>JAYKKT010000090.1:0-337500 GCA_036023115.1 Brasenia schreberi | reverse complement strand
TAAATTAAAAAGTAATACGGTACTATTTGCGAGTGCATTAAATGCTAGTTTTACTTTTGCTTCATTGATCTTAAACATTAAACAATTAAGATTTTTAAAGAGATTTGAGCATGAGTGTGTGCATGAACTATACTCTCTCTCTATAGATAGATAGATAGCTAAACCTATTTCTTGTTTGTAGGGCTTTGGTCGTAGTTTAGCTCGGTTTGGATCGTTCTTTTTCCTGTTTGTTGAACAATCCAAGTTAAACATAAAGACGGTGTGGTGTTTACAGCTCACCTCAGTTTGTGAATGGCATTTTTCAAATTTTTACCTAAACCACACCCCAAAGGTAATTGTATTAATTAGGGTATTAATATAGGCCATTTTGTTTCGACTTTATTCAAAGGAACTTCAGTAAATGAAGAGCCAATTAAAGTATTTATACAACCTCAAGATTGGCTTATAGAAAGATGGCAAGCGGTTCATGAACATGTTGGTACAATTGTTGGTTATTCTGCTAGAGGTTAACGGGGCTCATTTCGTATTGAAGGCACGCCGAGCAACATGCTTGCTGGGTTTATTAAGCTAGTTTACCAGTCCCATTCACTAATATGAATGCGTGCATTGATGAAACATGAAATCATCTTCTTCTTTTTTGGTGGAACGCATATTGAATAGTTTTGCGAGTCTCAGGTCCTAATTAACTTGAAAAGTTTTATTAATGGCGGTTAAATTTGTCCTAGTATGTGAGAACCAAAGAATTCTTGGTCTACGTACCGTGATTTACGTTATGGTTGTTCGTTGCTCCTCAATTCTGCAACGCAATTGCAAAGCTGCCATCCAGATTTTCATTAATATGAGATACGACAGAACGTGTCTACCGGTTAAAGGGCTGACTCGGGAGAACCCAAGCATATATATGAGGGTGGTCAGACTACTTAACCCAGCTTGCCGTAAAGAAAAAAAAAAACTACTCTTTTTTCTTCTTCTTCTCTTGACTTTTGACTGAGGAACGACTGAGATTTGAATGAGGATCTGAGATTTAACTCTCGACTTTAGTAAACAAACCATTGATGAAGCTGTCACCTGGGAACTACTAGAAAGTATGCCAGAAAAAAGTGGAGGAATGACATTTTGATTTTGTGTTCGTTCGTTTCGTTCCCTACGAACAAGGCAAACAGAGTCAAATTGTTGAATGTGACTATGAGGGACAGAGAAATCTACTTGCTAACATACCCTCAGAATCAACTCAATGTCAATTGACTATACAGAATTGTTAAGCTAGAGTAAAGCACACGCAAAGTAAGGGAGGTACTACTTTGAAATTTGAATCAGTAGCACGCAGTTGAAATCGTTTTGGTTTTTGGTTTTCTTTCTTGGGAGGGGATGTTGAAACAGATGAACCAGCGCGAAGGCTAGTTACAATTACAGAGAGCAGAAGTATCTGAGACGAGGCGGATAGTAGGAAGCCCCCGCAGGTGCTGAGTCCCACCCTATGTTGCATGGATAGGGGTATGGTACCGGTATCCGGTACGGGTATGGTATCGATACTCGGTACAGGTACGGGATATGCAATTTTCTAAAAAACTAAAGTACGGGTATACCACTATTAAAAAATTTATAAAATTTATATATATATATACACAATTATATAGAGCATTCTATATTTTAAAGAGCATTCTAGTGTTTATAAATAATTTTATTCTAACTATGACTATGAGAATGCCATTTATATTCGTCTTCAAAGTAAGAACAATTAAACAACAAACACATACAAGAAGTCGTCAATTTAATTTGCAAGGAAAGATCTGAAATTGAGGTTGAAGTGCTTACCATAAGAGAATCAAGAGTTCCTGAAGAAGCATCATTTCAAGAATATCATAAATCAAAATAATGAAGTCAACAACATATAAGCCGTCGATAACCATGGACTCACCCCAGACTCACAACATGGTTATCAACGGCGACGTTGATCACAAATCATAGACCAAAACAGAAAATGAATTGATAACCACTTATGCAAATGCCAGTGCTAAATGCAATGAAAATAGAAAACAAAAAATATAAATGCTTATTTATTCAAGGAACAGGAAAGTGAGAGGAGTTGGATTCTTCTCCATATTGAGAAACGTTGATAACCATGGACTCACCGCGGACTCACAACATGGTTATCAATGGCGACGTTGATCACATATCAAAGACCAAAACAATTAGCGCATTGATAACCATGGACTCACCGCAACATGGTTAAACAAATATCCAATGCGACAAGCAATGCATTCTAGTCTTGCAGATGACATAGAAGAGTCATTGATAACCATGGACTCACCGCAAGAGGAGGATGGATCACTTAAATATATTGAGAACATAACAATTCCATCTGCTCTTATTACTAAGGCATTTGACAATGAATTGAAGAAATCCATCCGAAATGGCAAAATGGTAAACGTGAATCTTGACTGGAGAGAGGTTGTCCTTCATCCAGATCAATGAGTTGAGTAATCATCATGAGAAGCACTCAATATCACACAAACAAAAAAAAACAGTAGTATGTATTGGAAATGAGTCCGCAACTCCCCAAATACCAAAACCCCCTTCCCTTGAGGTCTGCACACTGAGTGAGTCCCAACTAAGCAACGACGGTCAGTGGTCGGTGAGACGACGAAGGACAGTGGTCGGCGTTCGTCGGTCGGACTGGAGGTGAGTAACGAAGGAGAAACGGACACAGATAGGAGACCGGAGGTGAGTGAGACGCGGAAGGAGAGAGGAAATCGAGTTAGCAGTTAGGGTTTTTAATGTTTATTTGGATCGGATTGGATCATCTAATCCGAATCTGATCCAACCAGGTACCGGGTATCGGTACGTGGCGTACCCAAAGTCGGGTACACGTACCGGTACGCTGCAGGCCATATGAGTACGTACCCATACCCGGTACGTACCGGATATGGGTACGGGGCCCAAATACACGTACCTGTGCAACATAGGTTCCACCTATGATAGCCAATATCGATCGAGCTATGAGCTTGGTCTTTCCAACCAATCGGCACACATGTTGCTTTCCCTATCATAGGGTCATGGATCCGAGAGCCACCACTGTAAAATATTGGCAGTTAACTTGGCCCAAATTGGCTCTGATAATGAGCAAACTATGGAAAAGCATACACACATATGCATGCATGTGTGTACAAACATATGTTCAGAGAGCACTCTTCATCTCCTTCCCACCCCAACTATTTTCCACACACGAGGCTTTGTGGTCTTCATCCTGTCGATGGTTCTCTCCGTGCCTGCGTGTGTATGTGTGTGTGTGTGAGAGAGAGAGAGAGAAAGAGGTGCAAATGGATGGAAAATCCAATTTAATTTGATTGGAAGCAAAGTACCCATGTTAATTATATCAGATGTACAGGACTGGTTGAATTCATACTGGGGTAGCGATATCTCTGATTGCCAACTTCCATCCTCATATCGGTGACCTAAGTGTAAAGAAATCCAAATTTAGTAAGTACATGTCATCTGGTATACAAGGACAATATCAGATTGCTTTTTTAAGATGATGAAAACTTTGTTGATATCTCACAATAGCTGATCTTTTTGAGACCCTAGCTAGTTCGATGTAGTCCAAGCCACAAAGAGAGAGAGCGGACCGAAATTAGAGGATTCTTAAATTGCCTAATAAAGAACAGCATTAAATAAAGTAGGAGGATTCTTGAACTTGAAGTGGTTGTCTCGGTCAAGTTAAACCAGGGCTGGTGCTGCTAAATATTCAATTTTTTCCTTGTGATGGAAAATAGAGTTTCATTCGTGATGAACGCCATTAATGGCTTAAAAGATTGGAAAATGATAACATGGGAATTCGTCCAGTTGACCAGATAGCAAACTCTTTCTGAATATTTTAATTCTTTTTTATAGGTATCATTGCTGATTTTTCAATAACAAAGTCATGAAACACTTATTCCTGTCAACCTTGCATTTCATTGCACAATGAGCATCTTCCGACCATGCATGCAGTTCAGTCTTTCTCTCTTTCTCTCTCTCTCTGAAACACACATAGAGGATGTTTCTCCAATCTAAGTATGAGCACGGAAATAACGAGCATTTCAAAAAATTAAACAAACACATGTTCTTCATTTTTCCCATTCGTGTCTTTAAATAGTGCTAAATACGATGCCTTATTTGTCGCCCAGCGAACGTAAATAAATGGTAGAACAAGCAATCAATAAACAGAGAAAAGGATGTGACAATATTAATAGAGACCAATATTACAACTTCGTGACCTCATGAGCACCAAGGGTGAAGCTCTTGAAACCAGGAGTCTGCATTTATGGATCCTCATGAGCTTCTAGTCAAACCGGACCTTCATATCCACCTTCATCACATACTTTGACACATCATGCATGTGGGTATCATGAAGCAATTATACATCTAATGTAGCTCGGTGCAGTAGGAAAACCCAGTATTATTTCTCGACCTGACCTACGCGTTAGTCGGTCGAGTCGGTGACTTGGATGGTTTGCTTTGTGATAAATTAATAGACGTGTCAATTTCCGACCCAACCCAAACGGCCTGAACCAAAGAGGGGGAACCGGAACCGGAACCAGAACCAAGAAAAATGTGGCTTGATTCCAGTCCCACCCATTGGAGAACTAAGAATTAATGGTGCGACAAGCCAAGGTTAAACCACAATTTCAGATAAATCTATCAAATCTAGAAAGAGAGAACAATTACAAGTAGTTTCAATATCTCAAATCACCATTAATCGTTTAATCTCTATATGTAATTAGAAATCCTCATCTGGAGCGTTAGCTCATCTGGCAGGACTTTCGACATGCGTGATGTTGGCTGCAAGTTCGACTCCTGGGGTGCACAAACCAGGCTTTGGTCTCACTTTTGTAACCAAAATAACAACAATAATAATAGTAACAGTAATAGTAAGCAGTGACCCACACTAATATTTCTAATAACCAGATCTATCCAATAATGTTAAGTTCCTAAAATGATAGAATTCTTCTCTTTTATTAGTTATTTGATTGGCAAGCTGAGATCGGGGAACTTCTTGCATGCCCCAGGTATGGAACTTGTACCCTTCAACTTGAAGATTCCTTTGAGCCGACCCATAGACAGGAGATCCGAGGTTCCTTTTCCAGGTAAAAGGAAACGGCATTACAGAGATCCAAGATGGAACCCATATCCGGCTGCACACGTGCTTTTTTCGTGTGTGTGTGTGTGTGTGTGCGTGCATCCAAAAAGCGGCTACTTACAAATAATCACGTGGTAAGTAACAAAGGGAATTCGGTACACCAATCTGACGCATAAATGACTCCGATCGACCAAGTTGTGAACAATCCAGTCAAAAAATCCATGCCTGATCTTACTTCAAACATGACCAGAGAGGATCATCAGGCCAACTGATGGCAGGACCAGAGTGTGGAGAAAGAACGAAGTACCTTCTTTCTTCTAATTGGATTCCGGTGATGACTTTCTCCTGTTCGCCGGATTTCTGTAATGGCCTTCTTGCCGATGAGTAGGTAGCGGATGTTGGATGATACGAGGTTCCCACGCAGGGTCTCGCACAGATGAAGATACTCTTCTGCTTTTTTTCTTTTCAGTATTTTTCTACTGTATTTCAAGTTTTTGTAATTCCTGCCTTTATAGGAAGGTGTTCCCCCTTCGTCGTGCTTATCCACCTGTGACTTCCCTCGTCTAAGAGCTTGTAACGGATGACCATTACCGGAAATCCCAGTAACGATCATCCGTTACCGATCTAGCCTTATTCTCAAGTAACGGACTGGATGGCCAGTCCAACCGTTACCTGAGCCGAGAATGGCCACAATGTTGTAACATCTCTCATTTGGCCATTCCAGCCAAGTGTATCGACATACTGGTTTTTCTTCCACTTTTCAGGGGTTTTTCCTAGTTAGGTTGATTCCTGATTACTATTGCAATCAGAACCTGTTGTGTGGTTACTTCTCTACACAACAAATCATCCGTTGTAGGTTATTTACCTATACAACAACGTATATCCGTTGTATGGTTATTTACCTATACAACAATCAAACATATCTCAAACTCATGTTTCTAACATGTTTTGAGAAGAGTTCCTCTGTTATGCCTTTTGTTAAGGGGTCTACCAACATGTCTTCTGTTGGCATTTTTGAGATGGATATTTCTTTCTCATAACCATATCATGAACATAGTGGTATTTTACCATTATATGTTTGCTCTTTGAGCAATCTACTCCACTCTTAATAAGAGTAATAGTTGCATTGTTATCACAATAGATAACTATTGGCTCGTCTGTTATCCCCAACTTCAAATCTCGTATAAAGCGGCTTATCCAGACAGCACTTTTTACAGTCGTACAGCAGTAATATACTCAACTTCCTGTGTATGCAACGCTACACAACCTTGTTTCTTACATGCCCAAGAAACAACAACACCTCCAAATAAGAATATTTGTCCCGAGGTTTATTTGCTATCATCTTTGCTCCCAGTAAAGTCAGCATCTAAGTATCCTATCATTTTCAGTTCATCTCCTTGAAAACACAGTTTCAAGTCCTTTGTTCCTTTCAGATATCTTAGAATCCTTTTCACAGCTACCCAATGCTGCCAACCAGAATTACTTTGATATCTATTGATAAGACCAACAACGAAATTGATATCAGGCCTTGTACACAATATAGCATACATCAAGCTGCCAACAGCTTGTGCATAAGGAACATTAGGCTTATCGTCTCCTTCACCGATACAATCAGCCTTACTCAATTTAACCCTTTTTACAAAAGGTGTATCTGCAGACTTTCAGTCACCCATTTTGAACTTCTTGAAGATATAGTCAATATATCTCTCCTGACTCAGGCATAAGAGTCTAGATCTTCTATCTCGAGAGATCTTTATACCCAAGATATAGGATGTTTCCCCCATATCCTTCATTTTGAGCTTGGTGTTCAACCATGACTTGGTTTTGACAATCATCTCATTATCGTTTCCAGTCAACAATATGTCATCAACATACAATGATAAGATGACAAAGTGGCTCCCATTGTTCCAAACATATACACAGTGATCAAGTTTGTTAGCCACAAATCCAAGTTCTATAATGGCATTTTGAAAAGTCAAATACAATTGGCGAGGTGACTGTTTCAGGCCATATAGGGATTTTTTCAACCTATATACTTTATCTTCTTGGCATTCAACCACAAATCCTTCGGGTTGCTGCATGTATATGATTTCTTCTAAATCTCCATTTAGAAAAACTGTCTTTATATCTAACTGATGTAAATCCAAATCATAATACGCAGATATTGTCAGGATTATTCGTATGGATGCAAATTTCGTAACTGAGAAATATGTCTCAACATAATCTATCTCCTCTTTTTGCGAAAAACCCTTTGCAACCAACCTCGCTTTAAACTTGTCGATTGTACCATCGATCTTATATTTCTTTTTCAGAACCCATTTACATCCTATAGCTTTTCTTCCTTTTAGCAAATCAGCCAATTCCCAGACTTGATTTTTCTCAATGGATTCAATTTCTCCATCCATGGCTTTCTCCCAATCTATTGCTTCCGATGAGTTCATTGCTTGCTGATAAGTCAAGTTATCAATCAACTCATCCAAATCTACTGAATTACACACTTTTTGTGCAAGATAAGTGTGATAATCCTTTAAGTAGGACGGAATGGCTCTTGGCCTCTTATGTCCACTTAAGGTATCGGTAGTTTTAGGAAGATCTTCTATGAGCTCAAAAAATGATTGGTCTAAATCTACCAAATCATCAACACAATCCTCATTGTTCTCTAGGATGTCATTCTTAGTATCCTCCAAGAATTCAACATCTCTGCTTTTAATGAGTCTGTGGTCCTTGTGATAAAACTGATATCCTTTTGAATATCCAATAAATACACATCTCAAGTACTTGTTGTCTAGCTTATCTCTAGACTGATCAAGGATCTTCACGTGTGCTATAGATCCCCGCCTTCTGAGATGACCTAGGTTGTCTTTTCTTCCAAACTACATCTCATATGGTGTACTGAATACAGCTTTACACGGTACTCTGTTGAGTATGCAAACAATTGTACTTATTGCTTCTCCCCAAAATACTCTTAGAAGAGAGGGATCAATCAACATTGACATTGTCATATTCAGCAAGGTTCTATTGTATCTCTCAGCTACACCATTTTGTTGAGGTATCCTCGCCATTATATTTTGTTTAGCAATACCAAAGTCTTTGCAAAATTTCAAGAATTTTGTCGAGGTATATTCACCTCCTCTATCTGATCTTAAGACTTTGATCGAACGCCCTAGCTGATTTATCACTTCTTGCTTATATTCTTTGAAAGCATCAAGTGCCTCCGATTTATGTGCCAAAAGATATATATACATATATCTATAGTAATCATCGATAAAGGTTATAAAATAACCCTTTCCCCGATGTGTCTTTACTGTAAAAGGTCCACATAAATCTGTGTGAATAATTTCTAATAGAGTTGTTGCCCTTGTTGTTTCCTTGAGAAAAACTTTCCTTGTCATTTTTCCTTGTATACAAGCTTAACACTTGTTGAAAGTCTTTTCCTCAAATCCAGGCAATAAGTCAAAGTTTGATAATTTTCTCAACTTTTTCAAACTTATATGTCGTAGGCGTTTATGTCACATATTCACATCAACAGTAAAGGCACTCTCAATATAAGTAGAAGATGGATGACTTTCATTATCTGATAATTTGAGCAGTCCTTGTTCTACATCAAATTCTCCTAAAAATAAGATTCTCCCATGTTTGTCCACAGTCACCTTGTTAGGTATAAACCTAACTTCAAAACCCTTCTTAACTAAGGCAGGGACCGAGACCAGATTGTGCCTTATAAATAGCACAATTAATACATCGATTAGTACAATTGGTTTGCCTTATACAAATATCTGAAAGGATCCAATACCGAGAACATCTGAGAAAGTATTGTTTCTCATATACACATGATGTTCTCCAGGTTGATATTCTTTTAGGTCCATTGCCCCTTCCTTGGTCATCAAGATGTGTCTTGTAGCTCTAAAGTCTATCCACCAACTTGTCACTGAGCGATCCAGATACAAGCATTCTGAAATCATGTAGATTATATCATGTTTCTTCGACTGTCTGGGTTGTGGGTTGTTTCCTCCACCTTTCTTGTTGCGGCAATCCTTTTTCTAGTGTCCCATCTTTCCACAGTTGAAATACTTCATCTGAGAAACGGCTTCTTGGGATTTTGGTTAAAACTTTAACCGCCTTTCTTGTTATTCTTACCAAACTTTTTATTTGGTTTCTTTTTCTAATTAGACTTAGAGCTAGACGCTAATTCATCCTCGACCACTAGCAATTTCTCCTTTTTGTTTTTGAGCATATGTTCTTTCTCTATTGCTAGCTTTAGGGGCAACTCAGAAAGGTTGATTTTTGGCCCTAGTCTTAGGGTAGTGGTGATCATGTTTCATTATGGAGGAAGATTGTTCAGTATGGTTGATATCTGCATCGGTTCGGGGATGACTGATTTTGCTACGGCTAAGTCTGTAGCCATCACTAGTATATGATTTATATGCTCTACTACATTTTCTCCTTCTTTAATTCTGAAGGAGTTGTATTTCTGTAGTAGTAACTGCACATG
Organism: Brasenia schreberi; assembly: GCA_036023115.1. Lineage (NCBI taxonomy): Eukaryota > Viridiplantae > Streptophyta > Magnoliopsida > Nymphaeales > Cabombaceae > Brasenia > Brasenia schreberi. The sequence goes on along the minus strand of JAYKKT010000090.1, from coordinate 327,889 downwards.
TAATTTTGCAGTTGTATCATGTAATTTTGTAGTTGTATCATACTTAGTTGTTAATGAGTCAAACAGTTCTTTTGCGGTCGTAAATTTTTCAAAGACCCTAATCAGAGCATCCTCCATGTAAGTTAATATGATTGTTCTTGCTATGGTATCATCCTTTAGAAATATTTTATACATTTCTAATTATTGCTAACTTGCGTCTAGTGGTGGAGGACGCATTGTTTCCTTTAAGACATACTATACACCTTCTAGTGTTAGAGCCAAGAGAATTCTTCTCTTCCATGTCTAGAAGTTCACACCGTTCAACTTTTCTATTTTTGCCAATTCGAACACACATATCCTAGAACTCATTTTTAAGTGTTTGACAAAAATAACAATCAAGCGATCTAAAAAGGAAACAAAAACAAAGTCACACATAGCAAGAGACATGATAAAGTGATGCATGATATGTAGCAGATAAACTTGAAAAAATTCTAAGGGGTTCTTTGCCTCTGTGCCCCTAAAAAGAATACCAATGGACAAAACTATTATTTTATCTATTTGTCCTCTTTTGTAATTTTGTAAAACCATGAGGACAAACTTGTAAAATTACTATTTGGTATTCTTGTAAAATTCGCAACTGATCGTGGTTAAAATCATAATTTTAACCGTTAGGGCGAATCTGAAATTTTTCAAAAGAAATAGGGGTAAACACGTCTTTTGACTGAGTGGTAGAGTTGAAATTATTCAAACCAGAATGGATAAAACAGTAAAATAGCAGCCCGATATTTAGTAAATTTCATAAACAGCCAAAGGGTAAAACTGACTTTTCGCTTTAAAAGGGCAAAATAGTCTTTTTACCCAAAAATATTTGGATAAAAGGGTAATTTTGCCCAGTGACAATTACATAATATCTGAAACCGGACAGGGGTAGTTTTGTCTTTTGGCCACGAACCCCAAAGCATGAAAAACCGCTGGTTTTCCCGCCACGGTTTTACAAAACCACTTATTTCAATTTTTTTTATACAAAAATGCTTTAACAATGTTTTATTACACATATAGAGAGAGAGAGTCTCTGGAAAGATCAGAGAGAGGGAAAAAGAGATTGTGGGAGGGAGTGGTCGGAGGAGGCCCTGCCCAGCGAGTTCCTCCTGTCGTTCGTTGGTTGTCGGTGTCCCTAGCGTCCCTAACGTGTTCTCCTGCCGGCCACTCAGTCTACCACCCTATGGCTCTGGCTTGTCGGCCTGTCGCTTTTGTTTTTGCGGCTATGTCTCTGGCCGACCTGTCGCTTCTGTTTTGCGGCTTGCCTTTGGCCGGCCTTCGGCTCTTGTCGGCTTGCCTTTGGTTTTTGCCTTCGGTTCTTGCTGGCCTGCATTTGGTTTTTGCCTTCGACTATTGTCGGCTTGCCTCGGGTTTTTGCCTTCGGGCTCTTGCCGGCCTGCTTCTGGTTTTTAACATCGATTCTTGCCGACCTGCCTCTAGTTTTTGCCTTTGGGCTCTTGGTTGTAGTTGTTCGGCCTTGGCCTTGTGACTTCTGCTTCTCTGCCGACTGCCGCCTTGTCTCTACGATTTTTTTTTTCCATTCCTTTTTTTTTGTTGCTGATCCTCTCGCTCTCTTTTGCAGGGAACCTGGCCCTGATACCAATGTGAAGAAAGAACGAAGTACCTTCTTTCTTCTAATCGGATTCCGGTGATAACCTTCTCGTGTTCGCTGGATTTCTGTGACGGCCTTCTTGCCAATGAGTAGGCAGCGGATGTTGGATGATATGAGGTTCCCACGCAGGGTCTCGCACAGACGAAGATATACTCTTCTGCTTTTTTTTCTTTTCAGTATTTTTTCATTGTATTTTGAATGTATGTAATTCCTGCCTTTATAGGTAGGTGCTCCCCCTTCGTCGTGCTTATCCGCCTACGGCTTCCCTCGTCTGGGAGTTTGTAACGGATGACCGTTACTAGAAATCCTGGTAACGATCGTCCGTTACCGATCTGGCCTTATCCTCAGGTAACGGACTGGATAGCCAGTCCAACCGTTACCTGTACAACCGTTACCTGAGCCGAGAATGGCCACAATGCTATAACACATAGTCGATTCACATTGTTTCCATGACAGATCGATGACACTCCAAGATTTACTTTCTCACAAATCTTCCTTCTGTTTCCTATGCAGCGATGATGGATTGAAGCTGAAACATCTTTTTATCAAGCTCATTAAGTTCAAGAACACAGTTCAAATATCTCAATCAAGTCATAAGCATGGTCACCAAGTATTGCTTCTTTCTTCGTTGCAAATTCTTTTGGTGCATACACACATCTACATTGGTCGACAAAGCCTCGATTGAGTGTTGGATAGATTTATAATTTGGATCTTCCTTTAACATCAGAAGTTGTTTAAAGACAAAGTCCATTTCCTTGGAGGAAGTTAGACGAGACTCACATATAATCAGACTGTTGGGCACCTTTTTCTTTAAGAGACCTGATTTACACGAAAGGCAAGCTGGACTCGAGTCCCTGCATTTGATCGGACAAGCAAAAGGGAGCTGAACAGATAATGTAGCAGCTTTCTGTAGAGTCTTTAACAGAGTTTGAACGGCAAGTTCTATTCATGGCCAGTTTAGAATTGGTCCCCGGACTGAACCAGCTGACCAACCGAAACTGGGTGGAACCCGATTCTATTAGCAAACAGGAATCAGCACTTTCAACCGTCTGTTTCTGGACAATTGTAGCAAGATGCCACAGATCATGACCTTGCCCACAAATATATATATATTTCTTGTAGGGCTTCTCTTTCCCTGCAATTGAAGACCGGGACTACGGGAACGTGATCATCTGCCGTTTGCCGCCGTTAACGGGCAGGTTGATGCAGTGGCCGTGGTACAGCCACCAGGACATGGCGGTCCTTAACGGCAACGTCGTCATTTTGTGGGACGGGAGTGAGCCGGTCGGGTGGTCTTCCGTATCATGTGAAAGGTTCTTAGGTAAAGCAGCATTCTTAATATATACTTCATTGTCACTTTAACATATCTTCCGATTGTTCGCTTGCAGGAAAATGATGGGTTCGGCCGGCAACTCGGGTTTTCATCCATTTGTGCACCACTTTTTCTTTGTCTAGTAAATTAGTAGATGCCATAGTCTCTCTCTCTCCATTGATTATTTACTAAAGAACCATTCTACTTAATTTAGTTTTGACAAGAATTTTACCTTCTTACAGCAAATCTAAAATGGCAATCAAAACATGAGATGAAGTTTAGTAGGAAATGAGCTCTGGATTTTCTTGAGTAGGAAAACCTGACGATTCTAAAGATAGTTTTCGCAAAGTCACTTTTTTTAGTAAGTGAATAATAATCAATTTAACCTGGTTATCCAATATCAACTCGAAAATGCCCCTCAAGATGCGTGGGGTGCTAATGAATATGGGCCAATGCAGCCGATAGTCTTGATGCCGGTGAGGCCTCTTCGTGCGGCGGCGGTGTTGCAATTCTGGATCTGGGCCCAGGTCTACAAATACTTTTCATAGTGGGACCCATCTTTGTGAGGCTGGTATTCTTTGTGTCACTATATGGATGATGAGCCCATGCTCTGTACATATCTACACTAGACCGGCATTATGTCCAAGTTGGGTTCCAGCAATTTAAATTCATCCCCGATATGGAACCCAACCAATGAGGGTTCAGTCAAATCGTCCCTCTGTCCATTTGATGAGAAGGAACTCTTCTCGAGGTCGAGGTAAACTGCCTTGTGTGTTCGACTAAAGCTATAGATGCCCATGCCCGCATGGCTTCAACTCAACGCCTTTCCTTCACACACCCCCTCTGTTAAACCACAGCTGTGGTAGTAGGACCCCACCTGCTAAGCCAGCTAAGTTATGCCTGTTTGTGCGACTCATGAAAGATCTAACAGGTAGGTCGGCCACCAGCATTCATACATAATATTGTTCATGATATGTCTCAAATTGTTGTTCATGTATACCATCAAGAGATATACCTAATTGATAATGCACAAGTTAATAACACATTGTACATAATTATTTATTTGTGGTATGCACGTCGATTCCTGCCATCTTTCTTTCTTCAGTAGAGGGAAGAATTGTATCGAAAGGTAAGTGAACCCTATGTGCATCTTGTACAAAGTATATGGAGTAATATCTATTAATTAATTGCCGGGTTCGTTAAGAGTCAAGGGCAATTGGGCAAGTTGAAGGGCTATCACGTCTGGTTGCGTATATCATTCAACAGATGCTCACGAGTGCTCTGGGCACTAGCCACCTTGAGCATCAACTGCTCATATAAAGATTGCGGATTCTCTCTCTCTCTCTCTCTCTCTCTCTCTCTCTCTCTCTCTCTCTCTCTCTCTCTCAATCGACAGAACATGAATGTACGTTTCTACTCTAAATCATTAATGTTCACCCACAAAACGTAATCTTCCTGTTGACATGTATCCATATTTTACCCATAACTAAGAGCCCTATGGGACGAATTATTTAAATGTGTGAGGGACGGGTGTTGTGGGTGCGCCTATCAATGTATGAAAGCATTTCTCAGGTCATCGTCATCATCTTCTTTTGTCCCAGTTGCTGTTTGTTTATGAGCAGTTGGTGTTTCGGGTTTGGACATATATTTTGTAAGTAATGGCCCGTGAACCACATCCGATGTAATGCCTTTGCGTATAGTTTTCTACATAAATGAACCAAGAGAAGGGGATTCAAACTAAATAAAAGATATTAGTCAAGCATTAGTGAGGTGGGATGATAAATTTTCGCTCCATGAATTCCTCAATGATTTCAATTGATAGCTTGAGACTGTTTCTTTCCGGATGGTCTTTTTGTCGCTTATCAAGCTCAGGCCAGGTCAAGTGGGATGATGAATTTTCACTCCATGAATTCCTCACTGAACCTTAGATATTTATAGAATAGATCACAGCGTGAGCACATTCAGCTACCAGATTTCATGCACTAAGACAGGTAACAGGTTGACCCTCTCCGAGAGTATTTGACGCCTTCACCCTGAATTAAGAGATTGCAACCAGACCATAAAGCTATTAAGTTGTTTCAATGTACTCCAACTAAATGGCCCCACAACGTAGGTCCGCACATGGGCTTGCCAAAATATGTGCTAGTCTATATAGGGACATCTTCTCTAGCCATATGCGAGACTAGCTACATTCAGTGCCGGATGCATCTATATCTTTCTTCATTCTAAAACTGATGACATTTATGATGCACTGCCTTGCTGATTTCAATTAAAAGTGAATATAACAAAGACAGAGGAGAGAGCCATCATATTCTTCACATTATAGTGTGCATCAATAAATAAACAAGAAGAAACTACACACGAAATATAAGAAACATACATTTAACTCATTAGCTGCTGCTTGACACAAGATTGCCTTCAGGGAACTTACAAGTTGAACGACAGCAGAGTCGAGAGACATGAGGGAAATGCATAAGACGAATTTGAAGATGATGCATTTACAATTCCATTACGGACTATTCAATCCACGCAACCAACCTGACACCATTCTGGCAAGTCCTCTAGTATCATCCAGAGAAGCAGATTTTAGTCGTTGAGCAAGTGCATCTGTTGGAGTATACCGGTCACCAACTTGCCACTTAATATCCTAAGTTCAGTAAGGATGGGATAAGTTAAATTAGATAATAGTAAAGCGTATACAGCGTGGCATGAACATTTCCCAAGAACTTGCTATAATATTTGAAAAGGATGGGAAGAGGACAAATTTTAAATGTATTACAAAACCATAAATGGTTGAGGTTAATTACCTGGGCACATGGTGTGATGTGGTTTCCACTGAGTACTATCTTCTCCAACTTTCCACCAATACTGTTCACGCGAGGCCTCAACATTTCTTCAATAGTGTCGGTTTCATCAATAGTATCAGAGTCGAACATAACCTGCATGAGATAAGAATTTAGTAGGCACTCTTTACTAATAAACATAAAAAGCATGATACAACTTCAAATATAGATGAAATACCAGCAGAGTTTGAGGCACATTGTAACTGTTCTTCAAAAAATTGCGATTTTCCTGGGGTGTTGGCTTGAATTCTGATACCCCTTCATACACCTACAATTGAAGAGCATGAAATACTTCATGAAGCTTCTCAATCATTTTAAACCAAATAGCAATGAAATTCAACTTCACAAATAGTAAAGAGTGACAGCAAATGAAAGGAGTTCACCATCATGAATCAACCTGATTCATAACGAGAGGCAATTGTTCAGCAAATTTTGTCACTGAAATCACAGCTTTGGGGTTATATTCTTGAATCATTGACGCAGCACTGTTAAAGAGAGTCTTCAATGCATCTCCTGCAGGACCTAATGTATAAGATGTCACTTTGACACAAAGACATAAAACAGAAAAGTGTAGGCTACCCCAAAATATCATTGAAGAAAACACGATCATAATTCATAAGCCAGCCCTGATTATCAGAGACCTTGATTTTCTGCCCACAAAAGATAAGCGGCCACCAATGTTTGGCCTGAGTTTATATTCGGACTCGAGACAATAATATACTATAAAGAGACATGATCCTATAAGGGAAACATCCAAAAGACATAAATGTTCATCCTCTTCGCATCGACATGAGCACCTCCTTGTCTCAAGAACACAAATAAGACATAATTCCATGCAATTTTTAGCTAGTCACTGGACAAAAGAGTCTTCCGGATTCTTGATGCCATGGTAAACAATGTTGGCTAGTGACTACTGAAGAAATTAAGAGGAAAAGAATAAGGAGCGAAAAAAGGATTATAATTTATACCAATGATTCTAATGAATAAAACATGTCAAGAGAAAAAATACTAGACTTAAAGAAATACCTGAGGTAGCTCTTGCCATTGCATACATAGGTGAAGCCTCTATAATAGGTGTCAATTGAGTGACTAGAGGGCCTAACTGTACAGAGTGGAAAATAATTAAGCATAAAATGTTGATTATAAAACAAGGGTCACGGACTTTCAGAAGAAACAAGCATCACAAAATATCCCTGAATAGTTTCACAAAGAAACAAAACAGGTTGCAGTACATGATAGATGACCAAGCATACAACAACAACTAAGCATTTTCCCATAGTACATGGGGTCGGCTACATGGATTTTTTTGTTTTCACAGACCCCTATCATGTGTCATGGTAGGGGTTAACTCAATATAAACTAGATCATTCTTCATTGTTTCTTTCCAACACTTTCGTGGTCGTCCTCTCCCTCTTTTAACATTTTCCCAATCTAGTCTTTCATATTCTTACGGGAGTGTACTTGGGTCGTCTTTCTAAATGTCCAACCCATCTTAAATGATTTTCTCTTATTTTATCCTCTATTGGTGTTACTCCCAATTTGTTTCTAATAACCTCATTATATATTGTCTTTCCTTATGTGACTGCTCATCCATCTAAACATCTTCATTTTCGCTACATACATCTTTTGCACATGTTCATGATTAACTGCCCAACACTCATAACCATAAAACATAACAGGCCTAACCGATCCTTTATAATATTTACCTTTCAACTTTAATGGTATCTTCTTATCGCATAGAATACCTTATGCTCCTCTCTATTTTAACCAACCGGAATTAATTTTATGTGTACCATCTCCATCAATTTTTCCATCACTATTAAAAATTGACCCTAGGTATTTAAAATTTTCCTTGTAAGGAATACAATGTGTGTCAATCTTAATTTCTACATCCTCTAAAGTATCCAAATGATCAAACTTACATTCCATATGTTCTGTCTTGGTTCTACTAAGTTAGATATTTTAGGATAATTAAGGATAGTGATAAGAAAACTAAGGATCATAGTTTTATTAGATGCATCAAAGATGAGAATGAAAAGATTCTAGTGAGAAATAATGATAACAAAAATAGATTGAAAAATTATTTCTATAAACTTTTTAATGAAAATACATATGGTAATATTAGCTTAGGAGAGTTAGCCCAATCAGAAAAGTATATAAACCACAATTTTTATCGGCGTATTAAAGGTAGGAGCTACTTTGTCATTCTATCGTTATATATATATACATATATATATATGACATATTGTTGACTAGGAATGACAAAGAGATAATTATCAAAACAAAGTCATTGTTAAACTCAAGGTTTGAAATGAAGGATATAGGAGAGGCATCCTATATTATGGGAATAAAGATTTCTTGAGATAGAAAATCTAAACTCTTATGCTTAAATTAGGAGAGATATATAAATGATTTCCACAAGAAATTAAACTAGGTGAATGCAAGCATGCAACTACACCCGTTGCAAAAGGGGTCAAATTGAGTAAGGTTGATTGTCCTAATGAGGAAGATAACAAGTCTAATGTTCCTTATGCCTAAGTTGTTGGTAGCTTGATGTATGTTATGTTGTATACAAAACCTAATATCAAGTTATCAACTTCGTTGTTGGTCTTGTAAGTAGATATCAAAGTAATCCTGGTTTGAAGCATTGAATAGTTGTAAATTTTGATTTTACTAGGAACAAAGATGATAACAAATCAATATCTGGACAAATATTTTTATTTGGAGGTGGAGATATTTATTTGGCTTGTAAGAAAGAGGGTTGTGTAGCATTGCATACACAAGAAGTTAGTATATTGCTTACATTATGGTTGCAAAAAGTGCCATTTGGATAAACCGCTTAATACATGATTTGAAGTTGGATATAGCTAACAAGCATGTTGTTATTTATTGTGACAATAATTCAGCAATTACTCTGATTAAGAGTGGAGTTGATATGTCCATGATATGGTTAAAAGAAATTAGATATTCATATCATGTATGTCAACTAATGATATATTGACAGACCCCTTAACCAAAGGCATAACAGAAGATCTTTTCTGAAAGTATGTTGTAAAACATGGGTTTGAGATTTTTTTGAAGTATATTAATTTACACTATGATTGTTGTGTAGGAAAGAATGCATTTAATACGAAAAACCACACAACGTGTATTGATTGCAATTGCAATCGTAGTTGGCATGACTTGGGAAAACTCATAAAAAGTGGGAGGTAAACCCAGTGTGTCATAAAGTTTGGCTCAAATGACTAAGTGGGAGATGTAACGCCGGATTTGACCATTCTTGATAGTAAATCCATGGAAAACGAGAAGACTGGATTCTATAGATACGGTATATAAAATATAAAATATGTTATCCGTTAAAGATAAGATTAATGGCTTGTAATGGAAAGCCCAAAGCATAAAAGACAGGGAAGACGAAGTCAGTTTATATAGAAAGTTTTTGCTATAACTATTGTAGTGAATACAGTAAAGTATATAGAACAGAAGTAATTTGTCTTAGGGTAATCGTGTTCCCTTTCTTCTTCTCCGTGTATTTTTGCTCAACGAGTCTTCTTTGGTCCTTCCACTCTCCGCTGCATAACTAAGGACTCTAGCGAGGATACAAGGTCAAAGAACCCATCAGCGCCTACTTATTTCGTTCTCATGCACTAGTTTAGACTTTAATCGGTAATATGATGGCAGCTATCTCTGATTGCCCACGGTGCACCTCTTTCGACTTTGACGGACTTCACTCGTAATCTCATAATACTTGCACACAGGTTAATTAAGAAAGTAATTACATTGTTGTCTCATTCAGACTTGGTTTTACATAGCGCATAGGAACAATTCTCATAGCAAACGCAGGATTGGTTCTATTTCTACTGCAAACACTCTTCCACTTTTATTTCATGAACCATCTACTCTAGAATCACTATGGTTCTTTAGTTCAAGTTCCACGATACAAACAGGTCCATAACAAAAATGAAGTACCTCTTACTCACATTAAGAACGAAAGATAAACCATAGTATCAAGGAGATTGATTAGTACTGATGATCTGCCAGCATTTGAAATTCTTTTACATGAATGATGAAGTCAAAATTCTAAAGAAAAGCAGAGTCCTTAAGAAATAGATTAGCTTAGATCAAATCACCAAAGTACAAAAGTTACCTGCTCAAAATATGGAACAGCCTCGGAAGCTGGTCGGTTGTTGTAAGAGATTACAACATTAGCCTTCCAAGAGAGACCAAAACCATGTCAGAGTTGCAATGTTAGCTTTATATATTTATTACGTAAACTTTTCAATTTTCAATCTGCTTTCGCAGTCTACTTTGGCATCATGACCACTTTTCAGCAAAGCCATGATACATGCCTATGATGGATAAAGCATCAAGAATACTAAATAGCAAAGACAATTGAGAAAAGCCAAACCTTTGGTATCCTGTTAGCAAAATAACTTCCTGAAAGCAGTTGTAAGAGTGCTCCATTGCTGAGCAAAAATAAAAAACTAGCATTAAGATAAAGAGGGGAAATAAAGAATCAAAAGATCCATTTTATGTTCTAAATTTCTTTCACGCTTTTAGTATTCATGATTTTGTTTAGTGAAGGTAGACTTGTAATCCATGATAAATCAAGATCCTTTATATATGAAACGTCTGTTTTGGACCTTACCATAGCATGACCAGAACTACAAAAGTCTTGAGAGATATGCATGTGCATAGTATATACGTATGAACGCATTATCAGAATTTAAATGCCTGATACTATGCAATGAAAGGATGATACTTTGAATATCCCTTACTGTGACAAAATGCAACTTTAAATAGTAGGCATAGAAGTATCAACACTATAAACTACCAAAGAAAATTTATCAACACGATAGAATGGCATCACAATAAAACACAAGAGAGCAGAAAGTAGAAGACAAACCACCATAAACTTTGATAAATGCACTTACCTGTGACCAACAGAATAAACTGGAAGCTCAAGCAGATCACTGGGTAATAGATTAGCATGGGGAAAACCAGCAGTATACAACAAATCCAAGCATGCATTGAACTTATCGTACACTTCCTTGGCAGCTTTCTCATGATCAAATGTCACATTATAGGGCACAGCAACGACAAGAAAACCTTCCCTTGCCAATAGCTCAATTAGGAATCTGCATTGTGTAAAACAACATCAAATACATACAGAAAAATGAGTAGTCTGAACTGTTTGGTGAAGCGGGAGATGTGCAGGCTTACCCATAAGTAACGTTAGGAATCGCCCCAATGAAGGCACCCCCTAGAAACTTGATAATGGCATGAGGTTTTCTACCATTAGAAGGTGGGAAAACCAAACATGAACCCAACCTGGTATCAGTTTCCAATGTAGCTCCAGTTCCAACATTTGAAGCATTCACAACCAATTCCATTTGACGCCTTCCCCATGAATTTTGGATTCTAAAGATTGGCAATCCAGTCATAGATTTTCCACAGGAACCTATTGAACATTGAGAGGAACTCCTTTGGGTTGAAAGGTCGACTCTGCTGATGGATACTGAGCACTTTGGACCAGCTATTTTAACACCATAAGTGTCGTACCTGCGGCTAAAGCTCTTTGCAAGAGAATTGATGCATTGAATGCATGGTGAATGTAGCTGTGAGGAGGCCATTTATACTAATGAAAGCAGTCCGCTTATGATCAACTTCTACATTCAACAAACCTACAGAGTCAATGAGAATCATGTCAATAAGTCGTGCAAACCCACAGCAAGCTAGGGACACGACGAACATCTTGAGCTAGAAAACAGAGGGCATTGCTTTAGCTGTATCATGTGCAAGTACCATGAACTCAAACAAAATCAGGAATCGGGAACATGAATTAGAGTGAAAGTACCATTATATTCAAGGCAAAAGTCACGAAACAAGAAAAGAGTAACAATCTGAGAAAACAAAAAGATTACACTAAAGGGAGCGTTTTAATCAAAACCAGATTCTTAGCAAGCCCTATAGCATGCCTAGCATCTGCAACAAGGAAACGTCAAAATGGAACTCCTGAGCAATCGGCTGAAGATTCAAAAGAAGTACTTTATAAAGAAAAATCCAAATTAACCGACGCGAAATGGAACTCTTGAGCAATCGGCTGAAGATTCAAAAGAAGTACTTTATAAAGAAAAATCCAAAAACAAAAGAAGCTGAACTCTAGGAATCGAGACTTACCGCGTCCTTGCGACCTTTCATTCATTTAGATATCATAAGAGAAACGATAATAAGGAAGAAGGAAACCAGAGTTTGGTAACTCGCAACGTTCAAAAACGCTACTTGAGAGAAAAACATAGATTGTGCAAGAGATGAAGCTAAGGAGGAGAAAAAACAGGCGTGCCCCAAATGCTCAAACCAAAATACTTACGACCCTTTTCGAGTTGTCTCCAAGGAATGGCTGAAGAATAAAAAACGAAAGGATTCCCGAGAAGGAGCTGAAGTTTTGGTGCTTAAGGAGCACCCGCTATCCAATCACCGCCAGAACCGACGAGAGGGGTTCCAATTTGAACACCTCTCTCTAATTTAGTTGTCTCAAACGAATCCCTTTTGTACAAAATGATGCTCATCTAAGCTAAATGACATTCCTATAAGTTATGCTCCTGGTTGAGCTTGAGCTAAGGCTTTTCTAGCACGAACATAGTTGAGCTTATTCCTACTTGAGTTGAGATGACGCATCTCGGCTCAGCTTCACCTCCACGTACCCGGATGGATCATTGACTGTGGATTTTACATGCCCTTTGCTGGACAAGCTATTCTCTAGATGAGCATGCTCCATACATAAATTATGTGGTTCCTCCTCGTTCTTGAGTAGATGTGGAGGAAGGAAAACTTTAAATTTCAATGGTGGCAATGAGAGAAGTGCACAAGAGAAGGTTGCCTTGAAAGAACATTCAAGTCGAAGATTCTAACTTAATTTAAATTTCAATCAAGATTCCCCTAAATCTTAAACTCGTTATAGTGGAAACTCTGTAGGCTCTGAATTTCATTCCAGGATACTAGTCTTGTAACACGGAATTTTAGACGAGGTCCAAAACTTGTAGACTCTTTTAATTTGAGGCCTCAAACTCTGAATTTAAGCCACCCCTTCCTCATAACATTTTCTTTTAATCCGCTTTTAAGAATAAAATATAAGAAAAATCTGCAAACATCGCGTCACAGTGAAAAGGAAAGGTGACAATGAAATCCTGAGCTACAGCTTTAGCCACGACCCTCACGTTTGTGTGGCCAACCTAGATATGCCGCAACCGTCCGTGAAGTCGGCTATTTAAAAAAAAAAAACATGCAAATAAACAATTAAAAGACATAAATAAATATATAATCATCCAATTACCTTTTAAAGAATCATGAAAATGAATAAACATGTGGGTTCAAGTGAACTGATTCATGTTCCGACCAGTCGGCTCACTAGTTGTGGGCAGATAGCTCTTTTATTTGGGTGGTTAATGAAGTGAACCGAACCAGATCTGGGTCTGGGTCTGGTTTCAGAAGCACTGCTTTAAGTTTATTAATTTATGCCATTGTTTATTTAATGAATAAAGTGAAGGGCGTTTTATACATTTTCACTCTTATTTTAATATGACAGATAAATGCGACTCGCACTTATGGTGTTGGGGCATGGTCTCGCTGCTGGAAAAGGACTCAAGTTTGATAACGTTTGGAGAATGTGGAAGAGGGAGAGGATCATCCAATAATAGCAAAGCTGATATCAAGCCTTGTACACAATATAGCATACATCAAGCATAAGGAACATTAGGCTTATCATCTCCTTCACCGAGACAATCATCTTTACTCAATTTAACCCCTTTTGCAACAGGTGTATCTGCAGACTTTCAGTCACCCATTTTGAACTTCTTGAAGATATAGTCAATATATCTCTCTTGACTCAGGCATAAGAGTCTAGATCCTCTATCTCGAGAGATCTTTATACCCAGGATATAGGATGTTTCCCTTATATCCTTCATTTCGAACTTGGAGTTCAACCATGACTTGGTTTTGACAATCATCTCATTATCGTTTCCAGTCAACAATATGTCATCAGCATACAATGATAAGATGACAAAGTGGCTCCCATTGTTCCAAACATATACATAGTGATCAAGTTTGTTAGCCACAAACCCAAGTTTTATAATAACATTTTGAAAAGTCAAATACAATTGGCGAGGTGATATCAGGTCATATAGGGATTTTTTCAACCTATATACTTTATCTTCTTGGCCTTCAACCACAAATCCTTCGGGCTGCTGCATGTATATGATTTCTTCTAAATCTTCATTTAGAAAAGCTGTCTTTACATCTAACTGATGTAAATCCAAATCATAGTATGCAGATATTGTCAGGATTATTCGTATGGATGCAAATTTCCCAACTGAGAAATATGTCTCAACATAATTTATCCCCTCTTTTTGGAAAAACCCTTTGCAACCAACCTCGCTTTAAACTTGTTGATTGTACCGTCGATCTTATATTTCTTTTTCAGAACCCATTTACATCCTATAGCTTTCCTTCCTTTTGACAAATCAGCCAATTCTCAGACTTGGTTTTTCTCAATGAATTCAATTTCCTCATCCATGGCTTTCTCCCAATCTGTTGCTTTCGATGAGTTCATTGCTTGCTGATAAGTCAAGTTATCAATCAACTCATTCAAATCTACCGAATTACACGCTTCTTGTGCAAGATAAGTGTGATAATCCTTTAAGTAGGACGAAGTGGCTCTTGGCCTCTTATGTCCACTTAAGGTATCGGTAGTTTCAGGAATATCTTCTATGGGCTCAAAAGATGATTGGTCTAAATCTATCAAATCATCAACACATTCCTCATTGTTCTATAGGATGTCATTCTTAGTATCCTCAAAGAATTCAACATCTCTGCTTTCAATGAGTTTGTGGTCCTTGTGATAAAATTGATATCCTTTTGAACCTTTTGAATATCCAATAAATACACATCTCAAGTACCTGTTGTCTAGCTTATCTCTAGACTGATCAAGGATCTTCACGTGTGCTATAGATCCCCACCTCCTGAGATGACCTAGGTTGTGTTTTCTTCCAAACCACATCTCATATGGTGTACTGAATACAGCTTTACACGATACTCTGTTGAGTGTGTAAACAGATGTACTTACTGCTTCTCCCCAAAATACCCTTAGAAGAGAGGGATCAATTAACATTGACCTTGTCATATTCAGCAAGGTTCTATTGTATCTCTCAGCTACATCATTTTATTGAGGTATCCTCGCCATTGTATTTTGTTTAGCAATACCAAAGTCTTTGTAAAATTCAAGAATTCTGTCGAGGTATATTCACCTCCTCTGTTTGATCTTAAGGCTTTGATCGAACGCCCTAGCTGATTTGTCACTTCTTGCTTATATTCTTTGAAAGCATCAAGTGCCTCCGATTTATGTGCCAAAAGATATATATACATATATCTACAGTAATCATCGATAAAGGTTATAAAATAACCCTTTCCCCGATGTGTCTTTACTGTAAAAGGTCTATATAAATCTGTGTGAATAATTTCCAACAAGGTTGTTGCCCTTGTTGTTTCCTTGAGAAAGACTTTTCTTGTCATTTTTCTTTGTATACAAGCTTCACACTTGTTGAAAGTTTTTTCCTCAAATCCAAGCAATAAGTCAAAGTTGGATAATTTTCTCAACTTTTTCAGACTTATATGTCCTAGGCGTTTATGCGACATATTCACATCGACAGTAAAGGCACTCTCAATATAAGTAGAAGATGGATGACTTTCATTATCACACAATTTGAACAGTCCATGTTCTACATCAAATTCCCCTGAGAACAAGATTCTCTCTTGTTTGCCCATAATCACCTTGTTATGAATAAACCTAACTTCAAAATCCTTCTTAACTAAGGTAGTAACCGAGACCAGATTGTGCCTTATAGATTGCACAATTAACACGTTGATCAGTATAATTGGTTTGCCTTGTATAAATATCTTGAATGATCCAATACCTAGAACATCTGAGAAAGTATTGTTTCTTATGTACACACGATGTTCTCCAGGTTGATATTCATTAAGGTCTATTGCTCCTTCCTTGGTCTTCGAGATATGTCTTGTAGCTCCTGAGTCTATCCACCAACCTGTCACCGGGCGGTCCAAATACAAGCATTCTAAAATCACGAAAATTATATCCTGCTTCTCCGACTGTTCGCGTTGTGGGTTGTTACCTCCACCTTTCTTATTGTGGCAATCTCTTTTTGTAGTGTCCTATCTTTTCACAGTTGAAACACTTGATTCGAGAAGCAGCTTCCTACGATTTCTTAAAACTTTGACCGCCTTTCTTGTTATTCTTGCTAAACTTTTTATTTGGTTTCTTTTTCTGATTGGATTTGAAGCTAAATGCTAACTCATCTTGGACCACTAGCAATTTCTTCTTTTTGTTTTTGAGCATATGTTCTTCCTCTATTGCTAGTTTGAGGGGCAACTCAAAAATATTGATTTCTGGTTGTAGTCTTAGGGTAGTGGTGACCATGTTCCATGACGGAGGTAGACTGTTCAGTATAGTTGATATTTGCATCGGTTCGGGGATGACTGATTTTGCTACAGCTAAATCCTAGTCATTACCAGCATGTGATTTACATGCTCTACTACATTTTCTTCTTTTTTCATCTTGAAAGAATTATATTTTTGTAGTAGTAATTGCACATATAATTTTACAGTTGTATCATATTTAGCTGTTAATAAATCAAACAGCTCTTTTGCGGTCTCAAATTCTTCAAAGACCCTAATCAAGTCATCCTCCATATAGGTTAACATAATTGTTCTTGCTATGGTATCGTCCCTTAGAAATGTTTTACAGTTGTATACATCCCTAATCAGGTCATCCTTAAATTATTTTTGCAGTTGTATACATTTCTAACTGTTGCTCACTTGCGTCTGGCGGTGGAGGACGCACGATTTCTTTAAAATATACTCTACACCTTATAGTGTTAGAGCCAAGGGAATTCTTCTTTTCCATGTCTGGAAGTTTAGACCGTTCAACTTTTCTGTTTTTGCCAGTTCGGACACACATATCCTAGAACTCATTTTTAAGTGTTTGGCAAAAATAACAATCGAGCGGTCTAAAAAAAGAAACCATCACAAAAACAAAGGCACACATAGCAAAAGACATGTTAAAGTGATGCATGATATGTAGCAAATAATCCTTTTAAAAAATTTCTAAGGGGTTTCTTGCCTCTGTGCCCCTAAAAGGATACCAAGGGACAAAACTATAATTTTATCTATTTATCCTCTTTTTGTAATTTTGTAAAACCAAGAGGACAAACTTGTAAAATTACTATTTGGTATTCCTATAAAATTCACAATTGATCGAGGTTAAAATCATAATTTTAACCCTCAAGGCGAATCTGTAATTTTCCAAAAGAACAGGGGTAAATCCGTCTTTTGACTGAATGGCAGAAATGGAATTATCCAAACTGAGAAGGTTAAAAACATAAATTGATACCCTCGATATTTGGTAATTTTTATAAACAATCAGAGGGTAAATCCAACTTTTTGCTCACTAAGGGCAAAACAGTCTTTTTACTCAAAAATATCTAGACAAAAGGGTAATTTTGCCCAGTGACAACTGCATAATATCCGAAACCGGACAATGGCAGTTTAGTCTTTTGGCCATGATCCTTGAGGCGGTTTTCAGAAACCACTGGCGGTTTTTGAAAACCAAATTTTTTTTTTCAGTACATTTATTACATAGAGAGAGAGAGAGTATGTACAAAAAACAAAGAGAGGGAGAAGAGAGAGAGCGGGAATTGTCGGCGTCCTTGGCGTCTTCCTTCCCCAACCGCTCAGCCTGTCTCCCTAGCTTTGCGGTTTTATGGCTTTGGCTTTGCCAGCCTACCGCTTCTGTTTTTGCGGTTTTGGCTCTAGCTTTTGCCGGCCTGCCGCTTCTGTTTTTGTGGTTTTGGCTCTGGCTTTTGCCGGCCTGCCGCTTTTGTTTTTTTCCTTTCGGCTTTTGCCGGCTTTCGCCTCTGGTTTTTACCTTTGGCTCTTGCTGGCCTCCGCCTTGGGTTTTTGCCTTTTGCTCTTGGCAGTGGCTGATACGGCTTCGACTGTTCGGCCTTGGATGTGGCTGTTATGTCTTTTGTGCCGCTGCTTCTCCCTACGATTTTTTTTTTCTTCTTTCTGTCTGTTTTCCTTTGTTTTGTTTTTTTTTTACTGATCCTCTCTCTCTTTTTTTTTTTGCAGGGATGTAGGCTCTAATACCAATGTGTGAAGAGGAGTACCTCTTCCTTGGTTCGTCGGATTTCGATGAAGACCTGCAGCTCCTTCTTGTACTGTTTGACGAATTTCGGTGAAGCCCTCTTCTCCAGTGAGCAGCTACTATTCAGATGGAGCGGAATATGAAGATGATGATGGATACGAGGTTCCTACGCAGGGTTCTTGCACAGACGAAGATAATTCTCTGTCTCTGTTGTTTTTTCTGTATTTTCACTGTGTACAGAGTGTCTGTAATTCCTGTCTTTATAGTAGGTGCTCTCCTTTCGTCGTGCTTATCCGCCTGCGGCTTCCCTCGTCTGGGAGCTTGTAACGGATGACCGTTACCGGAAATCCCAGTAACGGTGGTCCGTTACAGATATGACCCTATCCTCAGATAACGGACTGGATGACCAGTCCATCCGTTACTTGAGCCGAGAATGGCCACTATGCTATAACAGAGTCATGGGATGTCATATAAGCAAAAATGATTTAGCTGGCCTTGTAAGGTCCGCTGCGGCTTCTTGATGTGGAAGACAGGCACATGCTTGCAAGAAAGCTTATAATACAACAATGCAATACTTGTGTGTGTGTTGCCACTTGCAAGAGCCCTACCGGTGAACGAAATTATTAACAAAGAGCTCTCTCTCTCTCTCTCGAGGGGCTTCACCATTAAAAATAGCGATGAGTGAGCCAGCATGATTAGGGCATCCATATATGAGATGCCTTATCATATCATATAAATACCACATGCATGACATCGTTCGTGCATCTCCTCCTTATTAAGATGGTCACCTTCATATAAAAAGGAACGAGACGTACTTTCTTTACCTAAACACCCAGAGCAAGAAGAGAATAGAACCCCTCATACGGCGGCTTTACCGGAGAAGCCACTATGATCCGATAACTGGATCGAGTCTGTAATCCAAAAGGTCTCGATTCAGGCATTCCGCTCCGCGGACGCCAGAATCAAAGGTTTTGCAGTAGCCCTTTTCATGCGTGATGCCATGCATGTGATAGACTTTGATGCTATCCTAAAGTTTGTATACTTTTCACAATACATGGGACCGAGGATGATGGAGATTGCCATGGTCATGATATTGATAAGGGCATCAATATCAGCCATATGTTAGCTTGTTGGGGGTTGTTTTCACACTGTTTTGTCAAAATTAAATTTGCCTTTAGCTATCTTGGAGTTTATGTAAATCTTTTTTAACCAATAATGGCGTTTTCCGGCACTAATGGGTCTGTTATATGGTGTAATGGAGGACATGACATCATATTCAATCTCAAGTACAATTAAATTTTGTGCTTTGATGAGATCCGTGCATTAGCGTTGAAAAGATGATCGATTGGCCGACTGTTGTGCATTAATGGAGGACTCATTGAGCTCTAACTCATGACCTTTAACTTGTGAAGCCACGAGGTGAGCTATTGCTTTTTGTGCCTTCTAAGGGAAACCATTCTTCTTCTTCTTCTTTTTCAAGTAGATCCGTTGATCATTAAGTATCCAGAGAGCTCCAAAGAGCATCAAATCATACAAGAATCCGGCAAAGTTGAATGAAGGGGTTCCAAATCCACAGCATGTGATCAAACATGCTTGTTCTTGCTTTCGGCACCGTGAACCAAGAAATATCTCAAAACCAGCTGTTAGAACTCGATTTGAAATGGCTGGGAGGCTAGGTTTAGGAGCTCAATCCTCTACACTAGGTCCATCAACATGACCATCTAGGTGAATCCAGACCTGGCAAATTCACCAGGCTTAGTTCTAATGAAGATAAACCAGACCAAACCGAGCCTTTTCTCACACATTAAGTAGGGTAGGCCTAATGCAGCTTACTGAACAGAGATTGGAAAACCATGTTTCCTAATTGGCACTTGTAGCGACTCGAATATCTTTTTAGAATCCATAGACGGAGACCCATCTATAAGTCATTATCCAGATGAATATGGATCTGAACCGGCTGGTTGATCGGTTGTATGCTATCTAGATCATGTGGATCCCTTCCATCCACAGATCCGAATACCCGATCCCTTTTGTTAGGGTTTTTAGATGTTTGGCCGACCTGAATGGACGTAACTTCTTGAGCCACACATTTTCTTAATGTAAAGTGAACTATTTACGGAAGCATGGTACTAAATGTAAAGCGAGGACTTCAAACTGTAAGCCAAGTAAAGTAAGGACAGAAATAGTTCTGGACTCTTTTGGCTTTGACCTGTGCACTAAAATTACACAAAGCATTCATAATATCCCACTTATAATCATATATTCTGTGTATGATAAAGTAGTAATCAACATTACCATCTTGTGAGGGTATTTCCTGTAGTAATTATCATGATGTTTAAGAGTGCCTAAAGCTGTAAAACAGGCCAGGTTCTGGAGTGCCAAAAGCACACTTGCATTTAGCAATGCGTCACAGTGATTTCCTTAGTACAGCACACGTAGAAGATCGAAAATGATGGTGAATAGGAATTCACATAATCGCTTCGTGATGTACATGTAGTGTAAACGAAGGCATGGTTGGTCGATAAGTTTCCATTTTGGATGGTTGCGAGGCAAGGACCCCCACTTGGAGTACACCTAGAGGGCCTGAAAGATGCTGGTAACAATGGAGGAGCAAATCAGAAGCTACTCTACATTCCGTCATGAAACTAAAATAATTAAAGAGGCAAACTCAACCTCAAGTGACCTCGGAAATTAGGCATGCTGATCCCCATAATCTACAACGACCTCACCAATGGATGGCAAATAGAATGCCACTCCTTTTGTGCTCATTTCACAACCTTAATTTGATTTGAGGCTCGAGTCGCACGAGATATGCCACCAAAACTCACGAATGACAAAAGGACAACTTGCAAAGATGGGGTTGTTTCGGGGAGGAGCGATCTACAGTTTTCTGGCGGGCACGAACGCCAGTAAAGAAGGGGACACTGACGCCCAGAATCGGCCGTCAGAATACACAGGAATATACGACGGCAAAAACCAGTATTCATCATTCACTGACGTTCACGCCCGTCAGACTTTCCATTCGTCGCTGTTGTCACACTTCAGTGAGGGCCACATCCGTCAAAATACACAGGAATATACGGTGGCAAAAACCAGTATTCATCATTCACTGACGTTAACGCCCGTCAGACTTTCCATCCGTCGCTGTTGTCACACTTCAGTGAGGGCCACGCCCGTCAGTAATGCCTTCCCGTTGGCCCACCAGTTCACCCTCGCAATGGTGGGGAAAAAAAACGATGCCGCACTTCTCCTTCCCATGTGTAAGGACACGTAATAGTTTATTCGAATTCAT
The DNA here is from genome assembly GCA_036023115.1 of Brasenia schreberi. Classification (NCBI taxonomy): domain Eukaryota; kingdom Viridiplantae; phylum Streptophyta; class Magnoliopsida; order Nymphaeales; family Cabombaceae; genus Brasenia; species Brasenia schreberi. Next base: position 306,595 of record JAYKKT010000090.1, on the reverse strand, counting down.
AAATTTTTACACGACTTCCGCGGCTGCTTTTCACAGTCTTCTTGTCGATCAGCAGGCAGCTTCTTTTATATATAATTGTACAATCTTCCACTTCACCTTGAAACAACTGCAAAATATAACATTCTATGTTATTTAATTTAAATGAAACCATACATCACAACTAAGAAAAGAAGGCCTCATTTATAAGTTAGCCGATCAACCTAACGGCGGTGCCCATGACACTGTTAGAGTCCACATTCAGAGTCGACCCTTCAAGACCGAAACAGGAAACTTGTTCATAAAAGGAATTTGACAAGAAAAACAGACTCATGATTAAGATATACATAAAGACCCAAAGAAAGGCTTCTCGAGTCCCTATCCAGCATCGGGAAGACCCATGACCGTTCCCTATGGATGATCAATCTACTGAATGATGAACTGCATTGCTTTTGCTTTTCCAGTTCTCCCTTAAGACGACTACGCATCTTTTATACACAGAGAGGGGGCCAACCGTATGGAGAAAATGAGTTTCAACCTTAACAGCTTCACCCTTTTCCGAATGAACGTCAGGGAGATGACGCTGGCCCCGCCTGTACACCCACAAAAGGACATACATTATTCGGCGATCCATTTCTTTATGTGCACAAAACACGGCCAAATCACCAAGTCAACTCACCAACACAAGATGTTGGCCGATCAATTTGACCGAAGCTTCGGTCTTTCCAAACCTACAGCAGCTATTTCCAGGTCCAAAAACGTTCGTTTATAACTTGAAGTAGGGCCAGTAGACGTTCCAAAGTATAAGATACACGAAGATGAGCACTCTTATGATACAGAAACTAATGAAACACGTAATGGTGAAGTATGAAACTTAAATTTACAACATACAAGCAACTCGCTCTTTTACCCTTTTCATCTCAAAGTACCTGCTTACAAAAGAGCCCGACTACTTTCGAAGAAAGATTACAGAAGACCAACTGGAGAAAACATCAGCGATTGAGGCCAAGGATTAGGTTGGCTATTACGTTCGCGTGAAAACTAGGCTATGGTTTAGATGAAGATGGAACAATTGCATGCAAGGGATGGTTGAGTTGTGATTGTAGGGCAGAATGTGATGAGGGTGGGGAAGTCCAAATATTCTGTGATAGGATGGCTTTCAAATGGCGAGCTACTAAGTTTGTTACGGGATGAAGCTCCTAGGTGATTCTTTGCTCATGATCTTAGCTAGGGTTTCAGTCATTGACTTTAGCGAATAGGTCATGTCAACGGGTATTTGGTTCAGCACATCGGGTCTCGGGGTTGGTTTATCAATTGGCAATGAAGCAAGGTGTTGTAATCTGCAGGGATGCCAGTGGCTAAGATGTGCAGAGTTTGGGCAATCAGAAATTGATGACGTTCACAGATTTGCTGAAAGGTGACAATGCGTAATTGCAGAAACGTGTGATGCTATGACAAGTATACAACTAAATAGAGCCAAGGAACAATGTGATGGGAACATCATGCCCTGATGATGTGTAGGAATGCCAAAATAATATGACAGATACTAAGCAATACTGGGTTTGAAAGACAAATAAAAGATACCGAGTCAGAAATCTGCAACTAAGAAAAATTATCAGTATGCAGTTAGTGTGAAATGCCAAATGCTAAGACCGGCGATGCCAGAATCTAATATATGGGATTCGTATGAACCTAAAACGTGATGAGACAACTACCAACTAAATCTATAGCTTAAAGGAGTCGAACATCAACATCGGGAAGAAAGACGATAGCAAAAACCGAACCTCAAAATGACTATTATCGAAATAGCTCGTCTCTCATATCTTGAATCAAATTAAGAGCGGCAATCAAACTTCTGACCATTAGACGTTCTCTCTGATCTTTATATAAGTCTATATGCTCAGTGACAAGAACCGACATAACTAAGTTGAATTAGACCCCCTGGTATGTGATGTGTTAGACTCTACAAGTTTTGCAGTCCAGAAGATGCTAATTGACCATTTCAAAAGTTTGGAACAGCTCAGAAAACTTTGCAGCATCCACTGAAGGCCATGGCCACCTCCACGGCCCGCAAGCAAGAATTTTGTGCGTATGTGCATGAAGGCGCATGTGTGCTAGCACTGAATGCACGTAGAGAGAGAGAGTTGACGCAATGGGGAACCACATATGCATAACCCGCAAGAATGTTAAGAGCAACTATAGTAGGACTTGGTTTCATACCTTATGGAGCAGGACGAGTAGAAAGAAGAGAATATAAGCCACATGACACTAGGAGATGTTGAAACTAAATGTATCTGAGAAAAGTTAAATATTGCCATAGGCAACATATTAAAGGGTAATGCAACGGTTATGTGTTAATATTGGTGAGTTTTATGAAGCTCTTGCCACGCCATGTACCTTAGATCATACTAAATAGTCTCAGTATCTCTGACGACATAAAATTAAAAGTTTAATCGACTGTATTAGATGAAGCCTCTGTTTTATCTTCGTGACTCGAGGACACATAAATGGTGCTTCCTTATAAGCTTCAAAAGTCCATGATTTGAGAAGTCGTACTCACGAACAACCAACAAGATTTTCTTTTATTTTTACAATTAAAATAAAGCCGCACAAATTTCTAGAAACAGCACATACCATGAATCAAATCAAAAGAAAAGGAAACAATATATACCAAAGAAGCTAAGTCTTGGATACTTCAAGAAAAACGAGAGGAACTCACATCGGTCAAATTGGCTTCCAACTCCAGATACTGTAGCCCTGTCTGTACAAATGTTACAAGAGCACCGGGAGGCACTAAGTTGCCATCGATGGAACTTTTATTCATCCCCTTCTCACATCCTAAAACAAATGCTGAATGTATAAACCCTACAAAAGAACAAAATGTAAATCAAAAAACTCTGCGGTAACCATGACCAACCACAACAGCACTGTCCACTGCCTGAAACATGCGAGAATTATAGACACTCGAAGAAACCAAACCTAATGAAGATGAATACAAACATATACACCGGCGGAGCCAGATACGCCCGAGATAACTCATGCCAAACTTACAAATAGTTAACTAGGGAAGTTAATCGTTACTTAAAAACACAAGTTTTTATCTCATTCACAATATACAATCTGCCTATGTTGCGGTTGCCATCTCAACTTACTTTCTGTTTCCAATAAACTAAGAATCAGGAGATACCAAAAGAAATGAAGAAAATGCCAGAGGTCCGTGAGCAGGACCACACAAGAACAGGGTAATTGTATACCTCTACCCAAAGCATATATCCAAAACAAGCAGCGCGTCAGCATTGTCATTCCATCATCTACTGTACGACAAAGACACGACAATCTCGTGGGCTTTATCTTTCGAGGAGATACAAATAAACACTGAAGGCCGTTATTAATCCACGAAGAACGAACTATTGAGGGCACAGATTCCTCATCAAACACTCCCAGTTCCGAAACATCCACTTCCTACACTAGGAAACGGAGAATTGGGACATCATGATAACCCACTAAATCCAACCAAAAGTACTCACACGAACTAAAGCAACCAAAATTCGCCCAGCAAAAAAGGTAGATCTTCATCCAAAATCACAATTTCCCCCATCACGCACGATCAAATCCGTAAAGTTGTCCTCCCCATAAGAATTGTCTCAAAAAGAAACAAAGCCCTAAGAAAGAAACCATCCCACTATAAATTTCATTTCAATAACATCAAAAAGATATCGAGAAAAAGGACGAAGGATGGATTCGTTTTTCCTCTTCCGAACAAGAAATGTGAAAAGCCCAAACAGGAAAGAAAACCAAAAGTGGGAGGACAAGTAATTCAACTCGATCGTGACCATCATCGATAACGTTTCCGAGCTCTCCCGGGAGGAAGCCACAGCTCATGGCCAACAAAGAGCTAGGTTTTGCGAGAAACGGCGGCAAGGAAAAGCCGAAAAAGGGAGAAAAGGAAGGATAAAGAAGAGCCCATCGTTTGAGATCTGCAAGGAAATGGCCGAACTTCTCGCCGGGAAAGCGCCGGAGGGGTTAAAAAGGTCGATATGAGACATCGCATACGATGGTGCTGATTCTGAAAATAGTAAAGCTCACCGCGAATGCCCAAGCATTTAATACTGCTCGAAAAAGAATTGGAAAGGGTGAGCATACCAACGCGTCCTCTTTAGGCCTGCCCATAAGAACAGGGCAACTCCGGAGCACCAACATTAGCGATGCTTCTTATGGCTTGGTATCGACGGGTCGGTTAGACTTTAATAATGATTTTGTTCTTAGGAGCAAAAATGCTAAAAACCATCGGAGCTCAAGAGATTCCAGATTTTTCTTGGATCAATTTGACAACCCTAGGCCACCAGGACTGCGGTCAACACCAACCCTACTTGACTGCAACAAATATATATATATATATATATATATATATATATATATATATATATATATATATATATATATATATATATATATATCATACACAAAAACAAAAAAAAAAGATAATTTAAGAAAGCTGGATTCGATTAACAGCTAGACACACTGTATACATACATACTTATTTATATATGTATATAAATAGACGGACAGAGAGAGAGAGATTGAAAGCGCACCCGCTTGCTGGACAACAACTCGAACACAAACTTTGCAAGTATCAAGTTGTATCCTAAGATACAACAAAGCAACCTATTTTTTTAAACAGCACCCATTGGTCACTGTATTGAAAACAGTGCCCTCTGGCCCTAATTTTCCCACTGGATGGGCTTAGTGGAACTGTGCCTGCAATACAAGTAGCGCAGGGCAAGGACAAGTCCCTCCACAACATGAGGTTACAAACATGCATGGACCAGTGTTAGCCCTCGGTCACCATTGAACTTTGTAACTTTATGAGGACATTTTACGGACTACGGCAAGAACACAACCACTGTGGCTTAATCAATTTGGCTAAAATGTCATGTGGACCTAGTTAGACCCACAATCAAGTCACACAAGAATATAAAAATTGTAGCTCTTAAACAAATGATTTATAGAATAGAGCAAATGCATGTCATGGCTGGATGATTAAGTAGCATTATCAATGTCAAGAACTCTGTGTCACATGGGTATTCCAAAGAGGTGAAACCGATCCAAACCGGTGGCTTTGTGGCTTGGTTTGTTTGGAAAAGATTGTGCAATTTAATTTAGTATTTGCTTTGTCATTAATTAAAACTAATTTACTTGGATAACTTGCATAGGGAAGGGCTATAGGATACAGCTTGCATAGTCGACCATTTGCCTGCGATGTGTTCAATTAACCATCCTAGGAAATGCTCTCCAGGGGAGGCAACAACATGCCCCAGTTTGAGTTCCTGAAACTGGCAAAACCGGAACTGGACCTGGATGTGATCAGTTAGGTCCCAGTTCCAGGTTTTGGTGGAAAAGAAACCGAGTTTACCTGGACCCAGATACGGACCCTTGCATCTATCTCAATTAAGAAGAAAGTATTGAGGGCAGCTGCAGTTAAATGCAGGATCAGCCTTGCCTTTACAAAGGGCCTTAGTTTTTGTTTATTCGAGATCATTGTGCATGACTTGCCTTGCCTTGCCTCACAGACTGCTTACATAGGGTATTTATAGAGAAAAAAGTTACCATTTTTCTTAATGAGTGAGCTCACTTGCCTTGTAGCTGTTGTACTCAATTTGGCTGGAAGCCAGAAATGGTCAGCATATCCTTTGCATGTATGCATGAGTTATAATGGACAAAATGTTGATGGAAAGAGTATATGGGGAGTCTACTTGCAAAGATAATATATATGTGTGCCTAGGTGACAAAAGAGTCCATATTGGCTCTGATCAGTCACTTTTAAGATTTATGAGACCCCAGATCAAAGGGTGATACATAGAGTTTTACTTGGGTGTGAGGCAAAGGTGAAAAGGTGAGAGGATAAAACTTGGTCCGGCCCTTTGCTCGGTTCATCTTCAATTCGATCTATCCATCACCCATTTCTCTCTCTCATGCCCGCGTGCGCGATAAATTGAAAAGATATCTTTAAATGCCTGCAAAAAGGAGGTGAGACAATTCTACAGACATATTCGAACTTTGAATTTAGCGTATATCACGCAACTTTGATTCCTTTAAGCTTTTTAATCCTCGATAGAAGAAAAGAAACCTTTAATCTTCTCAGGAGGAATGAACAGCGGAAAGCATGAAGACAGCAGCCCGAGAACTATCGTAAGCCAAAGGAAAAAATTGAAAATTTACTAATGACAAGCCCAACATGTTACCTTTCATGAACATACCCCATTTTATAGTATGCAGGAAGTTTCTCCACTGGATATAGAGTCTACTCACGTGATACCACTTCCACATGTTGAAACTCAACTAGTGCATGAAATGGAAGGAGAGGAATGACAATTATATACAAAAGGTTCAAGAAAGGCCTTTCTCCTACATCAGTCACTACTCTGAATCAAAATCCTCATCCTAAATCAGATTTGAATCCTTCTCAGGTAACATCTCATACTTTAGATAGTGAGTTAAATGATCTACCTATTGCAATTAGAAAGGGAAAACGTGATGTTACAAAATATTCATTGCAAAAGATGGTGTCATATTCTAACTATCAGTTATTTGTGATGAATATAGATATTACTTATATTCCAAGAACATTTGAATAAGCAAAACAATATCAAGAATGGAAGACAACAATGGAAGAGAAAATTGCAGCAATCGTACGAAACAAGACGTGGGAACTGGTTGATCTACCGGCAGAAAAGAAGACAGTGGGGTGTAAGTTGGTATTTTCTATAAAGTATAAGGTTGATGGGAATATAGAAAGATATAAAGCAAGTCTAGTAACTAAAGGTTACAGTCAATCATATGGCATAGATTACACAGAAACGTTCTCTCCAGTGGTGAAGATGAACACTATCAAGATTATTTTGAGCTTGACAGTGAATAAAAGATGTGAATTATGTCAGTTGGATGTTAAGAATGCCTTTCTCTAAGAAGATCTTATGGAAGACATTTATATGAACCTACCACCCGAGTATATTCAAGAACAAAAGTCTAGTAAGGTATGTAAATTAAAGAAATTCATTTATGGTTTAAAACAATACTCTCAGGCATGGTTTGAAAAATTTAGTGATGGCGTTATGAATTTGGCTTCAAACAATGTATCAGTGATCATACTCTTTTTATCAAGCAAGGTCTAAAAACCATAATGTAATTGGTATATGTTGATGATATTATCGTTACAGGTGACGATATAGTAGGTATAATTGACCTTAAGAGAAGACTCAGTATACTGTTTGACTTGAAGGACTTGGGAAGATTACATTACTTCTGGGGAATAAAAGTGATTCATAAGAATAATTGCTTATTTTTAAGTAAGAGAAAATATATTCAGACTTACTGAAGGAGACGAAAATGGAAGACTTCAAAATTTGTTCTACTCCCGTGGAAATCTCTAAGGAAGATATTGATAAGCCTGAAGAACCATATGAAGATGTTGATAAAAAGATTAGTGGGAAAGTTAATATATGTTACTATTACAAGAACTGACATCAGTTTGCAGTTGGATATGTTAGTAGATGGATGCACTGTCTATCTAAACATCATATGAGTACAGTGTTTCATATCATCAGATACCTGAAATCCTCAATAACTTATGGCTTAGTATATGCACACATAAAGATCTATTCAGATGTTGATTGGATAGGATTCAAAACTGATAGAAAGTCAACCTCTAGTTATATGGTATGTTTAAGAGGTAATATAGTATCTTGGAAAAGTAAGAAACAACCTATGGTGGCCAGATCAAGTGCAGAGGCATAGTATCGTGCTATTGCATTGGGTACGTGTGAAGGTCTATCGATTATATCACTTCTAGAAGAGATTGGTTTCAAAAGAAATATTCCAATTAATTTCTTTATTGATAGTAAAGCTGCTATTCCAATCAATTACTTGGCTGCCATGAGGAGCTTTACCATGAGGTACTTCTAGAAACCCATCCGACCTGCTCCTTCATTTCATCTATCATCATCATCTGAAGCCCATTTGCCTTGTTTTGTTGATTCATTTCGTATCAAAACATCAGTATACACCTTCACTTTGTTATTTGATTATATTTGTCCATAGTTGCTATTACCATGAGGTACTTCTCTGCAATAACTTTTTGTAAGAAACTTGAGAAATTGATGGTCATAGTATAAGTAGATCTAAGTGCATCCAAAGATGGTATGTCTCTGTGATGTTTATGTGTAATGTAATATCTTGGTATCGAATTTGACCTCTCCCATTTGGCCTTGCAGAACATTTTTCAAGAGGTCTTTCTCAGATGGCAACATTCTCGGTGATGAGCCTGCACCTGTATCTCCTTCCAAGGGTGGTTGAACTGGGAAACAGAGATTTTCTAGCTCAGCTTTTCCAAAAGGAATTGCACAAGGAAATCCTAGCAAGGGCCTCTGTGATTCCACTCCAGCGATTTCAGCAAATGAAATTGATGCTGCTTACCCCTGGTTCGGCCATTCTCTCTTATTCTGACTAGATGCGATATAGTGCTATTTCATCGTGGGAAGCTCTTCTTCAACTAGTAATTCACCTTTATAAAGAAGGCTATTAGTAATAATGCCTACTCTGTTATACTGCTGCCAACCTTTTGTGCACGTTTCTGCAAATTACTGCAAAAGGATGCTTTCATTCTTTTTCTGATGAGCTTTTGCGCTCTTTGTCCTGCAACCAATTTTCTAACATGTAAAGAAAATCTTGTCTTTGCAGTGACGTTAGTGAGCATGGCTATGCGGAAATTCAAAGCAGTTCAAATTTCATAGACATTGATTGGTTGTCCTCTGATAGCTCATGTGAAGATGAGGCTCATGAAAGGCAAGTAGTGGATGCATCTTATGTAATGTTCTGTTCTAAGCTTAAAAATAGGGGAGATGTTTGGGACTAGCTAAGATTCAGGAGGTTTTCAGGGCTCCCGATGGAGATACAGCCTAGGAGAAATTACTTCTTGTTGCTGACCACCTAATGCCAAAAAAGGTTTCACGCCATATAACGTTAGAATAGGATCCAATTGATGCGGAAGCAAACTAACACAATGCTCTCTATTTTTTTGGTAAGGAGTAACTGATCTTCTCTTTGAGCATATACAGTGGGCAGCGTTATCACAAAATGAGTAGGACCAGCATCTAACAGTGAAGTCCTATGTGAATGCTGCCTATCTATTCGGTAGATGAATCAGTTGTCTGCCGTAAAAAGTTATCTATTTTTTCTTGCTAGGAGAAAGATATGAGTAATACTCTCTGCCTTGTTGCACTGTCTATATTCCAGTTCAAGCTTATTCTTCAGGTTTCATTCTTAGGTGCTTATGTGATTCTGTTGAGACCCAACATTCTTGTGCTGAGCATCAAATTATGCCATCCCTCAATGTGACCAAGAATATGTCTAAGGTACTTCAGAAATAATGCTTGAGCTAACATATGCCTGTTCGATCTTGGTTGAAGTTGAGCTCATAGGTTTAAGGCTTAGTTAAAGCAATCTCCTAAATCTCTCCACATGCACTGTGTTATACTACATGAGCTTTTTTCCTTCATTAAATGGTGAAGCTGTTCATGATTGATTGGTAGAGTTGGTTGCTACTGCTGCAGATCTACGCTCATTGATTTTTTGGACAAGCAGCAATCTCAAGAAAATGTGACAAACGGCATCCCAGCCGAAAAGACTCCTCAATGGAAACATAGAGGGCACATGGAGGTGAGTGTTTTTCTCCATGTCAATGGAAACTTCTGTTTTTTGATTTACATTAAATTGGTAAGGAAAAAATGTTTTTCGAGCTGGTCCTCTCTACCAGTAAATTATTTCAATCTCTTCCTTCTGGTTTCATATGTAGATTACATTATTTCTTTTCTCATCAAGGACATTATTAATCATGTTTAGGATAACCTATAATTGCACGCGAGGCCAATCTTTAAGATCTTTTTGTTGCATCTTCTTGCAGGAAGAAGATGCAGAGGTAATTCTGACTTCCCAAGTCCAAACGCTGCTATCTACGGCAAAATCTCAGATAGCTTCGTTCAATGGGTTATCTATGGACAAACACTGTGTAATTAGTCTACAAAATATGTAATTTCATTTACTTGACCTCAAACCGAATGGGAGAGAGATATCATCGGGGGATAAATAAACAGTAAAAGAAGAGGAACGGGTACAAAAGCATTTCTAGTTCCAGCTTGCAGGCTTTAGGCCATTCTTTGTAATATATTTTGCAGTGGGGATATCTTACTGCAGAAATAGGTCTGTTGGTATAGCTGCGAATTTCTCTCTTGTGAAATGTAGGGTTTAGATCCTCCCAAATAAGGTAGGCTCTAGTGTTTTATGTACATATATTATCCGCCACATATTCCCTATGGACCGTAGCATTATCATAAATTTCTTTTTCAGTTCATAACTTGTCATACAGAAAAGTTATTATTGAGGCTGACTACTCTCTCTCTCACACACACACAGACAACGCAAACATGTTGCCAAGAACAAAGAGCGTCTAAGCTAGGGGATGGAGGACAGGGATTTTGCTTCCTGGAGACCAACACCAGAATATGCACCAAGTGGCCGCCAATCCGCATATTTTTGCAATTTCTCTCCCGATGGTCATGTATTGAAGGTACGCAATGCCTTGAAATCGAAGGACCCGGCATTGTATTCTGCTAGAAGCATTTGATATGCAACCCTTCCTTGGGTTTGCAATGGTTTAGAAAAATCTATGTTGCTCGGACACGGAATGTGGTGATCCAAGTGATCCAAGGAGAATGAACAAGGGGAAGCTAAATACCCCGTCTAATGAACATAGCCAAAGTCGTAAATGCTTGGATAAGTATATAAACTTCTTCAATTTAATAATTTGAAGATGTTTTTTTATGGTAACCAAACATATAATAACACAACCATGACTATCTTTCTTCATGTCGATTGAGATAAGCCTAACATCTGTTAATATTTGGGACCATGGTATCATGTCATCCTTGTCAAGAGAAGTTGAGATGTTTTTCCTTTCAAGATTCCCACTACTAGGACCTGGAAAGACAACGACAACCACTGGAATGGTGGCTTGGATTAGAACTGATATGATGTATTCTTTTTTACTTGTACTGGTCTGGGTCTTTGCCTAATCCCTGCTTACCAACAATAGGAAAAGGTCTCCGTATTCATGGTTTAGAAAGTTCCTGCATTTTAGCTGCATAAATAATCGGTAAGTATTTTAATTGCATCTTCCATAGAAAAAAAGTTTTTTTATGTACAATAGGGAGTTCGTAGCCTATGGGGCTCACGACCCACTACTTGTGAGTTGACTCCCTAGCCAGGCTAGGTATTGTTGTTCTGTGTGCTCCATCAAAAAGTTTCTTTTTTAAAATTCAAATTTAGAGTTTCTTGTTCGTCCATCGGAAGAGCTTTTGGCACTATAATTCTTATATACTCACATGCAAACCACCAAAGTGTGAACGGCGCGTACCGAACTCTTAACCGTCTTTTCATTCATTTGGCACGGCCTTGTGCCCTCGACTATGTTTTTCAGTTAAGGAAAATTTGAATGGAAAACTTTCCCACGAGTTCCGGAAAGGTATAAATAATGGAAAATGGAGCCGTTGTTCGCGCTCGACTTCATCATCTCTATGTGTGTGTGATTGTCCGTACGAGCTCTAAAGTGCTGTCTCCGTTGCTAGATCTTGCAGTAAAAAACAAGTGGAGTTTTGTGCCAGGTTGACCAACTTTCCTGATATTGATTGCTTTAGTGAATTTTCTTTCACTGATGTATTTGACTTGATAAATCTATTTTTTTGGTTTATCTGATGAAACTATGATCGATTTTATCTAGACATTGTCGCTCAAATACTGATCTCTTTTAAAATGTCGTAGTTGATTCGGGTTCTGATTGGTTTGTTTGTGATTTTGTCTTGTCTGTTTAATTCTTCGGTAGAAGCTACTTCAGAATTTAGATGACGTCGAACTGTTTTCATAACTCAGTAGAAATCTAAGCAAAACCAACTTATAAAATTACACGCTATGTATCATTTGCAAAGCCCAGCATCTTATCATTTCTACAAATTCCTTTTGCTCCTACATTGAATCCAAGCATATGATTTGTACTCTCCATCTAGAAATTTGTATGGTAACAAAACTGTTGAGCTGGATTTCGTAAAGCACTTTCGAAGCGCTGAAGCCTCGACTTGTATCGATTGTTAAAAGCATCCTAATCGTATAGAGTTAAGCGTTGCTGTTTGTGCATGTTATATGTGATCTCCCCAAATGTATGCCTGTGTCTCTTCATAATTGTGGAATCAATAATTTTTTTCTATGTGCCGGCAATTTTATACATGCGTTTTTCCCTCATTGCAAATTATTGTTCCACCGAATTTACTTCATACCAAAAGCATTTTCCCCCCATATAGTTCAAAAGTATGCAGTTTTCTCTTACCTGCATGTGCTAGATTTATGCCACAGGGGTCATGGATCAACACTGACTTTGTTAAACTGACTTTTACATGAATTAGCAGGAAAAATCTGATGCTGAGAAGTTGGCCAGTGATGTCAAGCAGATTCATCTAGTCTAGAGGTAAAGCTTTTGTTTCAACTATATGGACGATTTCTTACACATAAGGAAGAATGCCTAAAAGGATTAATTAATTCATGACGGAACTAGTTAGTCCGTGGATCACCTATGTCAGCGTCTAATTCCTTGTTCATTCCTATTATGCCAACAGGATGGTCTTACTATTTTAAAGTTCTGCGGTGGCATATTGTTAGTTGCATAAGGGCTGAACGTTGGGAAGCAGTATACATACGATACTCTTACCTTATTACGAATGAGTAAGAAAAGGATGCCACAAAAAACAATGAGGGAAGTATCATTCTTGAAATATAGGGAGGATATATATATTGATGTGCATTGTTGTATTATGTTGCTTTGTAGCGACTCTGGCATTCTTTCATGTGTGAATGCTACTCTGCCCCATGCCTGGCGTTTTTCTTTTTGTGAGTAATCAATATTGGATGAATCCAGTGTGTACATTCTAGATGTAAAAATTTCGCTCCAAGCCTATGTAGAGACTTGAAGAAAACTTTTCAACACTACTACGTGCACGAGCGTGCCAGCTAGTTTTCAAAAACTAGCAAAATTGTGAATCTGACTTAGCGATTGTTGCTAAGCGGGATATTTTCGCTTTATGCCTTCTTGAATCGATCCTCAAAGGTCAACCTAAGAACTTTAAGGATTCCAAATGAGCAGGTGATATTTCAAGTTCACGTGAAAATCGGGTGTTAGACCAAAAATAAACTAGTGCACTTGGTTTTCAAGTTTAAAAACAACAAGTTCTGAAAAACAGAAACTGATTCTGTTTTCAGGACTTGTTTCCCGAATTGTTTTCAATGACTTATAGATCTTCAAAATTCATGAAAAATTTATAGGACAGAGTCTGAAATGTGAAGATTCTAGGATACTTTTTTATTTTGAATTTAGGATCAGGATTATACAAAATTAATTCGACAAAGTGCATCTGCTCAGACACACAAAATTGTTCTTTCACAAAAATACAGAGACTCAAAGATGGGTCTATATCTCGGCACTCAGAGTTCCAAATTTAGTTCACTTAGTTTTGTTGGAAAGCTATGGATGTAATCTTTCCAATGAACTAAGAATTACTGATTTTGGACACCTGCAAACAGAGTTATGGGATGAATACTCAGGCTCTATTACAGGAAAACAGAGTTGACAGACAGTTTTCAAAAATTTTCCTGGTCTTACACAACTTTAATTACGTAGTTGCACTACCCTAAAATTCTTAAAAATTTTGTTGTAAGTGACCTTGTATGTTTACATATAATATGCAAAATTTCAGGGTAATCGGAGTAGCGGTTTGGCAACTAAAAATCAAGAAATCAATGTATGTAGTGATGCTGAAAATCATATTTCAGGTTTTTATAACATACGTGATGCAAAACTCACACGAATTAAAATGCAACAACACAACATCCCGAATTAAATTGCTGAAGTGAAATGAATTGAAATATATCTAATAGCTTAAGCATAGAGAGGATTAGAAGATATTGAGTGTTTATAGCATATAGAGAGGTAGAATAAAAAACACAAACACATAAAGTACATAAGCAAGAAAAGGGAAATTTCAGCACATCTATTTCTATTATATAATGGAGAAAGACAAAGCTCCATTAATTCAACCCCTTTTTAATTGAATATGAAGAAGAGATATAGATAAATCAAGATAGAATAATACTTACAAGGATTTCCAAGAAATCGGCCTCCAATGGTGGTGCACGACCCTCACCTTCCCTCTTTTCACTCTTGCTTGCTCACTCAAACCTAAGTGGTAGCACTTGCCTTAATCCTAACACTCTCTTCCCTCTCTAAACATCTTCTCCAACAGCCCCAAGACTTCCAAGATGAAACCTATGATGCCCTACAACCCCCAAGGTGTAGCACTCTTCACAATCTCCAAGATGGTGAAACATGCCCCCCCACTTGGCCTCTATTTTTAGGCCAAGGGGGGCCTTTCTAGGCCCTTCTTTGGAGTGGGTGGCCCAAGATCCATATCCAACCCCATGGTCCACCAAATTCACGTGGAGGAGTGGTCCCCCTTGGTCAAACATGGACCAACCCCATGTGAGCTGGTTGTGGGCTTCAATCATGTGCACCTAGCCATGATCAACTAGGTGCTTGATGCCTCCAAGTTCAATTGGCCGGTCCTGCTCTTTAAAATGAAGCCTTGATTGAGCTCCTTGGTGGCTCGTCTTACTTCACTTGATAAAATTTGGTACATAGGCTGGACATGGCTTGATAAGACCTTGGAATCAGCCCAAGGTACAATCCACTTCAACTTGCTAAAGTCGGCCAGCCTTTGTCAAAACGTGGCATTTGATTGAAGCAAGTTGTTGACTGAATTTGATATGATAAGCAACTCGAGTTGTCTTGTGATGATGTTGCCTCATTCGATTGGGTCTTTGATGAAGACATGCCTTCACTAAACGTGGTCCACTACCTTGCTTCATGGCTTGTCCTTCGCGAACCCGATCCCGGCTTGAAGCGGGCCTCAACTGTCACTTTGATTTCTACTTGATTTGCTCAAATCTCCTGGGCCTTATCCTTTTAGCTTTAATTTGAAACCTTTTAAAAATTTTATTTTAAAGCAAAAAGTTTCAAATCAATTCAACTTTTGACATTGGGAGTGTTTTCATAAAATTTTATTTAGGGTGTTTACATGCATATACTTATTAGTTCTTTGTTTTTCTTTGTTTTGGGTCATGACAATTTGTGAGTAATCAATGTTGGATGGTCGCGAGTTCCGTGTGTACATATACTTTTTTATTTATTGTAAGGGAGAACTATGCTCAGGTTAGGAGATTCACGCAGTTGCCTTCCACTACTTTGGCCCGAATATTTGGAGTTATCCTGTGCTGTGATTCTTATTAGTTCCGCTCGTGAGACCCAATCTGCAATCAGAGGTTTCCAAGTCTCATATCATATATGGGATCAACTAAAATGAACCTCTACCCTGGTAGCCCTCCGTGATGGGAGTTGTGGGCGATCCGTTGGATGTTACAAAAAGCGCAATCAGTATTGAATGCCTGCATGGCAGCGGCAAAATAGGCATTTTTTTTGTCGAAAGGTTCAGCTGGTGTGTAAATGGTTGTGTTTGTAGCGATATAGCTTTCATGAAAGATTCGGAAAGTGCAAGAAATGGGAGACATTTGACCAAACTCGATTCTTCTATATTCAAACTTGCTTTGCACCTATATTTTGTTCTCATTGAATGCGAGACCTATATTACTTGTTTTTTGAAAGACAACTTGTACAGCATTAAATCCAAAACCTATATAGCTCGCCTTGATGGCTCAATGGGCTCTGGAAGATCCGACCAACATCAAGGCTGGAACAAATCACAAGTCTTGTAGGATGATGATTCATGTCCTCCTGGATCAATGTAGTTCGAAATTGGAGACTAACGTCTCAGTGTCTTGCCAGCACGCTAATAAGAGAGCAATCACTGACAAAGAAAGGCATGACCGATAGTGGTGTTGAACCTCCTGAGTCATTATTCCTATGTCGCATCACCGAAGGGATCTGCTTAAATCCTGGCTTAACTTGTGAAAAGGCAACTAATAGAATATGTGGTGCGCCATCATGGTTGAGAATGAGGGCTGCAAATATCCCACACTGTAAGGTGTAATGGCATTTGGCCCGCCCATGAGTACGTTTAATGGCATCCAGCCCGCCCATTCTCTTCTGCCTCCAACTCTGCCTGCTGGAAGCACGATTGACTGCATGTGACCTAGCAGTAATGAAAGATGCTGTCACTCACGTTAAGAACAATTTAACATGCGTGCACAACACGATACATGCATTCTCTGTCTCTTCACCGTTGACGATGCTTCTCTTTTTTCTTAAACCACCAACTAATCTGGTTCGACCAGGTTGAGACCACTTTACGGGAAGCGCTGGTTTTATCCATTCACAAGATTCAAACTCGAAACCTTGCTTAAGAGGAACAAGCGCCCTAACTACTCGAACCAACCAAGCGTCGGTCGCCTTTGACGACGAACGATTTGTGGCGAAAGAAAAGGGAAAAGAGAAACTATATCAATTCATTCTCATGAGGTCACAAGAAAATTTATATTATGTTATTCTTTTGCTACTTCTTTTCAAATAAGAGAACCCCTTATTCGGACACCCGTAACCCGCATTTGCATTTTTTCCTTCTCTAACAGCATGTGCTTTACTTCAAAGAGGTCAATAATTAATGTGTACTTGCTTTCATTTTATTCAATGCGTGATGTGCTACCTAATTTTCTAAGCATCACGCCCCTGGATGGATTCTACTCCAGATCCTTTTGAAAACGCATGCTTAGACGTGTGCGCATTTGGACTGCGCATGTGCGTGTGTAAGAGAGAGAGAAAGAGAGAGAAAGAGAGGGAGAGAGATGGTGTAACAGCACACTGCCACTTCATATATATCGACGATCACATTGCCACTTCATATATGACGAGGATCTTCAGGGTTAAGTTGAACAGCAGAGTCAATTACTGTTATATATTCGGAATGGACGCCATGTAGTTGAGTTTACCAGAAAAATGTTGATGTACATGTTGCCTGTTTAGCGTTATCTTCTTGTTCTATGTCATGGTTGATCTCAGGTTGCAAGCGACTTATCTGATTGATTATCAGTGGCGAAGACGCTATAGGTTTTTCGCAACGACATTTCCAATTGTTGATTAAAATCAGTTCTCCTTATAATGACCGGCACCAGCACCACTCGAAACGAAAGGGCCAAAGCCGATCAGCTTACATATATAATAGTTTTACCAAGTAAAATAAGAATGTCAACTTCACGATAAGAATGAGACATTTGAATATGGTTCAGCTTCTAAATTGTATATATATATATTATTGTTAATGCTTTTCTCATAAATGTGTTCATATAAGGGATCACCCTTACATAGCCGGTTCCAAGCTAAGGTAAAGAAGAAGGGTTGTGTTAGACTTCCGATAGCCAGGGTAAAACTTTATCGAGTTTTATACTATGAATTATATAAATTATGAGCATTGCGTTGGGGCTGCATTGGGGCGTCCCTCTTAACTCTATATTGTAGAGCTTAAATACCTTGAAAAGTAAGAAAGAGCCTCTATATTTTTGCTTTGATGTAGTGAATCAATTGTACATAGGGTTCTCACATCATGGATACCTCAAGTAGGATTAGAAGATAGTATAAAAATGGCTTTTGGTAAGAGTTAAATAAGGTGATTCAAAGGGAGACAATTTGTTTAGGAAGAGACTTAGATGGACAGGTCGGTAAAGAGGCATTAGGATATCAAGGTATTCATAAAACTTTAATTTTTGAGATATAAATGAGGAAGGTAATGAGATTTTAAATTTTGTTATGGCATTTGATCTCTTTATAGTCAATACAATCTTCAAAAATGAGATATTTAATTTATTATAAGACTAGCTTATAAAAAACACAAATTGATTATTTTGTTTGTAGAAAAAAAGATAGATTATGCTGTAAAGATTGGAAGATAATTTTAGGAGAAAGCTTAACCACCCAACATCGACTTTTAGTTATGGATTTAGAGGTGAAAAAGTGAACAAAGAAGAAAAGAGTGCATCGAACTATTCATATTAAATGGTCAAACCTCAAAAGTGAGAAAGAATGTATATTTAAACAAAAAGTTATTCAAAGAAATGCTTAGAATCATGTTGGTACACCTTCTGATATGTAGAATAATATGGCTATACATATTAGGAAAGTGGCGAAAGATGTCTTAGGTAAATCTAAGAGAGAGATGTATCGACACAAAGAGAAGCTTTGTAGTGAATTGAAGTGATGCAAGATAAAATCAAGGCACAGAGGTCATGTTACAAATTACATTATACTAAAAAGACTAGTAAAACTTTAGAGGCTTATAAGAAAGTAAAAAAAAAAAAAGCAAAAACGACTGTCAGTCAAGCAAAAAGCTAAAATTTAAGAGGATTTATATAAAAAACTCAACTCAAAAGAGGGTCAAAGAGATATTTTTAGGATAGCTAGGGCTAAAAATGAGAAAACTAAAGATCTTAATTTTTGTTAGATCCATCAAAGATGAGGATGAGAAAATTCTAGTGGCAAATGATGATATAAAAATAGATGAAAATTTATTTTATAAGTTTTTTAAGAAAAATAAAGATGTTAGTATTAGCTTAGGAGAGTTAGGCAAATCAGAAAAATATATAAACCATAATTTCTACCTATCTTAGGAGAGTTAGCCAAATCAAAAAAGTATATAAACCACAATTTCTACCCACGTATTAAAAAGAATGAAATCAAAGAGGCTCTTAAACATATGAAGGGTGATAAATATATAAGACCAAACAATATTCCTATGGAAGTATGGAAAATCTTAGGAGAGACAAGAATCACTTGACTCACAAGACTATTTAATGAAATATGGAGAAACCAAAAGATGCTCGAGAAATGGAGAGTGAGTACATTTTTACCCATATATAAGAACAAAGGAGACATTCAAAATTGTGTGAATTATTGAGGTATTAAGTTAATGAGTTGTACTATGAAATTATGGGAAAAAATTATCGAACATAAGTTAAGACAAGTATCAAGTAGAAGAGAGAACCAATTTGGATTCATGCCAAGAAGATCTACTGTTGAAGCTATTCACCTTTTGAGGCGTCTTATGAAACATTTTAGAGCAAAAAAAAAAGACCTTCACATGATATTTATTGATCTAGAAAAAGCTTATGATAGGGTATCGAGAGAAGTTCTTTAGAGAACTTTGGAAAAAAGAGATATCTCGTTGACATACATAAACCTTATAAGAGAAATATACGATGGTGAAAAAACATGTACGAGAACTTATGAAAGAATGATGCACTTCTTTGAAGTTAATATTGGGTTACATCAAGGATCGATTTTAAGTTTATACTTATTTATAATGGTGATTGATGAGTTAACAAAACATATTCAAGATGAAGTACCTTGGTGTATGTTATTTGCGTATGACATTGTGTTAGTAGAGGAGTCTAAGAAAAAAGTTAATAGAAAATTGGAATTATAGAGAGAAATATTAAAAAGTAAAGACTTCTGACTTAGTGGAACAAATATAGAATATATGAAATGTAAGTTTGATCATTTGGTTATTTCGGAGGATATAGAAATTAAAATTGGCATACATTGCATCTCCAAAAAGAAAATTTTAAATACGAGATGTTACGAATATAATTAATGCAAGTTGGTTAAAATAGAGATGAGCATTAGGTATTCTTTGTGACAAGAAAATACTATTAAAGTTAAAAGATAAATATTATAGAGCAGCAATTAGACCTATCATGTTTTATGGTTCTGAGTGTTGGGCAGTTAATTATCAACATGTATAAAATATGTCGATAGTAGAAATGAAGATGTTGAGATGGGTGAGTGGTTATACAAGAAAAGACCGTATACATAATGAGATTATTAGAAACAAATTAAGAGTGACATCAATAGAGAATAAAATGAGAGAATATCATTTAAGATGGTTTGTATATATAAAAAAAGTGCGTGTAAGAAGGTATGAAAACTAAATTTTGAAAGTATTAAAAGAGGTAGAGTATGAGTACAAAAGTGTTGGAAAGAAACAATAAAGAATGATCTAGCTTACGTTAAGTTAACTGCTAACATTATACGTGATACGGTTATTTGCTAACAAAGAATCCTTGTAGCTGACCCTGTCTAGTATAGGAAAAGGCTTAGTTGTTGTTGTTTTCTCATATTAGTTATGAGTGTGGTTTTTGAGCATGAAAAATATATACACATGCATATGTATATATATATATATATATATATAAGCATTTCTAACGCTAGAAAATGCGTAATTGTACAACTACTTGCTTCAAACGCGGGCTTCGTGTAATGGCGTCTCACGAAGTCGAAGAGTGGGTCCATACTGTACGAGGTTGGAACGTAGATCCCGTTCTCAAATCCTAAAACCGTGATCCAATTCTGGGGACGGAGACGGACGTCTTATGCTCTTCTGTCAACAGTTAAAGACAGCGCGGTTCGGGTCTGGTTGGGGCCCACGAACCGAGTCCATGTCTGTCTCCTTCTCATTGGGTGCAACGCAGCCCACCAAAGAACCGGCGGAAATTTGCTTCTCACGAACCGAGTCCAGGTCTGTCAAATCTTGGCTTTTCTAAGTGATTTTTCTGATATAGGCCTCGGTTATGCTGATAATTTTACAACAGGGATCACTTTTCTAACTTTCCCAAATGAGCCCAACTTTCTTTGGCAATGCACTTTGTTTTGATATGTGACCCGGCCGGCTAGCTCGTCTATCGAATTCAAACTGGTTTGGACTCATTATCTTTAGTGGAGAGGATGGAAACCTCCCACCATTTTGCATGTATGGATTCGAGATTGTGGAACTCCGTTCTAGTCCCAGCTGATTCGGTCAGTTGGGAGCAAACTATGGCACTTCACTCTGAACCACCTTCATAGCCAACCAAATAAAACACAACCAACTTTGTTTCCTGGGCTTTGATGGAACCACTGCTGCATCCTGGAGTGCAAAAGCCACTAAGGTGGAGGATATTCGGATTTTGAGAGGCTTGTTTGACATACATTTATTATCAAGGATATTCTCGTTGAATTGAAATCTTACTTATGGGCACTCATAGCGTTAGCTCACCTAGCAGGGCTCTAGACTCATGTATTGTTGGCTGCGAGTTCAATTCCTGGGGCATGCATACCTGACTTTGGCCTGCAAAAACAAATAGCTATTGTTTGAAAGTTAAGAGTAAGGTGAAACCCTATGAAAAGCTTGACCCATTTTGGGAAATTCAGAAGACAAGCACCTAGGTGTCCTTCACGAGAAAGAAAAAAAAGATCCAACTAGTTATGACATGCAAGCAACTCAACTCAGTGGGGACTAAAGTGGAAAAGATTTGGGTCGTGAGATCCAAGATTCGCCCACTAACCAAATATAGGATTCAATAGTAAAGGGAAAGCGTTGAATTCATGCCATGCCCCCTTGTGCTGTGGATGCTTTCTATTTTTCGGGTCCACGGACCGAATCATGAGTCCAATATCCAAGTTTTGACGAAGATCCAAATCAGGTCCGGTTGTTTGAGAGGTGGGCCGGTGTTGGGCATTCAATTCAAGCGTCAAGATGTTTCCTTTTCGAAACCCGTGACCTGCACACAGACTAATTAAGGGGTTTCTTAAAACCATTTATTTAGTGTTTGTAATAGAGCAGTCAACCGCCGGAATTACTTAATTAAATGATAATTTTGTGGCTGATCATGACAGCCGGAAAGCAATTAAGCCAAGTTACAGTGGAAGCGAAAAGGACATGAAAATAAAAGAATCAAGCCGCTTTCCTTGTCTGTTTAACAATTTGGGTCTTTCAGTGGGCTAATAATATAAAACATCAACATGTACCAAGCTTATAATTTGTTCCATTCAAAATATATACACATCAACTAGTAAATTCATCTTTATAATGTTCTTACGTTACGTGGCTGGGTATTTCAGCAGGCCTTGTTTGTCAAGTTCAATTCTATTGACAGAACGGTTTTATATTTGAAAAGAAAAGGGCGCGAGTGGGGATGTCCGTGGCGGATGCAAAACAGGGAATGGCTTTCAACCGCTTCTTTTTAAATTTTTGTTGGTGTTTGACGAAAACCAGTATATTCGCTTTTAGTCCAACGTGGGTGCTGCGCGGGATGATTATATAAGGGGACTGGCTTTCCCTCTTTTCTTCCATCCGTTTCTCCCCTTTATTGCGTTTCTTTCTTTTTTTTCTTCCTTTTCTGGGGGAGTTCGGACTTCTCAGGCGTCCGATTTCTTGATTATTCTTAGGTAAACTTCGGCTTCTCTGCTCTTTCAGACGTCGTATGTGGTTTTTCAGGATTTTCGTGGCGGTGGAGAGTTTGGTTTCCTTCTAACCAAAATTTGGCATTACTTTTTCATGTTTAATGACGAATGTGAATTTTTGAGAGAATTTAGGGACGATGGATTTGCGTAGGGTGACTGTTCAATTCATTACTGATTAAGGAAGCGGGTAATTTTGAGTGTCCACGGACAGCAAATAAAGTTCTTGAATCCTAACGGGAAACCTTGATTGCGTAACGCAATAATATGGTTTTTCTTTTTTTGATAGTAAAGACGTCTCAATATTCGTTCATGAGATGTGAGGAACTGGGGGCTTGCCTCAATCCAAACAAACAACGCGTCTCCTGTAGCATAGACCGTTATGGTGTCTGCAACTCTATTGCAGCGCGTGGGAAGATATTTAGCTTCAAATCTATTAAACCGACTAGCATATGTAAATATTATCCCTCAGTAAAATACCCTCATAAGACCTATCTTCTTCCATTTCATTGATCGCTTTGACTGCTACTTGTGCATCACTTTCGAGGATGATGTTTTGATACCCTTGTTGCCACGCGAATATGAATCCCTCTTTTGATAGCTAGCAACTCCTCTCTCTAGGAGTGACTTTTCCAGGTTTGAAATTTCTGTTATCATCTCTTATTACGCATCCTAGGCCAATCTTGTTCCTCTCTTGCACCTCTCCATAGTCTACATTTACCTTGCATATACCTTGATACGCAAGTGGCTTTTTCCAGCAATTGTCATTCCGAAGTGTATAAGAGTTGAGGGTCACGTCCTGCTTTATTTTATACCACGCCTCTTGTAATATTTTATGCAATAATATGGTTAGTTTGTGAATCATCAGTTAAATTAGTTCCCCAAGATCCTCAAAAACGAAAACAAGAGAAAAGGTTGCTCTTAGTTCAATGCGGTAGATTTAGAAGCCAGGATCCCATGAACACACTAAAGTTATCGCGTTAACTGGAGTTTGTATAATGCCTGCCGCTCAAAAATTTCACCGGTGACTGTTTTTAGTGAGGAATCACTGCCGATTTTGAACTTTTTGTAGCTTTCTCTCTCAGAGAAATGTATTCCTTTGGAAAAAATCCCTTCTTTTTTCACCAGTTATTGTTGACTGGTCATTCTGTAACTTCAAAGGCGGACTCCAACCAAAATGAAAAATTCAAAGGCGGATCCGTTCTGCCGAATGCTTTTTCTTGATATTAGAAACTTATCAAATTAAATTAGGAACGTCTTACAGCGTCTTAATTTACAGGTTCATCCATGAAAATCCCGGATTATTGTATGATAAACCTATGTCTCTGAGTTAAATTAGTTTTAAACGTCTGATTTATGTATTGATCCTTGTGTTATTAGATCCATACTTTGATCCGACAATTCGAGTTGCGAACGCCAAACAAATTAACATAATGGTGTTTTGACCTACCGCCACTTTGATGTATCACATAGAAGAGGGTTCCATAGTTTGTTCCTTGATACTCAAAAAGCGCAAGACTGTCTCCTTTTCTTGTTCAGGTTGAGCTTAGTCGAATGATGTGTATAACATGCCTTGACATCTGATTTAGATGAAAAACCTTAACAAGTTTGTTCTCCTTACCAGGACAAGTTAGAATTCCTCTGAAAACTGGCACTGAATGTGGTTATCATCAGTCTGTTTTGAGTTTGATTTTTAGATCTGTTTTGGATCCTTATTGTCTATAGGTAGATTTTTTGGTATTTTTTATGTCGGATATTCTAGGATTCCATTTTTCCTAGTTACTTGTTAATTGTTATCCAAGCATAATGGTAGGTATACATTCTTCACATTCAAGGTTTTGTATT
Organism: Brasenia schreberi; assembly: GCA_036023115.1. NCBI lineage: Eukaryota > Viridiplantae > Streptophyta > Magnoliopsida > Nymphaeales > Cabombaceae > Brasenia > Brasenia schreberi. The sequence continues at coordinate 282,405 of JAYKKT010000090.1, read as the reverse complement.
GGAAGCTGAGCATTTCTCAAACCTTTCAAACTGCAGGTTTTTCATTCTGTTGAAATCTTAAAGGGGGTTTATCCATGGCATCTCGATCATTGTCTCGTGTCCTTAGCATGCGAGAGCGTGTTGAAGATACCCTTTCTGCTCATCGTAATGAATTAGTCTCTCTCCTATCCAGGTTAGTTTTTCTTGTCTATGCGTCAAACTTTTGATTTGCTTAAATTCCAGATAGTATGCTGCTGTTTCACTTGATCTAGGCGTAGTTGTTACTTATTAAGTGCATCGATTTCATGGTAGCTGTTCATGAATGTGAGAATGTGCTGTAAAGATCGCATATCAGACCTCAAGTTTAGTTATTTGCATAAGCTTGTGGCTGAAGTCCTCATAGTCATAGATAATGATTGTACTAGTTTGTCATCATGATTAATGCTCACTCCATGGATGTTTCTCAAACATCATATATCAGATTTAGAAGCTTGACGTGATTGTCTTTACGGTCAATCAGGCCTTTTCTTTTTTTCTTTTCATCCAGCGCATGCAGAATTCCGCGGCTTTTCTGGAAAAACGTGTCTACCCTGTTGTGAACATGGATTGTAATGCAGTTGCCTGCTATGCACAATCTTTAACTTTACGTTATTTTCATGGTTATGTTCTCTGCTTTTTTATTTAATTGTTGCAACTAACAATGGGGGGGAAAAAAGGTCCACTAACCTTGAGTCCTAAGTTCGTTTGGGTCATCACTTCTTGTTCTGGAGATTAAACAGTTTTGGTTTTCCTGATCAATAGGTGGTTAGCTTTAGGCTTAGATTCCTTCTCTTTAGGAAAGATATTTCCTATCAAGATGTTATGGATGTATTCCATGGATGAGGTGATTAGCCTGGATTCTTGTTTTGGCATGGCGATATTATTTAAAGGAAATCTAGTCCTTAGACTCTGGAAGTATTTCATGTTAGTGTTCTTTATATGAATTTTCCAATACCAACTTTGCTTGATGGAAAATTCATTCTGTTTGCTTAACTGAATCTACCAGTCTAGCCTAGTCAACGGACTATTTTGTCTTTGCTTTCCTCAGATATGTGGAACAAGGGAAGGGCATTCTGCAACCCCATCAATTATTAGTAGAGTTTGAAACGGTAATCGAAGAGGGAAAAAAGCAAGAGCTTAGTGAGGGTTTATTTGGGGATGTTCTGAGAGCTACGCAGGTAATAATTAAAGATTGTAGAAAATCTGACAGGTCTTTTTTTCCTTTTTATACTCCTTTTACTTATTTCTTAACTTTGTTTAGGAAGCCATAGTTTTACCACCATGGGTTGCATTAGCTGTTCGTCCAAGGCCTGGAATCTGGGAATATGTCCGAGTGGATGTGCATGAACTTGTTGTTGAGCAATTAAGTATCCCTGAATATTTGAAGTTCAAGGAAGCGCTTGTTGATGGAAGGTAATTTCTGTGCTACCATTAGGCTCTGGAGCTTGCCCTTTCCAAATTTCTTCATATGCTCATGATATGATAGAGTTGACAAGAGTTTCCTTAAAGCATTTTGATGCGTTTCTAAGACTTTCAAGTTTCACTAGAATACTAATAAAGGTAACTTATTATATGCTGATGAATATGCATATCAGGGAGAGTCTTCTTTTGTTTGTAATGAAGGAGAACTCTTGTTTGCTCAAAAAGGTCCTTTTTTTTCAAAATGCAGCTCTGAGGATAGTTATTTGCTTGAGCTGGACTTGGAGCCATTCAATGCTTCATTTCCTCGTCCAACTGAGCCATCATATATTGGAAAAGGAGTACAGTTTCTCAACCGGCACCTTTCTTCAAGGTTGTTCCATGATAGAGATAGCATGCAGCCTTTGGTTGATTTCCTCCGTGTTCATAGCTACAAAGGAAGCGTAAGTCTCACATAACATAGCTACCTGTATTTAGTCTTCTTTGTCCTTTCTGCTTTTAGTGTTGCAAGTCGACCTCATCTTATATTAGTTTTTCATCAAGTTTGATGACTGCATAAGAGTTAAGTCCATGATGGAACTTATCAGCTCGGTGTTAAACTGGCAAAGAACTTAGAATGGTTTCTCGTGCTATAATTTCTCATGAGATACTAACCCGTGCTAATTTGCAGACACTGATGCTAAATGACAGAATCCAGACTTTACGCAGTCTGCAATCAGCTCTTGTGACAATGGTGTTTAATGTTGTTATATTATCTCCTCATGGCTACTTTGGGCAAGCCAATGTCCTGGGTTTGCCTGATACTGGTGGGCAGGTATTCTATTTTTCATATATGCCATAAGAACATTTGTGCTGGACATGTAAATTTGGTTCATTGACCCTCTTCACTAGTCCTCATTTCTCTTGGTCATTTCTGACCTTTTGTCTCTCACATTGGTGTGAGTTAATTTTATGTATGTGCACCATCTTGCATTAAAGGTTTTTATCTGCAGGTAGTTTATATACTCGATCAAGTGCGTGCCCTTGAGAACGAGATGCTCCTTCGGATCCAGAAACAAGGACTTGATTTCACTCCTAGAATTCTAATTGTAAGTGTAACTTCTTGGGTCAGTTTCTTCAATTTTGACAAGGTTGTTCTGTAGTTGATTATTTTTTCAGTTCAAATCAAATTTAAATTCTTTGTTGCTCTGAAGGTTACCAGGTTAATACCTGATGCAAAGGGGACTGCATGCAACCAGAGGCTAGAAAGAGTCAGTGGTACTGAACACACTCATATTTTGCGAGTTCCTTTCAGATCAGAAAATGGAATTCTCCGTCAATGGATCTCAAGGTTTGATGTATGGCCTTATCTGGAGACTTATGCAGAGGTAAATGTCAGTCAACATGTATAGGTTGAATTATTCCCTTGATTGTGATCTATTATCTAGGAATCAATGATTTCTTAGCTTAGTTTAGGCACGGAATGAATTCTAATAATGACATAATTTATGCTGCATCTGTTAACCTTCCCATTTTAATATTGATGGTTATGTGTATCAACAGGATGTTGCCAGTGAAATTGCTGCTGAGTTACAGGGTTATCCTGATTTCATCATTGGAAACTACAGTGATGGGAATCTTGTTGCATCTTTATTAGCTTATAAAATGGGAGTTACACAGGTTCTTTTTTCTCTTTTTTTTTCCACTTACTTTGCCATAAAAATGTGAAGCTCATATTATCTTCTACTGAGATTGCAACTTACTAGATTTAAATGTTCATATTTATAGTGCACAATTGCGCATGCACTGGAGAAAACAAAATATCCAGATTCTGACATCTATTGGAAGAAGCTTGACGAAAAATATCATTTTTCATGTCAGTTCACCGCTGACCTAATAGCCATGAATAATGCTGATTTCATCATTACCAGTAGAACACATGTAGGTGCCTCTTCTACTTCTTTGTTATAGAGCTGGATGTTACGATGTCTTTTGACAATTCCGTTCATGAATTTGGGACTGTCTTTCTGCAGAGGTGTGCTGAAGGATCAGACAAAACCAATTATATTCACTATGGCAAGGCTGGATCGTGTAAAGAACCTCACTGGCCTTGTTGAGTGGTATGGAAGGAGCGAGAGGCTGCGTGAATTGGTAAACCTCGTTGTAGTTGCAGGTTACCATGATGTCAACCAATCCAGTGACAGGGAGGAAATTGCCGAGATTGAGAAAATGCATGGACTAATTGAGCAGTACAATCTTCATGGTCATATCCGGTGGATTGTTGCTCAAAAGAATAGGGTCCGCAATGGTGAGCTTTACCGTTATATCGCAGACACACGTGGCGCTTTCATTCAGGTATATGAGTACCTTTGCTTGCCTCTCTATGATGGTATGTTTTGTAAGATTCATCAAGGAACCGCTGATTATATCTGTTTAGAGGTTTAAGATTTTTGAACACCTGACTACTTGAATTAGTTGACTGGATACCTTCTGTGGCATACAAAACCAAGTTTTCATGTGTAATTAACTAGCACAGATTCTAACAAACAGATTGTTCATTGTGCTTTCAGCCTGCGGTGTATGAAGCCTTTGGCCTTACGGTTGTGGAAGCCATGACTTGTGGTCTGCCGACATTTGCCACATGCAATGGAGGCCCTGCTGAGATCATAGTGCACGGAAAATCTGGTTTCCATATTGACCCACACCAGGGAGATAAGTCTGCTGATATCATAGCAGAGTTCTTTGAAGGATGCAAAGAGGAGCCCGAACATTGGGATGCAATTTCGGAAGGAGGATTGCAGCGTATCTATGAATGGTGCTTTGCTGATGCAACTTTGCCGTTTAATGTCATAACCATTCATACTTCTCTTCTTCCTATCTTTTGTATGCTTTAACGTCTTTTATCTTCGAACCATGATCATAGCCGTGATTTCTGTTCTACACACTATCCATATTTTCGTTTACCAGCAAAAGGAAAAGGAGCCCTGGAACAGGGGTTAGGTTGTAGCAAACATATTTAACTATATACATTTTTGTCTGTTATCTTGCAGCTATACATGGAAGATATACTCGGAGAGGTTGATGACCCTTGCTGGTGTTTATGGTTTCTGGAAATATGTCTCGAAACTGGAGAGGCGTGAGACTCGTCGCTATCTTGAGATGTTCTACATTCTCAAGTATCGTAATCTTGTAAGTTATTCTTGCTTCTGTTTCAAATTGTAGAGAAAAGTTCTTTTGGCCAAGACTACCAGATTGATTACCTTCGGTTGTTAGACTTGGCTTTTCTAACTAAAACCTGCCGGCTTGAACCAAACCACAAAAGTGAAATCTGTTCAAACTTCCTGTGATAAAACACCGTTGAAAAATTCTTTGTGCCCACAAAATTCTATCTGGATTACAATCTAGCTTCCTTTTTGTCAGGCCAACGCTGTACCGCTTTCTGTCTGAGGGACTAACAAGAGGCGAATTTTCGAGTCTGCACAAGATTTGGAGCAACCATGTGAAAGCGAATGCATGTCGAGCTCTTTGTATTTTTTTGTTTTCTCCATTTGCCTGTTTGTTGGTTGAATAATAGCCATTCTCATTGTTGGGATGCGAACTGTTTGTTGCTTATTTGTTGCCTTATCAATTTTATAGGCTCTCCGGCCGGTGTAATTTCTTGCGATACTGGGAAGAATACGAAATTCTAGTTTTGGTTAAACTTAAAAGAAGTATCTGCCTTGGTTGATTAATCTAAACAGCTTTGTGTCAGACCAAATTGACGACCTAAAGATGATCAGGGTGCACCTAACTTTTGTAAATTAACAGCGGGTGTCACATGGATCCGCTAACTGAACACATTTACATCTCATGCTTGAAGATCAATGCAAATGGTTGTATTCGCACAAATAGATACATAAGAGTTTCAGGTTTTGTTTGAGTCATTGAGTTTTGATGGGGCAGTGCATGAGAATCGATATTAATGCAACTGGCTAATGTTGCATTTCTTATGCTTCATACCTGTCTCAGTCAACGTCCTACAACATCAATAATTTAGCATGATGCGACATCGTGGATCAACATGGCGGAATGTCCTGCAGTTATCCAGCCAGCTGAAACAGCGATCACCTTTCTAAATTCGTGGAAAATCATGTATAAAGAACATGGGGTCGATTCACAAGTTGAAGGTCATGAGTTTGATACCCAGGGCGTGCATACTCCCCATTGTACCGAAACAAAAGATGACCGTTATAGTGCCCAACTGATCAAGATTAAATACATGAAATTTGTTCCAACCAATTTATGATGACGCTTATCAAGCACCGAATATTTCTAAAGTTATATCAGTGTAGTCATCATGATTTAATGCTAACGAGTTCATGATGTCAGGACTTCAAATGCTCAGGCCCTCATGGTGCCTATGTAATGGTTTGGTGTGATATGGATTCGGATCCGATTGGATCCAGACCTGCCCAGACAGGTTGAACAGTAACGCCCGACGGCATTGCTGGAATGTGGTGGCAGGCATATGGTAACCACCATTGCCGAGGCCGGTTACACTCGATTGGAAAGCCTTTAAAGGGGGAACCATTGTTTGGAAACACCGGGAGAACTAGGCCAGCGACTGAACTGACCGAGAATCGGTCGGAGTCTCCCATTTTTTCATTTTTCTAATAAAAAATGATTGGTTATTAATTGTCGTTTTGGGCTTGGGATGAAGCATTGAGTAGCACGAAAGGTTTTGGTGTTGATTTGGTCGGAAAATGGTTTATATTTATCAGATTTTTTATTTTTCTGTAACTTATCTTTTTCATTCTCGTTTTTTGACAAAATACCACCACCGGTAGTTGTTCTTTGGCTTAATCAAAAGATGAGAGATAGGCGGAGAATGAGGTATCATCGGCGGCCTTGGTCGTTACGAGAAAATGGTGAAATAGCTAACCAAAAAAACCAAGGAAAACACCCTTTTTGGGAGTGTTATGTTATCGTGTTGTTTTGACATGTCATGTCGTGTCCGATGCACTCTAGAATAACACTCAATCATGTTGTACCTCATGTCACACTAACGGTTTCGTGTCAAATAGGTCATGTCTTCTGTCAAAACATGTCAAAATCAGATTGTGTGTTATAGGTTGTGTTCGTGTCAAGAACAAGTTCATGTTGAGTCTTGGAACAAGTTTTGGGTCAAAAATAAAATTATTTCAGCTCAAGTTTCTGGTCGACACAGGAATACAAGCTACTTATTGTGTCACCTAGTTTGGATCAGATATAGATCCAGTTGATAGTTCAGATCTAGGACAACTTAAATGGATTCAAGCTGGGTTTTAGGTGATTTTAAGGTCGTTTGGGATCCGATTTGAATACGGTTTGTAATGTTACACTCATACAACAACAACAACAACAACAACTAAGCCTTTTCCCATACTAGACGGGGTCGGCTACATGGATTCTTTGTTTCCACAGATCCCTATCATGTGCCATGTTAGCAGTTAACTCCCAATAAGCTAGATCATTATGTTACACTCATAGTTAAATAAATTTTAAAATTATTAATTATAAATATTTATTGATTAAAATCAAAGTATTTGGTGGTGATAGGAGTGATCCAACGATTTGGGTTGGGATTTTGGTACTCCTATAGGTAGGAGGTTATACATTCTTTTATAAAAGTATGATATAAGCTATTTCTTATTTTAGATAGATTTAAATATGCATGATTGATAAATATTTTAATAATGTTTATGAATTGATGTTTGCAATTTTGGATTATTTGTTATGCTTTTGAAGTGAAACTTATTTATGAATTGGTTGATAAAAGCATGTGTTGGTATGAATATGATATTTAAATATTGTATGGATATGAATTAGAACATGAGATTGTGAATGTGATAAATTGAAATTGGTTTTGAAATGTAATGATGTGTAAATATATGAGTCGTACTTGTGTGATTTGTTTATGGTTTCTAGAGACTTGTAGGTCCCTCGGGTATTTCGGCTTGAGGTGAATATATAATGTGTTTTTGAACACTCTATCGTGAGAGTAAATATGGTTTGATTGTCATGAACGGGATAACTAATGTCACATAAGGAGGGTTAAACGACTCCTGTAACCTTAAGGTAGATACAATATGGGCTATAATTATCGTAACTAATTGATATGTGTGCGTGTGTTAGTGTGAATTTGAAATAATGAATTATAAATGAAAGAATGATTTGTTATGATGAAATTTTTCTTAAAATATGCATGCTTTTAGTATGAATTTTGTTTAAAGATGTTTAACCTTTCTATTGAGCTATCAATTTGACTTCACCCTACTATTAAGACCCACGAAAGTTGAACGAGCACTAAGAAGATGTGAAATACGGAAGTCATTATTGTGGAACTGTGGTTTGGTTTGATAGGTCCAATTTGAATAAAAAAACTTTAGCAATAAGATGAAGATGGATTAAGCGATTTCATATGAAAATCCAAGTGCCTCTTCCTCTCATGTTTCACCTTAGCTATTAACTCGTCCGTAGAGGCATTAAACACTCACTCACATGTGACGACCTCGATTGTGGGAGGGGTTTTTGTTGAATGTGTGGTCTTGACCTCTTATTGTAAAACGAAAAAAAAGGCATTCTCTAAGAACCAAAACTTTTGTTACGTGCACTGACTTGATTCTGTTATTGTCTTCGTTGTGTATGATTTCTGTCGTTTTCTGGTATGGAAGAAATCAACAAGCAAAGGGAAAGTCAAGGCTTGAACTCGCTAGTTATCTATCACGAGCTGCTCGTGAACATGCTCGAACACCGAGGACATGTTCGTGTAGAAACCGAACACGAGCCGAACGCGAGCTCAAAACAGGGCTGCTGAGCCGACTCAATAACAGGCTCTGTTCGGCTCGTGTACCAGCCTTACTAGGAGCTTGTTTTTAAGTGGGGGATTTGCCTCCAAGCGCCAAACCTAAACCCTTCAATGGCTGGCGTCGAGAACTCGAATCCAAACCCTAGGATTTCTGAGGACGAGAAGACAAAGAAGAAGACGAAGAAGGAGAAGAAGAACCACGACGTCGAGGGAGATGCCAATCTTCTTCGATCAGAAATCGCGTCATTCGCTTCCTCAATCGGCCTCGCTCCCTCTCTCACTGATTCTGGCTTCAATGATGCAGATTTCAGGAAAATCGGCCCTCTTAAGCCCGTCAGGAAACCGAAATCTGATCCTGTCGCGGAGAAGGTGTCTCGGAAGAAGACGGGGAGAAAGGGAGACAGTAAGGATACAGTTTCAGTTTCCGAAGATGGGACACTCAAAGAGGTTAAAACTAAAGCAAAAGAAGGAATTTCAGCAGGAAAAGCCAAAAGTTCGCACAAGGTGCGGAAAGAGAAAGGTGGGGATCGTAAGGTTTCTGATTTCGGAAACGAGCCAGAAGAAAAGAATGGACATCAAAGATTCGGTTCGCAATCGTTTGAAAAACATAATGCCAAGGGAATTCGCGGTCAAATTAATAGCTTGAACACTACAACTGTCAATGCGAGTGGAAGTGGCAAACTGCCCGTGAATTCGTCGTCCAAGACGGTTAAACAGAAGCTTCCGCTTATGGGGGTTAGCACACTGGCTCAATTTTGGTATGAGGATTCTGCGAAACTGGAGGCTGAAGTTCTAGGTTCTGCTGGTGCAAGGGGAGCTCCATCCGTGGACGGAGACCAATGGAACGCCCTGGTTCAGAAGAAAACTGTATTGGCTGAAAGGTTAACGGCGCAATACAGCGGGGATTATGAGCTCACGAGAGCGAAGAATAATGATACGAGAATGGCTATCTCAGCTCAGAGATCGGGCACAGCTGCAGATAAAGTTGCTGCTTTCACCGTCTTGATTCAGGATAACCCGATTGCTAATTTGCGGTCACTCGATGCCCTCATAGGTACTCTGCCTGATTTTCGTGGTTTTTTTAGTCGCTTACAAACGTCCCAATTTTGTAGAAATTTTGACTGCACGTCCTAATTCTTTTGTTTGGGAGACTTAATTAACTGAAGCATGATGATTGATCAGTAGGTTGGCTGTTTGAAATAACTATTCGTTGCGCTTTTTAATAAAAAAATGTCTCCGCGTAATGGATTTGCACGTAATTCAATACTCAGTAGGGCCCCGGTTGGATGCCTTTATATTTATCTCTAAAATTAAGAACACAAATAAGCCATTATGCCACAAGACGGTACATTTTGTCTCGTATATCATGATACGGTTCTTTCTAGTTGACAACAATGTTGGTCGTAGTGCGTGTCTTGCGTTGTGGGGATGCCTAAGTCATTGATTTTTGTTTATTTTCAATGAAAATATCCTCGTGATCTTTGAAAAAGAGGGATTATAGCAACAAGACTAGGTCATGCTTCCCCTTGTACACCAAATGAATGCCACAAATCATGTGATTGCCGGGTTGCTTGCAGGAGAAAGCAATACATTTCAAATTCATGTTAACACAAGTCTCGCTGGTTATGGTAGTTGTGTGAAACTGTAATGTATGACGTTCTGATTTTTTGGTTGCATGTTCTTGTTAATGAAAGTCTTCATGAAGGTCACAATGTTGATTTCCTTGTCGCTTGCAGGAGAAAACAATACATTTCAGATTCATATTAACACATCTCTGGCAGATTATGGTAGTTCTCTAGAATTGCATTGTACGACGCTCTGGTTTTTCGTTGCATGTCCTTGCTAAAAAAGGCTTCCCGATCAATGTGTTAAATAAATGAGAACTCAATGGACAACAAGATGGATATTGCATTTCCTTGTGCGCTGAAAAAACACCTTGAAAACCATTTGCTGATTGCGGTGTTATTTGCGAGAAAGCAACAGATATCTTTTTGGAGAAACAAGACAATTTTTCAAAAGAAAGATTTGGAAGAATCGCATATAGGTGATAAGTAACCGCTCATACACAGTACATATTTGAAGAAAGCAGAAAAGGTCAAATACATACTACCCCATTTTTTAGTTCACAGAATGTGGTACTAAATTGCATCGTATGACATTATGATTTCTGATTTTACTTGCTGATGCACTTTCATCATTCTGACTTCTTGCACTTCACAATCCTCCCTCTCTCTCTCTCTCTGTGATACCATAATTGGTAACAAGACGGAACTGATTTTTGTTTCCAAGTGGAAAATACTTTCGTGTCAAACTTAGTGAAACCTGAGATGCTTCTTAATGTTCATATTTAATCTTTGACTAACCTTTTCCTTTCCGTGGATTTTCATCTTAAGCTATGGTGTCATCCAAGGTAGGAAAGCGTCATGCAGTAACTGGATTTGATGCTTTGAGGGAGTTGTTTTTGACTAGGTAAATCCCTTTAGTTGTTCACAGTGTGCACTGTGGTTTAATCCAGCTTTTTAATATGGAAGCTATGTTGCTGACTTAACTTTCTACTTGTGCAGTTTTCTCATAATTTCACTAAAATTTCACTCCAATAGGATTTTGAATCCATCTTTTCTTTTGTCAGTCTTTTACCAGATCGTAAATTGAAATATTTCTTCCAGCATCCATTAAACTGCTTACCAGAGTCAAGGGATGGGTATTCTCTTCTGCTATTCTGGTACTGGGAGGACTGCTTAAAGAAGAGGTATTGGCTATGTCTTTTACATACTCCAGTTTATAAGTGTAATATTTCCTAACTTCTCTTTTGGAAAAGAACCTAGAGGCTTCAGATTTTCACTTTTTGCCTGTCAAAACGGAAGACAAGTTTTATCTAATAATCCGCAAGACTAATTGGCTTAGGATACCGTTCATTCCTTGGCATTAGGAAACAACCTGCTTTCTTGAGTGTCCCACGTATCTAAAGCATCTCCCTTCTAGCTTGAGATGTGCTGTTATTCCTAAAGACTTATCTGTTGCTTTGTATGGATATAGAAATAGAGTCTCAAGACCTAGTCAGTTTGTCAAGACTTGTAACACCGTGACTTCTGTGGGTTTGGATATGGAACTTGTGTTCCACAGACAGTTGTAGATGATACAAGTGTTTGCTCCATTTAAAACGGTTTTATGAGAGACTATTAGGTCTTATCACCGCACACTATCTAGTATAAGCAAGAATGTGAGTGAGGAAAAGGGGCTGAATGATTTCTTGCATGACCTCTCACTCTGTGATGACTATACTCACCTTCTACCTGCCGTTTCTGATTACTCTACCTTTCTTGACAAAAACTGTTCAGTACTTGGCAGCTTGTTTAGGTACCTACATGTCTGCTTGAAAATTTTGTCAGAACCTTGTTCTTATTAGCCCGTGCTATGTTATCAATAGCGGTTAGCGGTCGACCCTGATATAGCGGTAGCGGGGATATAGCGGATTTAGGGGTACACTTTTATTTAGAATTAAAAAATTATATATATATATATAATGGGTTCTCTAATTTCTATGAAATATCAAGAAACACAACACCTTCTTTCATAAATATGAATCAAACTAAATAAACAAATTCTACTTTTAACTTCTAAAGAAGTTTATTTATCTTTCATGTGTCAAAATCTCAAAAGAGTTATGAACATGGTACATATGGGAAGAACTCACTCAACATAAACTTTTCATATCAAGCATAAATTCAAAGAGTGGCATGAAGAATTGATTTTGCTAAATTCAAATGTACTGTAGGAGTAAACTGATCTTCACATTTTACAAGAAAGAAACATTCTTCTAATTATGAAACTAAATAAATAGACACATTTACATAAAACTAAACATTCTTCTCAAGAAAGAAACACAAATATAGACTCAATCGCAATGATTTCATCTAAGAAACAAGAATGAAGTGCTTATTCTTGTCATTTTCAGATATGTCTGCTGCTATGTTACTTACAACATTAACTTAACTAATTTCAGCCAAATAATAGGAGCAAATCATAGGCATTTCAAGGTTGCCTACATTTCACTCCTCTCTCTAAAGCCTATTTACTTTGGCTCTTATTGTTTCAACATCCACCAAACAACAAACATAGAACATGCTGTGCACATACCTGCTCTGTTGTAATTATTTGCTTCATGTTGAAGAGCAAATGCCATTGATAATGATGAATGAAGAGAAGAAAGAGAAAGCAATTCTGGAGCACGTCGAACATGTGGCCTTATAGATGTCTTATCATAAAGACTTGTATCGACCAAACTAATCAACTGAAATATATTACTAATATTAATATGAAAATCACAATTGCAAATATAGCTAGTTCAAGCTAGTAGTGCACCTACAATCAAAGATATTTTCAGCTGAATTATTATGAATGAGGACGAAACTTCTATCACCACAAATTCAATGAGAAATGATTCCCAACAATTATTCGAGATCAGTGTATCACAAGAAAAAAGAGCCACGGGAGCCATTGGTAACTATAATTATGCAGGAACAATTATAACAAATTTTCAGCTTTTGCACCCTCTTCTGATCTGATGTGTGAAATTAACGCAAGCAGCTCAGTATGCTATGCAGTTTACAATTACCACAAACAGACTCACCTCATAAATAGAAAGAACGCCCTTTTGTGTGCCATCTCCACCAATTATATAAACCTGGATAGAAAACGATCCTTAGGTTTATATGAGAAATGCTACTACTAAAGAAAAACAAAACCCTAACAAGCACCACAATAGGTGCTGTCATGGGATTGGCTACATAAACTCTAAACTGATATTCGGATTGTTCTTGGCTGATACGGGCATTTAAATATAAAAGTGATAAAGAAAGAGTTCCAAACTTTACTTTATGCACCTGGTTAGTTCCCCTGTCCACAATGCTATCAACGATCCTTTTGGTAATCTGCCCACCTCGAGCTGTCCCAAGAATTGTGCCACCATGCTTGTGAATGTCATTGACCACTTTCGCGTTCAATGGGATGTAGTTGCTGGCATAGAAACCCTTGTACCCAGACTGATGACTTGGTGCAAAAACAATGTTCACCAATAAATGGATCTGTCAATAAAGACAAATCCAACAAAACAAACTGGTACGGGAGTCCTAACATGCAGACATGGAATCCATGGCATATACTATTTTTGCTCATTTGCATGCACTCATGCATAAGTTCCTTTTATTTGTAGAAGAAAAGACATGGAATCCAAACATTTTATTGCTAAAAGAAATCCACGTCTCTCTCTCTCTCTCTCAAATTCATCTCCTTGCAAGCAAAAGGAGAAGAAGAAGAGAAATTTGTAGTTTGTTTACCTCGATCCTAGAGGTGGAGCTGCGAGAGAAAGAGAGAGACAGAGAGAGTATGCGTCCTTAGGAAATGCGGGAGAGAGAGACACACGCTTAGTAACTAGGTTATTTTCTTTTATTTGGATCGGGTTGCCCGCTAAGGGTCACCCGCTATAGCGGGCGCTATATCGCGCTATTGATAACATAGAGCCTGTGTCCTGCAGCTCATTAGCCTAATTGACTTGATGCTTACACCTTGGGGATCTTAGTAGGTTCTTTCCATATTACTTGATCTTGATCTTGTCTGCTTTACACAATCAAGTATGGTTGACATTATTAACAAAATGGGTTCATTGATGGTCGCAGATTTGAGGGCTTCATTTCTGCTCTTGAGGAAGCTTCTAAAGACACACTTTACATTTTAAAGAAAAAGTCATTGAAGGTACGGATTATCACTCATTTTGTTGATTATATTGAATATAGTTACTTTCCAATATGGTTAGCAAAACTTTTTCCCTTATTGTGTATACAGTTTTGTTTTGTAACCTTAGCATTTTGGTCTAGATTGGTTAGTTTCTCATTTTCTTCCTCCCTCCACATCTACTTTTCTGTTGTTTTCCCCAATTTCAATGGTATTAGCATGTTGCTGTTTGCAGCGACAACTTGGTTTGCCATTAACTGAAATATTCCCAATGATTGGTTTATTAAATACCACCCCAAATGAATATTTAAGATTCAGTTATTTGGTGAATACTTTTCTCATGCTTTCAATACCCAAAATTACCTGGTTGCATGAAGTTTATTTCTCTCGATGTTTCAAAAAAGTGACTTGGTCAACATTTTTATGATGGATGGTCCAATTGAAAGGAATAATATCGAGTTTGATAATTTTGTTCCTTGTGCTAAGTTGATGTCTGTACCTGGACAGAGATAATGCTTTAGTATGTTTGGAACATCCCCATTGATGCTGTTTCACATGAAGATGTTCTTTTGCAGACATTGTATAAACTTTTGGAAGGGAAACCAGAGCAGGAAAGGAGGGTGCTTTCAGCTGTTGTGAACAAGGTATCAGCAAGAAAATCTCTATATATGGGTGTGTATGATTTGTTTGATTCGTTGGGCTTTTTACTCCATATATTCTTCTGGTTACCTATTTCATTTTTCATGTCCATTTACCTGGGTTATTTGATACATTTTGTGTCCATTGACATGGAGACTCCAAGTAATCAACTGTCTTCCAGCTCGGGAGCCTGCTAGAGGGTTATACTGATTTTATGATACATTAGTATATAAGGAACCATTCAAATATGGCAAAATTGGAGTATGCACATGGCATAGATTAACACCATCAATGGTGCCAATGACACCTAATAGATACTTCGTACTTGAAGATGCAAGATCACACTGTAGTAGTGTTCCTGTGTGGCATAGGACCAGCCATATCATCCCTCCTTTTACATCTTGCAGTGTCATTGTTATCCTGACTTGGTTCCTCATACCTATGGCTAGATTGCTTTGCTTTATGCATATGCTACCAATTACGGAGAGGGTCTCTGCATTTTCAATATGGACAAATGTGGGGGTAAGGAAGCTAGTCCTAAATAATAAGATTCGTATTGATTCTTGGAATATCAGAACATTGTCTGGTAAGCTAATGGAGGTGCTAGATACTATGATTCGGAGAAAGATTCATATTCTATGGTTACAAGAGACAAAGTGGGTTGGAGAAAAAGCAAAGGAAATTGAGGATACAAAGTTTTAAATTATAGTACTCAGGTAAGGGAAAGGCTCGAAACGGAGTTAATATTATCACAAATAAAGATTTAAAGGATAGTGTAGTAGACATAGAACGATATGGTGAATCATGACGTTGAAATTAGTGTTAGGAGTAGAGGTTTTTAATACAGTTTGTGCTTACACACCCCAAGTAGGACTAGAAGATAGTATAAAGCAGTGTTCTTCGATGCATATCGTATTGTATCGTACTTTAATATTAAAAAATAGTAAAAAAAATCAGAAATAATCCAAAAAAATAAGGAAAAATTAGAAAAAATTTGATAATTGCAAAGAATTCATATAATGCAAAGTTCAACTCAATGTGTAGTTGGCACATTTGCATGTTGTTGGCACACATATAGAATTAACAAACTGCTATCTTTGGACATGTAGTTGGCACATTTGCTCATTTTCATATGTGAGCAAAACGATGAGCTTCATTTCTTTGATTATTGAGTCTATGACACTCCAGTGATGTGATATTGTTATTTGATGATATCCTCTTTTTCTCTTACTATAGACTAGCTTTGGAACTAATGCTTGAAGTGGTTTGAAACATAAGGATGGATGAATGTTGTGGGTCAAAATCAGGTCATCTGATTACTTTTGATCTCACTTCACAGGCTGAACTAAGCCTCACACATGCTGGTCATGTTCAACTCAATGAAAGTCGTGTAAGGTGAACCATAAAATAGTGAAGCTATGAAATGCCCACTCAATGAACTGAGGCAACCAAATTGTTTTTCATTGTTTGCGATTTCATGTAATTAGAAACTGATAGCAGAAATATACCTAAAAGTTGGCAACAAAAAGGAAAATGATTGTCACAATTGTTATTTGTTCATAAATTATTCTTATTCATTAAATTTCTTATAAACTAATTCGAATTTACATGTTACACGCACGCAACTTGCAACCCCAAATGAGCATATCGGAGGATGCCTTAGGGAGAAGTGAAGAGAGGTGAATAAAGGCCATAAACCCGTAAATTTTTTTTGTGGCTGTATCGTACGATACGACACGATAACCTGTATCATACGATACAAGTTACCGTATCGTATCGTGCGATGCGGATAACATTGGTATAAAGACAACTTTTTGGGAAGAGTTAGATAAGGTGATTCAAAGAATTCAACAAAGGGAGATGATTTGTTTAGTAGGAGACTTAAATGAACATGTCGGTAAAGAGGCATTAGGATATCAAGGTATTCATAAAAACTTTGGTTTTGGGGATATAAATGAGGAAGGTAGGGAAATTTTAAATTTTGCTATGGCATTTGATCCAGTGTTGTCTGACGCGTATCGTATCGTGTATCGCTGGGCTCCACGATATGGGCGTATCGTATCGTATCGTATCGTATCGTATCGTATCGTACTTTAATATTAAAATAATGTAAAAATAATTAAAAATTAATAAAAAATCGAAAAAAATCGAAAAAAATCAAGAAAAAATCAGGAAAAATCTGATAATTGCTTTAAATTCATATAATGTAAGTTTAGTACAGATTGAGCATTCAACATTGAACAATTGCATCCAAATTTATATATTTTGAATCCAAAAAATAAAATACAGACATAGTTTACACTTTACAGTACACTACAGTTACATATAATGTTACATTTTACAAATTGTAATCAGGATCATCAACTAAATAATCTTCATCTTCTCCTTGTTGCAGATCCTCATCATCATCAGCCACGCCCACACCTTCTTCTTCAAAATCAAATTCTTCATCTCCATAATGTTGTTGCGCTCCTTCCAAATTAATCCAGGCAACGTCTTCTTCTGTTAGGAGGGCATTTTCTTCAGTGTCTTCCATAACCCAATCTTCTAATATATCAAAATTATCCAAACTTATTGGATCGAACTGACTTTCTTCTCTATTTACTTTTTTTAATTGCCTACGACACAAACAAAGATAAACAATTAGTAAGTAATATTAACAATTGAAAACTGAAGTTAAATAATATCGAATTGAAAATTTGAAAGTAATACAACATTACCTTTCACGAAGGCGCATGTTACAACGAATATAAACCAAATCATTAAGCCTTTTGTGTTCCAACCTGTTGCGCTTTTTTGTATGGATGTGTTCAAAAACACTCCAATTTCTTTCACAACCTGTTGCACTACAGGTTTGGCTTAAGACTCTAACTGCAAAATCTCTAAGGTTTGGACAATCACTTCCAAACCTATTCCACCAAACATCTGTAAAAAAAATATAAACATTAGAGACATAATAATCCACAGTAATGTAAGATGCAACTTAAATATGAAAATAAACAATGTACCTGGACGCATCGTAGAGCGATTGCGAATTGCAACAGGCAAACCCATCAAGTGAAGAGCATTATCATATATCTCCATTTCTCGATGTATCGCATCTACTATGCTCTCATCAGGGACTAATCTGTCGATGCATTCAATGATTCCTCGATTAACCTCACCGTCCCTTTTGAAGGTTGCTGAGTACCTCAATGATGGGTTTAGATAGTAGGCTGCTGCATGAATAGGCTGATGCAATTGTTTATTCCATCTACTATCAATTATTTTCCACACGAGCACATAATCTCTTTTTTTTCCATTAAAGTTATTTCTGATTGCTTCTTTTGCCCTGTCCATGGATTCATAAAGGTAGCCCATAGATGGTTTCTCCTCGCTGTCAGCCAATCTCAAAACTTTCACTAAAGGACAAGTAATTTTCAATAATCTGATACATGCATTCCAAAATGAACTTCTAAAAACCGTTTCTGCAATCTCATTTAACTTTCTGTTCCTTCTGTTTTGTGGCAACTCTGCAAATTGTTGCCACTCATCTGAGGAGAACATTCTCTTTAAAGCTTGCTTCTGTCTCACAATACTCTGTACAGATAAGAAGTTTGTTGCAAACCGAGTTGCAGCTGTGCGAAGAAGCTCTGCACCTTCTGTGTATCTCCTCATCATACATAAAACAAATGCATGGTTGTAAATAAATTTTGTAATATCTTGGCAACACTCAGTTGCTGCCTTTATTTCATCCATCTCACCGATGTCCTCGAGGATGAGATCTAAACAATGGGCTGCACATGGTGTCCAGTAGAAAGTCCCATAAATATCAGCTAACTCCTTTCCGGCTGCTTTGTAGTTAGCTGCATTATCTGTAATCAATTGAACTATATTTTCTAGCCCAACCTCTTGTATAACTTTATCAAATTCCTCTCGTAGGATCTCTGCAGTGTGCCTCTCCTCTGACATATCTAGAGATCTCAAAAACATGAGTCCTTTAGGACAATATACAAGAAAGTTTAGCAATGTCCTTCCTCGCCTATCGGTCCATCCATCTGCCATGATAGTGCATCCTGTTTCCTTCCACGATTGTCTCAAAGTCGAACAGTATTGCTGCACTTCAATCACGGTCTGATCTAATATCTTCCCTCTCAACTTCTGATAAGAGGGCATCCTGTATCCTGGACCAATGTTAGCAATTGCATCTGCCATTGCTTGAAAATGAAAACTGTTTGCTGCATTAAATGGAATGCATGTATCATAAAACCATCTGCCCACTGCAAGGTCTGCTTGATCGTGCAGTTGTTCTGAAGCCATAGCAGCACGAATTCCTGGCTGAGCACCAGGTGTAGTGGAAGGAGGAAAGAACGAATGTATGCTAGAAGAAGAAGCTCTTCCTCTACTCCTTCCTGAACTTCCTCTTCTGCCACCTCCAAAGTCTTCAGATGCAACCCTCTTTCCTCTGCTAGGTGCTCGCGAACTGCTACTACCAATATCTGTTCTAGCATCTGAAGGCAAACTATCAGTGAATCCAACTCCAGTGGCAGTAGCATCATCAGCTTCTTCACACATCTGGAAATCATCCTTTTGTTGTCTCCTTTCCTGTATGCTCTCAATCATCTGCAAGCATTGCCATTTAATACCTTCTGGCACACTTCTAACTCTGCCTGTGCATGGAGCAACTTCTTTCCTGGTTCCTGCTAGGTGGTGTTTCAACCTTGAAATTCCACCACTAACCACCTTTTCACAAAATAAACATCTGATTTTTAACCTTGAACCCTCAACTGGTATACCCCACTGCCATGCCGGATCATCAGACTTTGAATGAGAGTCTCTACCACCCCTTCCTGCCATCTCAATGGAGTACTTTAATTCAAAAAAAAAACCTGAAAATAAAAGCACTTCGTAAATCCCCCAATCTTCAAATAACACTCAAATCGAGTGTCTCCCACTTCATGAATGCAATAAAAATCGTATACACACACTTAATAACTTCATATTTTGTCATTCAAAAAAAAAACCCGAAATAACACAAAAAACAATAAATATAAAGGAAAAAAAGGAAAAAAACATTAAAAATATACCTAAATCCGAGTTTGGAGGCTTGGACGGACACCGTAGGGCACGATTTTAGAGCTTTGAACACCAAGGAGGCGAAAACCGACTCTTAGGGAGCTTGAAGAACTCAAAAAGAGAGAGGAAACCCGCGAAAAATCGCGGGTTTCCCTCGGCCCGGGACCCTTTATAAGGGTCCCAGGGCGTATCGCCCGTATCGTACGATACGGGCGATACGCACTGTATCGTGCGATACGGGCCGTATCGCACGATACGGTGCGATACGCCCGCACCTGCGATACGGGGGCCAGTATCGTATCGTGGTGGCCCACGATACGATACGTATCGCACCGTATCGTACGATACGGTGCGATACGGACAACACTGATTTGATCTCTTTATAGTCAATACAATCTTCAAAAAATGAGATAACATTTAATTACTTATAAGAGTGGATCATCACAAACACAAATTGATTACTTTATTTGTAGAAAAAAGATAGAGCGTGTTGTAAAGATTGCAAGGTGATTTCAGGAGAAAGCTTAACCACCCAACATCGACTTTTAGTTATGGATTTATAAATAAAAAAATGGACAAAGAAGAAAAGAGTGCATCGAGCTATTCAAACTAAATGGTGGAACCTCAAAAGCGAGAAAAAAGATATATTTAAACAGAAAGTCCTTCAAGGAGATGCTTGGAACTATGTTGGTAGACCTTGTGATATGTGAAACAATATGGCTATACATATTAGGAAAGTGGCGAAAAATGTGTTAGGTGAATCTAAGGGAGGTGTACCGGCACAAAAAGAAGCTTGATGGGTGAGTGAAGTAGTGCAAAATAAAATCAAGGCTAAGAGGGCTTGTTATAAATTACATTATGCTAATAAAACTAGTGAAACTTTAGAGGCTTATAAGAAAGCAAAGAAGGAAGCGAAAAATATCGTCAATGAAACAAAAACTAAAATTTGGAAGGATTTATATAAAAAACTCAACTCAAAAGAGGGTGAAAGAGATATTTTTAGGATAGCTAGGGCTAGAGATAAGAAAACTAAATATCTTAATTATGTTAGATGCATCACAGATGAGGATAAAAAAATTCTAATGACAAATGATGATATAAGAAATAGATGGAAAAACTATTTTTATAAGCTTTTTAATGAAAATAAAGATGTTAGTATTAGCTTAGGAGAGTTAGCCAAATCATAAAAAGTATATAAACCACAATTTCTACCGACGTATTGAAAAGAATGAAGTCAAAGAGGCTCTTAAACATATGAAGGGTGGTAAATTGGTAGGACTAAACAATATTCCTATAGAAGTTTGCAAGACCCTATGAGAAATAGAAATCACTTGGCTCACAAGACTATTTAATGAAATATGGAGAAACCAAAAGATGCCCGAGGAATGGGGAGCGAGTACACCTATACCCATATATAAGAACAAGGGAGACATTCAACATTGTGCGAATTATCGAGGTATCAAGTTAATGAGCCACACTATGAAATTGTGGGAAAGAATTATCGAATGTACATTAAGACAAGTATCGAGTACAACAGAGAACCAATTTGGATTCATGCCAGACAGATCTACTGCTGAAGCGATTCACCATTTGAGACGTCTTATGAAACATTTTAGAGCAAAAAAAAAAGACCTTCACATGATATTTATTGATCTAGAAAAAGCTTACGATAGGGTACCGAGGGAGGTTATTTAGAGAATCTTGGAAAAAAGAGGTATCCCATTGACATACACTAACTTTATAAGAGGCATGTACGATGGTGCAAAAACATGTGTGAGGATTCATGAAGGAATGACAAACTTCTTTGAAGTTAATATTGGGTTACATCAAGGATCAACTTTCAGTCCATACTTATTTATAATGGTGATTGATGAGTTAACAAAACATATTCAAGATCAAATACCTTGGTGTATGTTATTTGCATATGACATTGTGTTAGTGGAGGAGTCTAAGGAAAAAGTTAATAGAAAATTGGAACTATGGAGAGAAACACTAGAAAGTAAAGGCTTCCGACTTAGTAGAACAAAGACATAATATATGGAATGTTAGTTTGATCATTTAGTTACTTCAGAGGACATAAAAATTAAAATTGGCACACATTGTATTCCCCAAATGGAAAGTTTTAAATACCTAGGGTTAATTTTTTAGAGTGATGGAAGAATAAATGGAGATGTTACGCATAAAATTAATGATGGTTGGTTAAAATGGAGAGGAGCATCAAGTATTCTTTGTGATAAGAAGATACCATTAAAGTTAATATGTAAATATGATAGAGCAACAATTAGACCTGCCATGTTTTATAGTTTTGAGTGTTGGGCAGTTAATCATCAACATGTACAAAAGATATCTGTGACAGAAATGAAGATGTTGAGATGGATGAGTAGTCATACAAGAAAATACCATATACATTATGAGGTTATTAGAAATAAATTATGTGTGGCACCAATAGATAATAAAATGAGAGAATATCGTTTAAGGTGATTTGGACATATAGAAAGAAGATCAAAAGAAGAACCTGGAAGAAGGTATGAAAAACTAGATTTTGAAAGTATTAAAAGAGGTAGAGGACGACCACAAAAGTGTTGGAAAGAAACAATAAAGAATGATCTAGCTTATTGTGAGTTAACTGGCACATGATAGGGTTCCGTGGAAACAAAGAATCCATGTAGCCGACCCCGTCTAGTATGGGAAAAGGCTTAGTTGTTGTTGTGGTATGTTCTCATTCTTTTAGAGCACACTTTCTCGGTTTTCTATGGTTTTTGCTTATGCTGTGGCCTGGATTCAAATCTTGTCCAACTCTGTATATCGATCTTTTCTTTCTACCTGTTTTTGCTTTCTATGCAGTTAGGTGATCCAGAAGCCAGAGTTGCATCTGATGCTAGTTATTTCCTCACATGCCTTTTGTCTTCCCACCCCAATATGAAGGTGCTACTCTATTCCCTGCATGGTCAAGCCCCTCTCAATTCCATTTTTTTCTTGAATTTGTTAAATTAATAATATTTGCTTCTGGGTAGTTGCTTCAAATTTTCGTTTAAAGGTGGCTGCCTTTGTCTAAGCATGTGTAAACGCCCTTTTCAGTGGACATGTTAATCGTACATTATGCCTTGACTTGATTAGCTTAACAGAATCTAATTGGGTCTATTGACTTGTTAAGCGGAAGATGTTATATGATTGAAAAGTACCATTTGATAAAACCAGGCACATCACAGGATTGTGACTTAATGATTAAATTGCATCTGGAATTATGAGAAGCAGATATATCAAATCTTGTCATTAAGTTTTGCAGCAAATATTTGTTTCATGTCTCTGCCAGCGCTAATATCTGCTTTTAATCAATTTTATCACCCATTTATTTTATGTTCTTTTGTATCTATTTCATTTTATGGATGGTTGCTTGTATGGGAGATCCCTTCTGATCTAAAATTTTGCCTTTTTCAGCTGGTAGTCATTGAGGAAGTTGATTTCTTTCTCTTCCGCCTACATGTGGGTTTAAGGGCAAAATGTCATGCTGTAAGTGCTTCGCTCTTTCTTTTTTGTACATTAGGTAGAATATGGGGTTCATAAATAACATGATGTTTTGGGAACTTGTTTGATTTGTTCATGCAAATTTTCATTTTATGTTATTCTGTTGTATCAGACTGGTTGTCATCATGTTTGATTTATTTGCTTGCTTCTCTTGTCATAATTGGGTACTGTTTAGGAAGCAGGCCCAATTGCCTTAATTGATACAATCAAGTTGAAGTGTTGCGATTGTTTTATTAACTGAAGGAGATGTGTGCTGCCATTTCTTATACTCCTGGCTGATGAGGATGGCCTGGCCGATTTGTTATTATGTGACATTTAATGGTTTGGTTTGTCCTTTTGAAAACAACTTGGCTTTATGCTCGGTTCTTTCACTTATGGGAGATCTTGATATGCATTGCCAAAAATGAACGACTCAATCTTTGGTTTTGCTTCTTGACCCTGAAACATATGTAGATTGAAATAAACAAGTTCTTCCTTGGTGTTTCGTAATCGTTTATTTTATGCATCTCATTTTCTTTTGTCGACGTGGTTTTCTGTTTGTTAATCTATTGAAATGTCGATCAACATTGTGAACCAAACAGAAAATTTTACACAAATGACATCATCATTTTAAATTTACATTTGCTTACTTCTTTGTGCAAATGATTTTGCTTAACAAGTGAATTATTGCATGTTTTATTGGATGAGGACAGTTAGATTTCCCATTCTGACATGTTTCCTGTTCTGCTTCACAACTTTGACTTTTCTATTGTTTGGTACCCTTTGGAAATTTTCCTCTTAAGCAATCAAAAAATAGAAGTTTGACTCTCGAGTTCTCAACCCTTCAAGCCGTTTTGGCTGCCAGGGTTACTATGCATTTTCTTATCATTTCTGTTTTCAGTTGTTAGATTTTTATGAACAGTTGGTACATATATTAACAACCGTTACTGGCAGTCATTTTTTACGTGAAGTGGAATGATCACTCTGATGCGATTCTAGTGGTTGATGTGTGCCCATTATCCAGGTAAATTTCCTGAACCAAATTGTTCTTCACAGTAAAGGAGAGGGCCCTAAAGTGGCAAAGCGTTTGGTGGATATTTATTTTGCACTTTTTAAGGTGTGAAAGTTGGTAATTCTACACTCTTATCTGTTATGCCTGTTTTTGATAATTTGTCTGGTTATTGCACGCATTTGTGGTTATGAGTCTGGTATCTTGTTCTTTGACTACCTGATATAAAGATGCAACCCGGTCCACAATTCGTATGATATGTGATGTGTCTAATCATTTTGGAATTGTCCACAATTTTATGGTAGATCTCTCTCTCTCTCTCTCTCCACGTAAACACACAAAAATTCTTCCGTTCTGGGGTTGGCTACATAAATTCCTTAATTGACATTGTGCTCAATCTTGTGTAATAATTAACACTTAACTCCAAAAATGCAAGATCACCTTAGAATGACTTTGAGAGGTTCCTCTGCCTTCTCAATGGAGTTCCATCTGTTCAACTATCCAACTGTCATACACACAAAATTACACATATATCCATATGTTCCATGACAATCCTACCACAAGTCAAAAGTTCAGTCAGTTTCTGCACGCCAACTTTGCAACAGGATGAAACATTACAGCTCACACTAATCCAAATTTTACTGTAACCATGAAAATATTCATAGATACATAACTTTATCGCTACTTTGGTGCTATAACATCATTCTTCCAAAGCTCAACTTTTCCAGTGTATATTTCTGAAAAAGGAGTTTATCTTTAATGGTTGAGCAAAATTTTAGGTCAGCCTTACTACTCACTACATTTTCAGGGGAGTGCAAATCCTTAGTCCCAGAAGCTTGTTTTCTGCATAAAGCAGCATGATTCTCCTGAATTAGAATGTGCTCAGAGACATGCTATGTCTCCATTTCCAATTGCTATTGAGTATAACATTTTTAGCATTTGCTAATGTGTAGGTTGTTTATGGGCTTTGTAGGTTAAATCGTATACATCAAATCATTTCATGTTTTTCTGACACTATAGAAACATGTTCATGTGTCACTCGCCAGTTTGAATTTTTTTTCTATATTTTATGTTCTATGTATTTCCCAGCATTGCAGAATTTAGTGAGACTATTCTTTATATCTCCATTTGTTCTCAGGTGTTGATTTCTGAGGTGGAACATAGTGAAAAGAAATTGCCAAAACAAATTGCTGGAAAAGCTCTTCATGACAAGAAACGTGAAACTTCATTATTGGCACCTGCTGTGGAAATAGACTCCCGCCTTTTATCCGCACTTCTAATTGTATATATGCTTTCCGTCCAACCTTTGTGTTTTCTTATACATCAAACTTTTTTTCTGGTGCTTGTATGCAATCTGATTGTTTCTTAGGGAGAAGATAGACTTTTTCTTTTTCTTTTTGGGTTTTAGACCCCATTATTGGGTGTTTTACTTTTGTTAAGGAGGAGCTGTTCTAGAATTGATTTTTTTTATACCCATTACCTCTTCATTATGTGGTTATTAGAAATAAATTATGTGTGGCACCAATAGAGGATAAAATGAGAGAACATCGTTTAAGATGGTTTGGACATATAGAAAGAAGATCAAAAGAAGATACCCCTAACACATCTTTCACTACTTTCTTAATATGTATAGCCGTATTGTTCCACATATCACAGGGTGTACCTCCCTTAGATACCTCTAACACATCTTTCACTACTTTCTTAATATGTATAGCCATATTGTTCCACATATCATAGAGTGTACCAACATAATTCCAAACATCTCCTTGAGGACTTTCTGTTTAAATATATCTTCTTTCTTGCTTTTGAGGTTCCACCATTTAGTTTGAATAACTTGATGCACTCTTTTCTTCTTTATCCATTTTTTTATTTGTTAATCTATAACTAAAAGTCGATGTTGGGTGGTTAAACTTTCTCCTGAAATTACCTTGCAATCTTTACAACACGCTCTATTTTTCTACAAATAAAGTAATCAATTTGTGTTTGTGTTAAGCCACTCTTATAAGTAATTAAATGTTCATCTCGTTTTTTTAAGATTGTATTGACCATAAAGAGGTCAAATGCCATAGCAAAATTTAAAATCTCCCTACCTTCTTCATTTATATCCCCCAAACCAAAGTTTCCATGAATACCTTGATATCCTAATGCCTCTTTACCGAAAGTCTCCTCCTAAACAAATCATCTCCCTTTGTGGAATATTTTGAATGAGCTTATCTAACTCTTCCCAAAAAGCTGTCTTTATACTATCTTCTAGTCCTACTTGGGGTGCGTAAGCACAAACTATATTCAAAACCTCTGCTCCTAACACTAATTTCAACGTCATGATTCGGTCACCATATCGTTGTATGTGTACTACACTATGCTTTTAAATCTTTATTTATGATAATACCAACTCCGTTTCGAGCCTTTTCTTTACCTGAGTACCATAATTTAAAACTTGTATCCTCAATCTCCTTTGCTTTTTCTCCAATCCATTTTGTCTCTTTTAAACATAGAATATGAATCTTTCTCCGAATCATAGTATCTACCACCTCCATTAGCTTACCGGATAGTGTTCCGATATTCTAAGAACCAATACGAATCTTATTATCTAAGACTAGCTTTCTTATCCCCGCATCCGTCCATATTCAAAATGCGGAGACCCTCTGAAAATTATTCTCTACATTCGGGCGGCAATGGAGTGGGACTAACTTCTTTACCCAGACCCGTCCATGATATGGGAACCCTCTCTGCAATTGTTTCACTATATTTGGGCGAAAATGTAGTGGCCCTTGCTTACTTATCATTGCATTTGGGCTCTGCGGCGCGTCGCTAGGCGGGGATGCCCCAAAGCAATGCTCATAATTTTTTTAATACATGTTATAAAAATTCGACGAAGTTTTATGCTGGCTGTCGGAAGCCTAACACAACCTTCCTCCTTTATCCGGGCTTAGGACCGGCAATGCAAGGGTGATCCCTTACATGGGCGGAGTTGAGTACATTTAATAATGCTTAAAAATAAAAGGTTGAAAAATTAAAAAGCTAACTCTTTTGTTCAAAGAGAAATATAAAAATTTTAAGAACCTCTACCAATTTACAAGTCTATAAATCCAATGCATTTATTGGGCTTCGTATTTATTAAAATTTTGTTATGGCTGGTATACTTTATCTTCAAATTCTGTGAGAAAGTGCTTTATAAACTTGTTGCAAAGATAACTTTCTTTTATGTGCATCCTTTATGATAGTTGGACATATATGCGGATCTGTTCTAAGTGCAATGCTATTATTTAACTACACATAGATGAGGTAATATGTACTTTTATGGGAATTTGATTTTTCTTTAGAAGATTTTGGGCTTCTTTGCTTTAAAAGAATGCTATACTTTGATGCTTGATGCCGCTTATCTCAATTTGACCAAAACCATAAACGATAAGGTATACAACCTTGTAACAGTGAAAGAGATTTTTAAATTTTTGATTATCCTGTCATCGGAATGTACGATGTTAATGACTGAGGATTTTTGAAATATTGAAAAAGCTCATGGTTTTCCTGTTAGCTGTTCCTATGGTTCCCTTCTGAGCACAGAGTAAGATGATCTCAGCCCTTTTTAGATCGAGATAGTTTCCTTACAGATTATCACACTAGATAAATTTCAATTGGTGCAAGATATTGTTATCACTTTTAACCGTTTTAGCTTTTATCTTTATCCATAGCAAGACATAATGAGGGCATGTCATGTATTGGCTGACATAATTCCAAGTTGATTACATGTGTGTGCGTGTACATGCATGCATACATGCTTGCTCACTCGTGCATGTGGGCTTACTGTGTGCAGAAATCCTAGGATAATCCCTTACTCAAATAACCAAATTATGTAGGTCGGAGCAGATCCATGTCACAGATTCTGAGTGTCCTCTTATTTTTGTGTATTTTGAAAAGTTATTCTTCGTTACTTGGGTAAGATGGAAATTTCTTCTTTCACTTCTGTCACTAACATGGAAATGCTGAAGATAACTAATTGGATGCTAAGCATTTGTGTTTTAAGTTGTTCAACACTGAAAACAGAGGTAAAATAACTCCGGGGTTGCATTTATTTATGGCTTTATAGATGTAAATATGCTTTCCTGATTCACCTGCAGGGGGTTAACAGAGCGTTTCCTTTTGTTGCAACGGATGAGGCTGATGTTGTCATTGAACATCAAACTCCTGTCCTGTTCAAGTTGGTGAGAAACTAACTAATTTGGGTTACAATGTTGGACCAATCCTATGTCAAGGATGAGCTCTTTTTTCTTGTTTTAGCTCTGACCCGGTAGCCCTGATTTGTAGGCTCATTCGAAGAACTTCAATGTTGGTGTACAAGCATTGATGCTTTTGTTTCAGATATTAGCAAAAAACCAGGCCGTGAGCGATCGTTTTTATCGTGCTTTGTATTCAAATCTCCTGGTCCCTTCTTTCATGAAGTCATCAAGTGTAATGATCTTTACTTTGCTTTAATGTTGGAAATCTTTTTTTTTTTTCTGTTTTTTTAAACGATTCCCTGTTTGGTTTGTTATTCATTGAGCATGATGCACATTCATATACTTCTGTTTTTATGCATTTTGTTACTAGAGTTAAAAGCCACATGCACCTGCATGCCTGTACATGCAGGAGACATACATAGAGGGGTTTATGGGTCATACTGGTCGATGGCCTTGAACCCTTTTGTCCATGTTCCTAATGTATGCGGTGCAGACACAGGAGTGTAGCTTATGTAGATCAAGTTGGGTTGATTACAGTAATCACTTTATGCGGTAGCTGATTTGCTGAACTGACTTGTTTTGGCATTTTTTTCTTTTATCCAGTCTGAGAGGTTCCTGGCACTCCTTTTGCAAGCAATGAAAAGTGATGTAAACATAAAAAGGGTATCTGCCTTTTCAAAGCGGCTGCTACAGGTACTTTAGCATATCGGCGTTGAGTTTGGGTTGGTAATTTTGTATTTATCATTCTTCCCCTTTTTTTTTTTACAAATAGTGTACTTTTTACATATGTTAATTTTTATTTACAAGTATGTTTTACCTTGTCTTGTAATTTTTATGGTTATGTATGTGAAACAATGATGCAAATACCATGCTATGTGTTATATTACCCTAATAACTAAGTAGAGGCAATTTAGTATTTTAAGTTTAAACAATTTTGTTCGGTACTCAGGTAAGGAAAAGGCTCAAAACGGGATAAGGAAGCTAGTCCTAGATAATAAGATTCGTATTGGCTCTTGGAATATCGGAACACTATCCGATAAGCTAATGGAGGTGGTAGGTACTATGATTCGGAGAAAGATTCATATTCTATGTTTACAAGAGACAAAATGGGTTGGAGAAAAAGCAAAGGAGATAGAGGATACATGTTTTGAATTATGGTACTCAGGTAAAGAAAAGGCTCGAAACGGAGTTGGTATTATCATAAATAAAGATTTAAAGGAGAGTGTAGTAAACATACAACGATATGGTGACTGAATCATGACGTTGAAATTAGTGTTAGGAGCAGAGGTTTTGAATATAGTTTGTGCTTACGCACCCCAGGTAGGACTAGAAGATAATATAAAGACAACTTTTTGGGAAGAGTTAGATAAGCTGATTCAAAATATTCCACAAAGGGAGATGATTTGTTTAGGAGGAGACTTTCGGTAAAGAGGCATTAGGATATCAAGGTATTCATGGAAACTTTGGTTTTGGGGATATAAATTAGGAAGGTAGGGAGATTTTAAATTTTGCTATGGCATTTGATCTCTTTATGGTCAATGCAATCTTAAAAAAACGAGATGAACATTTAATTACTTATAAGAGTGGCTTATCACAAACACAAATTGATTACTTTATTTGTAGAAAAAAAGATAGAGCGTGTTATAAAGATTGCAAGGTAATTTCAGGAGAAAGTTTAATCACCCAACATCGACTTTTAGTTATATATTTACAAATAAAAAAATGGACAAAGAAGAAAAGAGTGCATCGAGCTATTTGGACTAAATGATGGAACCTCAAAAGCGAGAAAGAAGATATATTTAAACAGAAAGTCCTTCAAGGAGATGTTTGGAATTATGTTGGTACACCTTGTGATATGTGGAACAATATGGCTATACATATTAGGAAAGTAGCGAAAGATGTGTTAGGTGTATCTAAGGGAGGTGTACCGGCACAAAAAGAAGCTCGGTGGAGGAGTAAAATAGTACAAAATAAAATCAAGGCAAAGAGGGCATGTTATAAATTATATTATGCTAAGAAAACTTGTGAAACTTTAGATGCTTATAAGAAAGCAAAGAAGGAAGCGAAAAAGGTCGTGAGTAAAGCAAAAGCTAAAATTTGGGAGGATTTATATAAAAAACTCAACTCAAAAGAGGGTGAAAGAGATATTTTTAGGATAGCTAGGGTTAGAGATAAGAAAACTAAAGATCTTAATTTTGTTAGATGCATCAAAGACGAGGATGAAAAATTTCTAGTGGCAAATGATGATGTAAGAAATAGATGGAAAAACTATTTTTATTAGCTTTTTAATGAAAATAAAGATGTTAGTATTAGCTTAGGAGAGTTAGCCAAATAAGAAAAGTATATAAACCATAATTTCTACCGATGTATTGAAAAGAATGAAGTCAAAGAGGCTCTTAAACATATGAAGGGTGGTAAATCGGTAGGACCAGACAATATTCCTGTAGAAGTTTGGAAAGCCCTATGAGAAATAGAATGAAATTTTACTCCAAAGTCTTTGTAGAGACTTGAAATAACTTTTCACACGTAATGTAGAGACAAGAGAGAGAGGCGTGCGAGAGGGAGAGGCGGGACAAGGAGACAAGGGGACGACCGACGCTCAAGGGTCAGTCTACACGCTTTGAGGAATGGTTTGAATAAGTGGTGTTTTAAAAAATCCACTTTAAAATCAAATTGCTTAATCAAATTCATGAAACTAGGTGTAGAAAAAAGATATTTCAAAGTTCTGGAAAACATAAACTGGTTCTCTTTTAAGAACTTTTTCTCAAATTTTTCTTGATAGCTTCTAAGTCTCCAAAAATCACAAAAATTTTACATTGAGTAGAAACTAGTACGGAGATTTAGAAATTATTTTTATTCTAATTTTGGTGGTGTGATTATGCATAATTAAATCAAACATTTGCCTCTAAAGTGTTGAGAACTGTTTTGTGACAAAAATACAAAAGTTTAGGAAAATGACTGTATCTCAATGCACAGATCTCTGATCTTTATGAACTTGGTCTTGTTGGAAGGATATGGATGTAAGCTTTGCAATGAGACTTGTTTCGATAAAATTGGATCAATGCAGACAAAGTTATGGGATGATAACACAACCTCTGTTGCAGGAAACACAGACTGTACAGATTCGGTTATGGATTTGTCTGATTTTTCCCAATTTTATTTACGTGGTTGTACGACCCTAAAATTCTTGAAAATGATATTAGAAGATATAAGGGATTATAATGTATAGAGAGATAGGAGAAACTTGAAATCAAACAAGTAATAGGTAGGAATGTAACGAAATAAAATGGACTGCATAACTAGCTATTACATCCATGGGTGAAGTCAATTGCTCCATTATTACAACCCCTTTTAATTGAATAAGAGAAATGAGAGGATTGAAGCAAATGAGAGGCAAGAAATCAACGTTGTGATCGGCCTCTCTTAGCACCGGATGAAGAAGGCCTTGGAAGGGGCGACTCCTCCTTCTTCCTCCTCTTTTCTCTCTCTCTCTCTCTCTCTTTCTTTCTCTCCCTCTCTCTCTCTCTCTTTCTTTGCAACTCTCCCTCTCTTTCTTCACCTCCTTCAATGCTTAAAACCCAGTCCCAAGGCCCCCTTTTATAGATTTCAAGGGGGACCTCTAGGGCCTTCCATGATTTGGGCCTTTGGGTTCGATTAAATGGCTGGCCCATTCATGCTCATGAGGTGCATGTGGGCTGGGAGGGTGGTCCCTTCTTAGTCCAACCCACATGGACCGACTCCTTTATCGGACTTGGCTAGGTGAGCTTGACTCACCCTAGCCCGCCGCTTGCTCGATCTTAATGGCTTGCCTTTGACGAGTCTTGATTTGGATGTAGTCTTCATTTGTTATTTGAACTTGAGACTTAAATCCTTATCTTTAGTCAATTTCTTCTGGCACGTCTTAGGATTGACTTGAATTTGAACTTAGGATGACCCTGCTTCGAGGCTTGATTTGGATGCTTCATTCGATCCTGCTTTCATCCTAACCTTCAAGAATCCTGTTTTGCTTGATTATCTTTTCATTTAAGATTTATAGCTTCAAATATTTTCTTTTTGATTATTTAAAATCATTTCATTTTAGATATATTTAAAAACATCGAGTTTTAACGAAATCCTCAAATATTTTTTTGGAGAACAATTGAGTCTCGCTCTTAATGTTTGTTTGTATGGGTGACCTGCTTTCCCTTCGAGAATTAGTATTGATCGTTTCAACCACTTTAACCATTTGTTGAGTGTAGGGTGTCAGACCACTTTAACCCTTGGGTGTAGGGTCTCGAACAACTTTAACCCTTTGATAGATATAGGGTCCCGGAGTATGACTATCCTCGATCAAGTGAGCTTTTGAGGTTTGGTTTGAATTTGTTTTGTTTTTGAACTTTAGAGGTTTTGTAATTTTGTGAAATTGTTATTTTGCAAACATTTGTGGATATGGTTCCCAATGTCTCATTTTCATTTGTTTCTTTAAAAAAATTGTTTGAAACCATTCTTTTTTTTGAAGGAAATCATTTGAAATAGCAAAATTATGTTAATTTGGCCTTGAGGGCAGAGTGGTCATTTTTTTGAGCTTTTGCCAAAATTGGATTTTTTGAGAGGCATGAAATTCACCCTTATTTTGAGGATGCTGCAAAATTTTGGTGCGGAAATGAGTTCGTTTAAGGTATTTTTATTTGAAAACCCTTAAAAGATAAAAAATTTCAATTTCTCTTGAAAAAGGCAAAAATTATAATAGTTGAAATTTTTTGAGAATTTTTTTGGGTGTTTACAATCAATGTTATCCGTATCGTATCGTGGGCTACCACGATACGATACGGGGGCCAGTATCGCAAATGCGAGTGTATCGCACCGTTTTGCTCGTATCGTATGATACGGGTGATACGCCTAAGGGTCCCGGGCCGACCGAAACCCACGATTTTTGGCAGGTTTCCTCTCTCCTTTTGGGTTCATCAAGCTCCCTAAGAGTCAGTTTTCGGCTCCTTGGTGTTCAAAGCTCTAAAAGCGTGCCCTACGGTATCCGTGCAAGCCTCCAAACTCGGATTTAGGTATATTTTTAATGTTTTTTCTATTTTTTTCTTTTATATTTGTTGTTTTTTGTGTTATTTCGTTTTTTTTTAATGACAAAATATGAAGTTATTAAGTGTTTGTATACGATTTTTATTGCATTCATGAAGTGGGAGACACTCCATTTGAGTGTTATTTGAAGATTGGGGATTTACGAAGTGCTTTTATTTTCAGGTTTTTGTTTGAATTAAAGTACTCCATTGAGATGACAGGAAGGGGTGGTAGAGACTCCCATTATCGGTCTGATGATCCAGCATGGCAGTGGGGTATACCAGTTGAGGGTTTTATGTTAAAAATTAGATGCTTATTTTGTGAAAAGGTGGTTAGTGGTGGAATTTCAAGGTTGAAACACCATATAGCAGGAACCAAGAAAGAAGTTGCTCCATGCACAGGCAGAGTTAGAAGTTATGTTATCAATAGCGGTTAGCGGGTTGTTAGCGGTCGACCCTGATATAGCGGTAGCGGGGATATTCCCGAAAGAAGAATGTTGCCAAAGAATATGAAATTCTGGAGAGAATCCGCAAGTGCAAACAAGTCAATCGGTCTATCAGTGAATATTATGCCGATCTCCGCGGTCTTTGGGATGAACTACTCTACTACACGAATATCAAGTGCTCTACTTGTTACAATGAACGTCAAGCTGAGATTGACAAAAAGAAATTATTTGATCTATTGTGGGGTGTGAATCCCGAATTTGAATCCGTCAAATTGAATATCTTAGGCAGAGAAGAACTTTCGTCGTTGGGCACTGTTTACTCCTTATTATTCAGAGAAGAAGATCGCAAGAATCTTGAGAAGGATCAAGTTATTCATACAGATCAGCATGCCCTTCAGGTAAGAGGAGACAATTTACATTTTCGAGGCAGAGGGGGACACCCCAGTCGTGGTCGCGGTCGTGGTCGCCTTACTCCCGAAGACAGAGAAAAACTGGTTTGCTCCCATTGTGGCAAATCGCGTCATACCAGAGATCATTGTTGGGAATTACATGGTAAACCAGATTACTATAGAAATCGCAATCCCTCAGTACATTCATCCCAGCACCGATGGCATTCAAGCGATTATAAAAAGACTAGAAGGCCTTGAACAAAGATTCTCTAAAAAATCCTCTGCTTCCTCCACTCAAGCTACAGTCGCTCAGGCTACACATACCGTACAGGGTAACCACTACTCTCTTTCAAATTTTAAAAATTGGATAATTGATTCTGGGGCTACAGATCATATGGTCAGCGACTTATCATATTTTTCAGCTTACAAGACTCTGACACATCAGGCACCAATTAAATTAGCAGATGGTTCTCTTACCTATATGATTGGACAGGGCAGTGTATCTACCTGCATTTCAGATTTACCATCCGTCTATCACGTTTCTAGTTTTTCGATCAATCTTCTTTGTGTTGGCTCCTTAACTCGTGCCTTGGATTGTTGTGTAACTTTTCATCCTACTGGTTGTGGATATGAAGACGGGGAAAATCTTTGGACATGGTAAACTGCAGAAAGGATTATACATTCTAGAAGACCATTCTCTGCCCTCCGCCTCGTACAGAGTTTCAGCACCACCAGTTCCAGATGCAGATCTTCGTCTTTGGCATTATCGTCTTGGTCATTTCCCAGTGTCACAAATTTCCTCTGTTATTCCTCATTTTAGAGTCTCGTCTAATAAATTTCAGTTTGAATGTGAAGTCTGTCAGCTTGGGAAACACCACAAGGCATCTTATCCCTTAAGTGATTCTCGTCGATCTAAACCTTTTGAACTGATTCACTCTGATGTATGGGGTCCCAGTCCAGTCAACATCTTGTTTGGTCATAAATATTTTGTCTCCTTCGTTGATGATTGTACTCGTCTTATAATTGTTTACTTAATGAAAACAAAGTCCGAAGTTGCCTCTATTTTTCCCATTGTGCATAAATTTTTTTGTACTTAATTCAATGCTACTGTGAAAATCCTTCGATCCGATAATGGGGGTGAATACCTTGGCAATCAGTTAGCAACTTATTTACAAGTACAGGGCATTGTTCATTAGACGACATGTCCTTATACACCTCGGCAGAATGGTCTTGCTGAATGGAAGAATCGTCATATTCTGGAAGTAGCCCGAACTCTTCTCCTTCAAAGTAATGTTCCAAAATTCTATTGGGCAGATGCAGTCCTTACTGCTGTTTATCTTATAAATCGGATGCCTAGTCATACCATTCAGGAGGAGAGTCCTATTTATCGTCTTAATAAAGCTTCCAAGCCATTTCATCTAACACCTCGTATTTTTGGGTGTACTTGTTTTGTTCATATTCCCCTTCTCAATTGTGATAAACTTGATGCCAAGTCCAATAAGTGTATTTTTCTTGGGTATTCCATCTCTCAAAAAGATGTGTTAGGGGTATCTAAGGGAGGTGTACCAGCACAAAAAGAAGCTTGGTGGTGGAGTGAAGTAGTACAAAACAAAATCAAGGCAAAGAGGGCATGTTACAAATTACATTATGCTAAGAAAACTAGTGAAACTTTAGAAGCTTATAAGAAAGCAAAAAAGGAAGCAAAAAAGGCCGTTAGTGAAGCAAAAGCTAAGATTTGGGAGGACTTATATAAAAAACTCAACTCAAAAGAGGGTGAAAGAGATATTTTTAGGATAGCTAGGGCTAGAGATAAGAAAACTAAAGATCTTAATTATGTTAGATGCATAAAAGACGAGGATGAAAAAATTCTAGTGGCAAATGATGATATAAGAAATAGATGGAAAAACTATTTTTATAATCTTTTTAATGAAAATAAAGATGTTAGTATTAGTTTAAGAGATTTAGCCAAGTCAGAAAAGTATATAAACCACAATTTCTACCGACGTATTCAAAAGAATGAAGTCAAAGAGGCTCTTAAACATATGAAGAGTGGTAAATCGGTAGGACCAGATAATATTCCTATAGAAGTTTGGAAAATACTAGGAGAAATAGGAATCACTTGGCTCACAAGACTATTTAATGAAATATGGAAAAACCAAAAGATGCCCGAGGAATGGAGAGCAAGTACACTTATACCCGTATATAAGAACAAGGGAGACATTCAAAATTGTGCAAATTATCGAGGTATCAAGTTAATGAGTCATACTATGAAATTATGGGAAAGAATTATCGAACGTAGGTTAAGACAAGTATCAAGTACAACAGAGAACCAATTTGGATTTATGCCAGGTAGATCTA
Organism: Brasenia schreberi; assembly: GCA_036023115.1. Lineage (NCBI taxonomy): Eukaryota > Viridiplantae > Streptophyta > Magnoliopsida > Nymphaeales > Cabombaceae > Brasenia > Brasenia schreberi. Next base: position 245,768 of record JAYKKT010000090.1, on the reverse strand, counting down.
CTATTGAAGCGATTCACCTTTTGAGACGTCTTATGGAACATTTTAGAGCAAAAAAGAAAGACCTTCACATGATATTTATTGATCTAGAAAAAGCTTATGATAGGGTACCGAGGGAGGTTCTTTGGAGAACTTTGGAAAAAAGAGGTATCCCATTGACATATATTAACCTTATAAGAGACATGTATGATGGTGCAAAAACATGTGTGAGGACTCATGAAGGAACGACAGACTTCTTTCAAGTTAATATTGGGTTACATCAAGGATCAACTTTAAGTCCATACTTGTTTATAATGGTGATGGACGAGTTAACAAAACATATTCAAGATGAAGTACCTTGGTGTATGTTATTTGTAGATGACATTGTATTAGTGGAGGAGTCTAAGGAAAAAGTTAATAGAAAATTGGAACTATGGAGAGAAACATTAGAAAACAAAGGCCTCCGACTTAGTAGAACAAAGACAGAATATATGGAATGTAAGTTTGATCATTTGGCTACTTCAGAGGACATAGAAATTAAAATTGGCACACATTGCATTCCCCAAAAGGAAAGTTTTAAATACCTAGGGTCAATTTTTCAAAGTGATGGAAGAATTGATGGAGATGTTACACATAGAATTAATGCTGGTTGGTTAAAATGGAGAGGAGGATCAGGTATTCTTTGTGATAAGAAGATACCATTAAAGTTAATATGTAAATATGATAGAGCAACAATTAGACCTGCCATGTTTTATAGTTTTGAGTGTTGGGCAGTTAATCATCAACATGTACAAAAGATATCTGTGACAGAAATGAAGATGTTGAGATGGATGAGTAGTCATACAAGAAAATACCATATACATTATGAGGTTATTAGAAATAAATTATGTGTGGCACCAATAGATAATAAAATGAGAGAATATCGTTTAAGGTGATTTGGACATATAGAAAGAAGATCAAAAGAAGAACCTGGAAGAAGGTATGAAAAACTAGATTTTGAAAGTATTAAAAGAGGTAGAGGACGACCACAAAAGTGTTGGAAAGAAACAATAAAGAATGATCTAGCTTATTGGGAGTTAACTGCTAACATGGCACACGATAGAGATCTGTGGAAACAAAGAATCCATGTAGCCGACCCCGTCTAGTATGGGAAAAGGCTTAGTTGTTGTTGTTGTATTCCATCTCTCAAAAAGGATACCGATGTTATGACCCATTGCTTAAAAAACTATATGTGTCCAGGGATGTTACTTTCTTTGAATTTACTCCATATTATTCTACACCCCTGGAATCTACTCCCACTCCATCATGTGTCCTTCCACTAGTTCCTAGTGAGGGGGAGTTTCAGGAGATCGTTGATCATTCCACTGAAAATACATAACAATCAAAAGAGCTTCTGACGTACAAGAAAGGATAGCGAAAGATTGTGTACTCTCCAGAAGACACATGTACTAAAGAGATTTCTCCTGAATCAGATCCTCAAGTGCAAGTGGAAAGTGACCTTGAGATTCCTATTGCTGTTCGCAAAGGTAAGCGTACATGTGCACGATATCTAATTTCTAACTATGTTTGATATGCCAACACTTCTCAGAGTTATCAAAACTTTATTATGAATGTGGAAAAACATAAAATTCCTTCAAAGTTTGAAGAAGCAATTAAATGTCCCTTATGGAAAGCTGTGATTGAAGAAGAATTGAATGCACTGGTCAAAAATAATACATGGACCATCACTCAGTTGCCTTCTGATAGGAATACTGTAGGATGCAAGTGGGTGTTTACTATTAAATATAAGGCAGATGGAACAGTGGAAAGATATAAAGCTAGATTGGTTGCTAAAGGATACAGTCAGTCATATGGCATTGATTATACAGAAACATTTGCACTGGTGGCTAAACTTACATCAATCAGAATACTTCTTAGTATGGCAGCAAATTTGGGATGGGACCTATGGCAATTGGATGTTAAAAATGCTTTCTTACAGGGAGACTTAAATGAAGAAGTATACATGGAACTACCTCCAGGAATGACCAGCAATTTGTCATCTTCTAATAGAGTATGTAAACTCAATAAAGTAATATATGGGTTGAAACAGTCTCCAAGAGTTTGGTTTGATAAATTTAGCAAAGCAGTGTGTAGCTTGAGATATTACAGAAGCCTCAATGATCATACAATATTCTTTAAGAAACGGACAAAAATATCTATCCTAGCTGTTTATGTTGATGACATTATTGTTACAGGAGATGACCTTGAAGAAATATCAAAGTTAAAAAAGAGTCTTCATAAATTATTTGATATTAAGGATCTAGGCAGACTTCACTACTTCTTGGGCATAGAAGTTCTTTACTCTGACAAAGGTATCTACTTGACTCAACGAAAATACCTAATGGATCTCCTTAAGAAATTCAAATGCTTAAATGTAAACTTAGTGACATCCCAATGGAGATAAATAAGAAATTTTTTAACGGAGACAGTGAAGAGTTCAAAGACATCTATAAATATTAGAAGTTAGTGAGGAAGCTCATATATTTGACCATTACTCGACAAGACATTGCATATGCAGTTGGGATTGTGAGCAGATATATGTATTCACCAACTAAAAATCAGATGGATGCAGTGTATAAAATTCTTAGATATCTCAAATCAACTTCAGGAATGGGTTTACTTTATTCGAAATCATCAAATTTGGACATTGAACTTTATTCTGATGCTGACTGGGCAGGCTCTTATGATGACAGAAAGTCAACCACTAGCTATGTTACTTTACTTGGGGGTAATATTATATCTTGGAAAAGCAAAAAACAGATAGTGGTGGCAAGATCTACGGTAAAAGCTGAATATAGAGCTATAGCACAAGCAATGTGTGATAGAAAATGGATATCTTTATTGATTACTGAATTGGGTTATTCACTTAAACATCTTGTACCTTTATATTGTGATAGCAGTGCAGCAATTTCGATGACATCTAATCCAGTATTTCATGAAAGGACCAAGCATATAGAAATTGACTACCACTTCATTAGAGAGAATATATCTAATAAAGAATTCTAGCTGGAGTATGTTCATTCTATCAAACAGAGGGCTGATTTTTTAACTAAAGCTACTACCAGCAAACTATTAAAGGAGACCTTATCAAAGTTGGGTGTCATCAACATTTTCCACCCAACTTGAGGGGGAGTGTTAAGGAAAGTCATCGTGTCATGTAATAAGAGTCAAGTCATGTAAAAGAATGTAATGTCTCATGTTATTTTGTCATTTTGAGTCCTATGTTATCTTAGAAATAGTTAATACTTATTAGGGGTAGATTAGGAAATTAAGTTAGATAGGGTATTAATAGAGATAAGTGAGAAAGGTGGGTGACGGCTGCCCAGACCGAGCCGATTCTGGTTATGATGCAGATTGGAGGGATGCCTCCAATCTGCCCCTTATTGTAAGTGTTTTTTATATTAATGAATATTAGTTTTGTTCATAATACTTGGGAGATTGTATCACTAGTCAAAGGAAGAGAAGTGGTAGGATATAAATGGGTGTATATAGTGAAGTACAAAGCATATGGAGAAATTGATCGATGCAAAACGAGACTTATAACAAAAGGATATAGTCAATCCTATAATGAATCATTTGTTCTGTGACAAAGATGACTTCCATATGGGTACTTGTTAGCTTGACAACTAATAAAGGATGAAAGATGTGACAACTTGACGTTAAGAATGTCTTTCTTGAAGGAGACCTTTAACGAAGAAGTATACATGAAAATATCACAAGGACTAAAACATCATTATGATTTCGATAAAGTATGAATACTAAAGAAAGCATTCTATGGGCTAAAACAATCACCACGAGCTTGATTTGATATCTATACTAATCAGAAGGTAGAAGGTTGAAGAATAGTGACATAACCTTTTTGATACGAAAGATTTAGGATCACTTCATTATTTCCTAGGAATTGGAGTCCTAAGGTAAAAAAAGGGTATTTTTCTATCTCAACGAAAAGTTATGATGAATTTGTTGAAAGAAAGAGGCATTACAAGATCAAAACCGTGTGATATTTTCATGGATATCAATCACAAATTGAGAATGGATATAGGTAAGGAGATTAATGATAATAGAAGATATCAACAACTTGTTGGAAAAATGATATACTTGACTATTACAAGACTTGACATAACATATGTTGCTTTGGTTTGAGGGAATATAGTCTCATGTAAAAGTAAAAACCAGTCCGTGGTTGCAAGATCAAGTACACAAGCCGAATACAGAGCTTTAACACAAGGGACAAGTGAAGGACCATGACTGATTTCATTGATTACATAATCGCGAAGAAAAGATTAACCTTCCAATACCATTGTATACAAACATCATAGCAGCTATACTGATAGCTACAAACCCATTCCAACATGAGAGAGCAAAGCACATAGAGGTGGATGTTGAAGAATATGCTTATTTAGTGTTTTTAGTAATTATGTAGATTTTAGATATTATTGTAATAGTCTTTATGACTAAGGGCAGTTTGGTCATTTTGTGTTTAACAATCCACTATATAAGGACTGAACGGTTTGTATTAGGTTTGAAGTTTTTAGATTAATAGAGAGATAAAGAGGGGGGGGGGCTCCTTTCGAGGGTTGCCCTCTCCTTCGATATCACATTTTCCCTTCACCTATTTTTCTTTGTCTTTCCATGCTTGATGGCTTGCTGCGTTTTCATGTCGTTTCTCAACATGATATCATAGCCTAGTTGCGAGTAGGGCAAGAACTGATGAAACTTGTTCAGGTGGAAGTGGAACTCTCATATGATATGCGGACGACCCAAACGAGTCCCTTTCTCTCTTCTGTCGCATGCTCTTTAACCCAGTTGTAACGAGTCCCTTTCTCTCTTCTGTCACATGCTCTTTAACCCAACTGTAACGAGTCCCTTTCTCTCTTGTGTCGCATGCTCTTTAACCCAGCTGTATCGCCTGATCGCTTCACTTTCCCGTTCCTCCTTAAGGCTTGTTTACGCCTAGGAGCCATCTCGAAAGGCCATCAGATTCACTCTCACATTGTCAAGAGCGGGCTTTGTGCATATGATCCATTCATCGTCAATACACTTCTTAATTTTTATGCTTTATGCAGCAAAGTCGATAATGCAAGACGATTCTTCGATGGTCTGTCGATGCCCAAAGATATCGTTTTGTGGAATGCATTGTTGGGCAATGAAGATGAGTCGATTCAGTTATTCATGAGGATGTTGGTCGAAGCAGAGGTTGTTTATGTTGCATTCACTTACTCTGTTTTGTATAGATGATGCAAATTCATGACCATTGGTTACAGAGTAGGGGCTGCATGCCAAGTGTTTGATAGAATGCCGTAGAGGGACGAAGTGTCGTGGAATACAATCATTGATGGGTTTGTGAAGAATGATAGGACCAATGTTTCAAGGGGACTTTAGTAAAGCTCGGGGTGCCACCGATGACATGGTAAAGAAGGGCCCACGTCCAAACCAGACCATTTACGCACTAATAGTGGCGGACTTGTGCGAAGGAGGTAGCTATGTGAGGAAGTAGTTGAAAAAAAAATCAAGATTCAACTGGCCTTGGTGCTTCTAGCCAATTAAAGTGGATGCCAGTTGAAGAATACACTACTCAATCATATGTAATTCAACAAGAGTCAATGAGAAGGTTGTTGAAGTGAACAACCATGTAGGCTGAGTGAAAGAGTGTTGAAGCCATGAAGGTTGTTGAAAAGTATTGCATTTAGAAAGGTTGTTGAAAAGTGACAACCAAGAAGGCTGAAAAAAGTGGTGTGCAGTAAGAAAGGTTAAAGAAGAAAGTAAGAGAGATCATCTAATTCTATCTTCTAATGATTTAAAAGAAGAAATTGAGAGAGGAGGTCTAATTTCATTTTCTAACGATTAAAAGGAAGAAAGTGAGAAAGGGGCGGTTGCATAAAGAACAATAAGCTTGCTCAAGTCCATCTTCTACCAAGTTTATTATAGCTGTGTTGCCAAAAGAGGGTAGTAGTGTGTAAACAATTGTTGATAATCGAGGGTTGAATTGCCAACATTACAATTCGTCAAATCGCCAAGATCTCAAAACATCCGAATATGGATGTCACACATAAAGAACACACTAGGGGCCAACAAGAGTCCAAATAATGAAGTAAAATCATAAACAAAGGTTGTGCAAGACAACATAATTTATTGATAAGTGAATGCACTATTTATAGAGGAAGATATATTGCAAGAAAGAGGGAAATGGGACAGCTAAGTGGCTGTTGCAAGTGTTGGCCAGGCTTGGCCAGCACTAGCTGTTGGCTTTCAACAGCTACTTGTTGGCCAGGCGAGTAGTTGTTGGAGGCACTGTTGGCTAGTGCCTCCAACAGCTATGGCTGGCCCCTAGTGGCTCACGCCATCAACATCAAATGCACGAGCCCTAATGGCCCGTGTGCCTATTACATTTAACACCCCCCCTCAAACTTATATGGTATATATCAAAAGTTTGTTCAATAAAAATTGAAAACGAGTGGCCGAGAGGGATTTGGTGAAGAAATCAGCTAGCTGCATCTCTGTTGTAACATAAAACAAAGTTATCTTCTTTTGCAAGCATTCTTCATGACAATCCATTTCAATGTGCTTCGTCCGTTCATGAAAGGTATTGTTGGACGTAGTGTACATTACGTTTTTATTGTCATAATACATAGTGGCAGGTTGGTGAGAAGTAACACCCATATCGCTCAGAACAACTGTAATCCAAGAAATCTCCGTAGCCGCAATAGCCATGATTCGATATTCTGCTTCAGTTGAGGAAAGTGACACCTTCTATTGCTTCTTATATTTCTAAGAAATGAGTGATTCACCTAGAAAGACACAAAAACCAGTCGTAGAATGTCTATGATTGACATCTCTACCCTAATCAACATCAGTATAGACAGATAAATCAAAAGAAGAGAAAGAAGTCAGAAGTACCCCTTATCCACAGAGTGCTTTATGTATCTGATGATTCTAATAACTGCACTCATAGGATCACTAGTAAGAGCAGTGTGTACGGCGTGTGATAGTCTGGACGGGTGATAGTAAGATAGGTAACACTCCTATAAGTTGTCTGTATGGGGTAGGATCATCCAATTTCTCTCCATCTAATGCTCTCAATTTTGTTCCAAGGACCTCTGGTTTATCCATCCTTTTTTCGTCAGTTAGACCTGACCTGCCAACAATTTCACTCACAAATTTTGTTTAAGACATAAAGTATCTTCTATTATTAGGTACAATTTCAATTCCCAAAAAGTAACTAAGCAAACCAAGATCTTTCATTTTCAATTCTTTGTGAAGATCACGTTTAACTTGCAAGATGCTCGCTTTATCACTTCCAGTGATGATCATATCATCCACATACAAGAGAAGAATTACTATACCTACATCTGATTTCCTTACAAATAATGCAGTAGCAGTATAACAAGAAGTAAAGTGATGCAGATGCATGAATTTTTCAAAACGATCAAACCAAGCCTTAGGGGCTTGTTTCAAACCATACAATGCTTTTCGTAGTTTCAGAACATGATCCTTGGGAAAAACAAACCCGGGAGGAGGAGTCATATAAATTTCTTTAGTTAAATATCAATTTAAAAAGGCATTTTTAACATCAAGTTGATATATATCCCAGTTTTGAATAGCACTAAGGGTGATTAGAATTCTAATAGTAGTCATTCTAGCAACAGGAGCAAAAGTTTCATCATAATCAATTTCTCGCTCTTTAGCATATCCCTTGGCTACTAATTTGGCCTTATATTTTTTAATATTACCATTACTATGAGTTTTGATTTTATAAACCCATCGACATCTAATAACCTTCTTATTTTTAGGCGTAGGTACAATGATCCAAGTTTGAGCTTTGTCTATGGCTCTAAGTTCTTCACTCATAGCAGCTTCCCATTTCGGGAATACCCTTAGCTTGGTGATAGAACTTAGGTTGTTTGATTTGGTGAAGAATTGCAATCAAATTTTTGCGTTGAGGTTTAAAAGTTTCATAAGAAACAAAACGTTGAGGAGGTTTTGAAATTCTAGGTTGTAGACATGTGTTATTTCTCAATGACGTCGTGCATAATGTAATGGAAAGGGTTCAATGATGGGTTGATGATCAACCGTTTCATTTTCGATACTATCATGCTCTAGAGGACTATCTTGATGATCTTCAGGGTCATAATCATCGTCTTCTTTTAGATCAAAGAAGTCTTGAGATATTGGTGATTCAAAACTTTCTAAAGATTTAGACTTATAGTAAACATCATTTTCAAAGAATTTGACATCCTTAGAAACATACAATTTATCATTGACATTATCAAAACATCTATAACCTTTTTTGTCTATGCCATAACCAAGAAATACACATTCAATAGCCCTAGGAGATAATTTATCATTTTTGTCCGTATAAACAAAACATCTGCACCCAAAAACTCTTAGTCTTTAATAATGAGAAAGATTATATAGTTTTTCAAGGAGAGAAATATTTTTAAGTTTGGATGAAGACATTCTATTAATAAGATATACCACAGTAAGAGTAGTTTCTGCCCATAAAAACTTAGGAACATTGCTGGCAATTAATATAGTGCGACATGTTTGTATGATATGTCTATGTTTTCTCTTAGCGAAGCCATTTTGTTGAAGGGTTTTGGTGCACGATTTTTGATGCAAAATTCCATTGGTTTTAACAAACTTTTGAAACTCATTTGACATATATTCTCTTCCAGAATTAGATCTAAAAATCTTAATATAGGAGTCAAATTTATTTTTAACCATATTATAAAAGGTTATAAATTTTTCAAACACTTTCGACTTTTGCTTCGAAAGATATATACAAGTAAAGCGAGTAAAGTCATCTACAAATATCACATAATATTTAACTCCTTCCTTATAAACAATAGGAGCATGACAAGTGTATTAATTGAAAAGTTTTGTTTGATACATAATTTCTTTCACCAAAAGGAATATGATGCATTCTTCAAAGCACACACTCTTTACATTCAAACTTTTGTTCCCTAATTTTTTTCAACAAAAGAAAATTACACAATTTATGTATATTTAAATGTCCAAGTCGTTTATGCCAAAGGGTACAAGATTCAAAATTTGGCATAACTAAATAATCTATTTTGTATAGTCCGCTTTCTCTATGGCCTTTAGCAATCACCTTCTTCGATAGGTGATCCTGCACCACACAATGCTTGGATGAGAAAGTCTATCATTATCACAAATTTGAGCAATCGAAAGTAAGTTTAAATTGAGTTTAGGTATAAAGCTTACGTTTTGGATTTTATAACTTTGTTTTTCGAAATTTTTATTTTTTTAATTTAAAGTTTTGTATCATCGATCGTAAATACATTCTTCAAAGCACACACTCTTTACATTCAAACTTTTGTTCCCTAATTTTTTTCAACCAAGGAAAATTACACAATTTATATATATTTAAATGTCCAAGTCGTTTATGCCAAAGGGTACAAGATTCAAAATTTGGCATAACTAAATAATCTATTTTGTATAGTCCGCTTTCTCTATGGCCTTTAGCAATCACCTTCTTCGATAGGTGATCCTACACCACACAATGCTTGGATGAGAAAGTCAATCATTATCACAAATTTGAGCAATCGAAAGTATGTTTAAATTGAGTTTAGGTATAAAGCTTATGTTTTGGATTTTAAAATTTTGTTTTTCGAAATTTCTTATTTTTTTAATTTGAAGTTTTGTATCATCGACCGTAAATACATGCTTTCCAACGATATCATGAGATTCATTTAAGGATTTTTCACAATGAGTCATATGAAAAGAAGCACCTGAATCTAAAAACCAAGACATACCTAAGTAGAGAGAGCGTTTTCGAAGATGCTTGTTTTTTCCTTAAACATTTCCTCTATATATGCTTTGATGTTGGTAGGCAAAATTCCTCCTTTATCTTCCACGGCTCCCACATTTCCAAATTTACTTCGAAGAAGAGGACAAGTGGTTTTAATGTGCCCACTTTCCTTGCAATAGTGACATATTGTGTCCTTAGTTGTCCATGGTCTCGTGGGTTTCTTGTTTTTTCCTTCAAAGTTTTTCGCATGCGGAGGCTTGTACATGTTCATGTTAGCTCCCGGTTTAGAGGCCGCAAGCACAACTTCTTTTGCAACATTTGATATTTTTCAATATTGTTTCCTTCATAACAAGATCGGCCAAAAATAAATCTCCTTTTGGTCTAAGTTTTTTATGTATTAAGTTTGATCTAATATTTTAAAATTCGTCTCTTAAACCACGCATAAATAAAAAGAAATATTGATTATCTAAAAACTCTTAAAATTCATCAATTTTTTGAAGTTTTCCAAATTTATCAAAACTTCTAAGTTGAGTCCATAGTTCTAAAAACTCATTGTGATAGCCTCTAATTCTTAAGTTCCCTTGCTTAAGCATTTCATTAAATCAATTTGGAAAACAAAATCATCTTTAGAGAGAAACTTTTTAAAGTATTCTCATGTTCCCTTCTTAAGCATTTCATTAAATCAATTTAAAAAACAAAATCATCTTCAGAGCTAAGCTTTTTGAAGTATTCTCATGTTTTAAAAGTACTTTCAAAAACACTAATTCTATTTCTAGGTTTTTCATCTACATTTTGACAAATAATCAAAGTTATTTTAGCATTCTTTTTTTCTCAAATTTTTAGATCTTGCTTATATTTTTAATGTGCTTTAACAATATCATCATCATCTAAACCATCAATGTCTAAAATCGGTTCTTTGATTGTACCATCAATATGATCCTAAAAATCTTTTGATAAAAAATATTTTTTCATAGTTCTTGCCTAACTTTGATAGCATTTTGGGTCAAGAATGCATTTAAAGGATTCATTTTTGCTTTCCATTTTGTGCAAAAATAAAAATTTTAGACTTACTTCAATTTCAGATTGATTTCACGAAATTCGCAATCTTGGCATGCTTAGTGCTCAAAATCTTCAATATGAGACTCTGATACCATGTAAACAATTGTTGATAATCGAGGGTTGAATTACCAACGTTAGAATTCGTCAAATCGCCAAGATCTCAAAACATTCGAATATGGATGTCACACATAAATAACACACTAGGAGCCAACAAGAGTGCAAATAACGAAGTCAAATCACGAACAAAGGATGTGCAAGATAGCATAATTTATTGATAAGTGAATGCACTATTTATAAAGGAAGATACATTGCAAGAAAGAGGGAAATGAGACAGCTAAGTGGTTGTTGCAAGTGCTGGTCAGGCTTGGCCAGCACTAGCCGTTGGCTTTTAACAACTACTTGCTGGCCAGGCAAGTAGCCGTTGGAGGCACTACTGGCCAGTGCCTCCAATATTTCCAATCACAACATGAAGAGAAGAAACTAGTGACCTTAGAGAGTCTCTGACCGCATGTGTGGTGGAGTAGGACTGCATGTTGGAAGTAACTTGTTTTTGTTAACATTGAGAGTTGGAGTATGCTTTTGAGATGATAAAGCAGTTTATGTGTTCTTGCTTTTATCTAGTTGGTTTTATAAGTTTGGAGTTCGAAGTATATCACTCTCAACTTGAAGGAGGTGTTGAAGAATATGTTTATTTAGTTTTTTTAGTAATTTTGTAGATTTTAGATATTATTGTAATAGTCCTTATGATTAAGGGTAGTTTGGTCATTTTATGTTTAATATTCCACCATGTATTTGGTTTAATAGAGAGAGAGAGAGGGGGGGGGGGGGGGGTGACCTCTATTGGAGGGTTGCTCTCCCCTCCAATCTCACACATTTTCTCTTCGCCATTGTTCCATGCTTGATGGCTTGCTGCGTTTTCCGTTTCTTAGGAGTGGATTGTCACCTTATCATAGAAAATATTTCAAACAAGATACTAAACATGCAGGATGTTAGATGAGAAGATCAAATTGCATATATTTTGACTAAGTTGGGAGTCATAAACATATTCCACCCAACTTGAGGGGAGTGAGAAAAAATGACGAAAATATCATACAATGTGTTATATTACCCTAATAACTAAGTAGGGACTATTTAGTCCTTCAAGTTAAAACAATTTGTACTTAAATAGACTGTTAGTAATTAGGTTTGGAAGTAAGAAAAGGAGAGACATGAAAGGAGCCGCCGACAACTATAGAAGGGTCGTGCCCAAACCTCCACATCTCTCTTCACTATTTCAACAAAGTTTTTCATTATTTTCGCATCCAAATTCAGTCAACAATGCATTTACCTTTACTATGGCCTCTCCTTGGGCATATAACATCATGTTTCCCTCCTCTTAGCTTTGCCAAAATCATAACCAAAACCAAAACCGAGCCTTCCCCCATGCTAAGTGGGTTTGGCTGTATGTGTCTTAAGTCACCGTTGTGTTTTCTTGTGTCAGATCTGCCATCAACTCAAAAAAGGTTACTTCTATGTGTGTCATCCCCATTGATCCTTTACTCTAATGAAACACTGATCCTTAATATTTGAAATAATCTTTCTTAAACATTAGTGGATCTTTGGCTTATCGTTAATAGTGAGGGAATTTTGCTTCCCAAGCAGTTGGTCTCCAACTTGGTACAAGTAATGGTTTATCAGATGTGTTATCTTGACATCACTTATGATTATATATGCATATGCATGCCCTTAAGTTCAGTGTGTGTACAATCTTGTTTTACATTTTCTTTGCCTTTCTGAGGTAGTAAATCATCTGGTGTAGTTCTGCCTCTCCAGTATGCATCACCTTCCCACCTATTATCCTTCACTAGGAACTCTGTCAAACATATTCTTGGTTTTCCTTCATTATGGCTACCACTATCCATTGGTTTCAGGAAGGGATTGCAGAAGAATCTCATCCAATAATATAATTGGAGTGTGAGTTAGCATGCTTTTGATGTTTCAGTTTTTCTTTTCAAAATTCAGTAGAAATTGAAAATTTCAAGAGAACCGAACTATTGTGAGAATAGGATAGTATCTAAATGTGGACTGACAGATGTGGGCAGTGATAGACTTGTTGTTATGGCTAGAACTGTTCCCGTTTAGTAATATTTTGTAACCTCCTGCATTCTGTGTTATTTCTTTGAGATATATTATGTCAAGATCAAGGGATAGGTTGCAGTGAATATCTTTGGATGCTGGGGGCTTCCTAGAATTAACAAGCACAAGATGCCTTGACATGCTAACTATGCCTGCAGGTGGCTCTTCATCAACCACCTCATTATGCATGTGGATGTCTGGTCCTCCTGTCTGAAGTTCTTAAAGCACGACCTCCTCTATGGTTAGGTTCTCATTTTTAACTTTTTGCATCTTGTATATGCATTGGAGAAAAATGTTCATGTTCCTTTGCTTGTTACATCATGTACACAAAAGAGTTCTCTTCAAAATCATAATTCGATCTGTACTACAGGAACATGTTGATGCAAACTGAATCTGGTGATGAGGAATTTGAACATTTTAAGGATGTTACGGAGGATTCTCAAGATATGGAAGATGGTCCTTCCCTCAAAAACACTTCCATCTCTCTGGTTAGTGGACATAATGCTGATGATATTAATAGGAACTCTGATTCAGCAGAAAGTGAAAATTTGTCAAATGAAGAAAGAAGTGATTCAGAAGGGAATGAAGATTTATTTAAATCTAGCATCGATGTCAAATCATTACCAAGCATTGGTGTGGTTACCGTACCTAAACATGAGAAAGACCATAATGACGAACTCGATGCAAAAGCATCATTACCTGCTGGATATGATGTTAAGCATCGGGAACCTTCTTTCTGGTATGTTGGCAATCATATATTCTTTCTTTATCTAGTTCTGCAGGTTAACTCTGTGGTGGAGGTACCTTTCTGCGTGCCTGTGTTTCTTGCTCTTATTTATCAATCATTGCGGATTTCTTCTTCTTCTCCATCTTTTTCCTTTCTTTTGATTATAATATGGTTGCTTCAACATAAGTTTTCTGTCTTCTGGGTGAACAACATAGCAGCTTAAAAGTTATAATTGTACACTGTGCCCATATCCTTCTTTTGTATTGTAAAACCTGGGGTGCATGACCCACTCCAAATTCTTGCACTTTTATTGTTTTTCTTCCTTTGATGTATATAATGAAATGTTTTGTTTCTTGATGACCTACAAAATGTATTTACTTAACAATTTGACAGGTTTGCTAGTTTAGATTTAAAACTAGTATTACTTTTTATTTTACAAATCTATTCATGAATTAAGTGTTTAGTAGACTTTTATTGTTTAGTTTGATTCCCTTTTATAGATTTACTGCATACATGTTTGTTTTTAGAGTTATTGCTTCTTAAATGGTGACACACGGTTGAATCTGCTATATTGTGAACAGATTGCGGAGACGATCTCCGTATTGTTAGCATGAACAAATGGGGGGTTAAAGAAACTGGTCTTAAATAATAAGATTTGTATTGATAATTGGAATATCAGAACATTATTGACTGACAAGCTAATATAGATGGTAGATACTATGTTTACGAGAAACATTCACAATCTGTGTTTACAAAAGACAGTTTGTTGGAGAAAAAACGAAGGAGATTGAGATTAGAGGTTTCAAATTATGGTATTCAGGAAAAGAGCATCGGAATGGAGTTGATATGATTGTAAATTGGGATTTAAAAGATAGTATGGTAGACATAGAATGACATAGTAGCCGAATTATGATGGTGAAATTAGAGTTAGGAGTAGAGGCTTTGAACATGGTTTGTGCTTATACACCTCGAGTAGGATTAAAAGATAGCATAAAGAAGGCATTTAGGAGGAGTTAGATTAGATAATTCAAAGAATTATATAAAGAAAAAGATTTGTTTAGGAGGATATCTAAGTGGACATGTGGGTGAAGGGGCCTCACAATATCAAGATATTTATTAAAACTATGGTTTTGGGGTTTTAAACAAGAAAGGTAAGAAATTTTAAGTCATATGATCTCTTTATACTTAATACGACTTTCTGAAAATGAGATTGAACATTTAATATAATTTTGCTGGTAGGAGAAAACATAGGTCATGGTATAAAGATTGCAAGGTAATTGCATGAGAAAGCTTAGCTACCCAATATCAACCACTAGTTATAAATTGATAAGAGTGGCTTGTCACAACAAAAAATTGATAATTTTGCTTGTAGGAGAAACGATAGGTCGTGTTATAAGGATTACAAGGTAATTGCAGGAGAAAGCTTAACTACTCAATATCGATATCTAGTTATGGACTTTCACGTAACTATGTGAACAAAGAAGCAAAGAGTACTTAAAGCTAGTCAAACTAAATGGTTGAACCTCAAAAATAAGAAAAACATATATATAAACAAAAAGTTCTTCAAGGTGATAGCTTGAAATTATATAGGTACAACTTTTGATACATGAATAATTTATCTAAATATATTAGAAAAGTGGCAAAATATGTGTTAGGTGAATCTAAGGGAGGCATATCGGTATAAAAGGGAGCTTGGTGGTGGAGTGAACGATGAAAGATAAAATTAAGGAAAATACATGTTATAAATTACATTATGCCAATAAGATTGACAAAACTTAGGAAACTTAGAATGCAAAGAAAGAAGTGAAAAACAAAAAGTAGTTTGTGAGCAAAAGCCAAAACTTGGGAGGATTGATATAATAAACTAAACTCCAAAGAAGTTTAAAGAGATATTTTAAGATAACTAAGGTTAGAAATTGGAAAACTAAGAATCTTATTTTTGTTAGATGTATCAAAGATTGATGAGAATATTATAGTGGAAAGTGAGGATATCAAATATAGATAAAGAAATTATTTTCATAAGCTTTTTAATAAAAATATAGGTAATAATATTAGCGTAGAAGAGTTAACCAACTCGTACTTAGAAGAGTATATAAATTGTTATTTCTATCTACGTATTAATGAATGAAGTCAAATGTCCTTAAACTTACGAAGGTTATTGTAAACACCCAAAATTTGAAATATTTTCTAAACTCCCAACTTTCAAAAGTCAATTTAAAGCCTTTATGAACCTTTAAATTCAAAACCCCAACTTTTTAAAGTTTAAGTATTTTTGGGAATATTTCAAAATAAAGGTTTTAAATTCAAGTTAAACAACCCATGAATTTCGAAACAAAGCAGATAAACAGGTGAGACCCAATCCAAGCCTGGATCCGGATCGATTCCCAAAAGCAAAGAGGATAAGATCGAGCCTATCAAATCAAGATAAGATCAAGTTCGAATTCAGATATAGGATCAAGCTTATCGAATCAGGATGAAGATCAAGTTCAAATTCAAATGGGGGATCGAGCTTATCAAATCAAGAGGAGATCAAGTTCAAGGATCGAGCTTATCAAATCAGGACAGAATCAAGTTCAAAATGGAGGGGATCCGAGTGAGGAATAAAAAAGAAGGGAGAGATAATAAAGGGGTGTGCAGAGATAAGAAATCCGAGAGGTGAAACAAGCCATCCGAGCTGAGAGATCAAAAATCCAATCGGGAGAGAACAAATGAGAGTTTGAGAAATTCAGGGGTGTGAAAGGGGTATCAACCACCAACTGCAAAATATCAATCCGTGAAGAGAGAAAAACCGCAAGAAAGGGAGAGAGAGAGAAGGAAAAGAAAGGAGAAGAAGGAGAAGAGAAGCCCGCCGTCCGATATCTGCTCGTGGAGGTTCCTCAGCCACGTTAGACACTTCATATCATCTTCCTCCTCAATCCCACAGGTTTGAACCATTTGTTTTATGAATGTGATCCGTTAAAAACTCGAAAATCTGCGGGTTTTGCAGAAGACTGTATGAGGACTGAACTGAATATCATGTTCGTGAACAATACTGATGCAAAACATGCGTGTTTATCCATTAATCTTTGTGAACATGATAAAGCAATACACCTCTGTGATCCTTACGAATTTTAGGATTGGTTATAGGTTGAAAAGTGTTCCAAATGATCAAGGGAACACGTCTGTAATTTTCTGCAAATCTGAACTTTTAAAACACATGGCTGCACACACCTGAACACGGATTTGTTTCAGACGAACGACTGATCCAATTAAGTCGATGTTTTGCACAATGTTATCCCACGATACGGCCAAATTTTTTTTTTTCAAAATTAAAATTTTTTTTTTTTGGAGGTTTTTGGCCTCTCTTCACTTCCCTATGCTTGTAATTTGGGTTTATAATTTTATTTATTGAATAAGAATAATTTATAAAAAAATAAAAATTGTGACAAAATCATTTTCCTTTCTGTTGCCAACTTTTAGGTATATTTCTGCCAGCAGTTTCTAATTTCATGAGATCGCAAATAATTAAAAACATTTGGTTGTCTCGGTTCATTGAGTGGGCATTTCACAACTTCACTATTTTAGGGTTCACCTTACGTGACTTCCATTGAGTTGCACATGATCAACGTGTGTGAGGCTTAACTCAGTTTGTGAAGTGAGAAATGAAGCTCAAGCATTAGTTAAAAAGCTAGTTGTAAGAGAAAAAGGGATATCATCAAGTAATAATATCACATCACTGAGGTGTCATAGAGTCAATAATCAAAGAAATGGAGCTCATTGTTTTGCTCACATATGAAAATTAGCAAATATGACAACTACATGTACAAAGATAGCAGTTTGTTAATTTTGATATATTAGATGAGTGGATTATGGAAGATAACACTCCTAACCGAAGAAGACATTGCATGAATTAATTTGAAGTGCAACAACATCACGAAGGAGATGAAAATTTTCATTTTAAAGCAGAAGGTGATGAGAAACTTTGAATCTTTATCAAGTAGAAGATAAGATTATTTAGTTAATAATCCTAATACAAATTTACAATATATAAAATGTAAATGTATTTCATTTTCTGCTTCAAAATATGTAATTTTGGATGCAATTATTCATGTTGAATGTTCAATCTGTGCTAAACTTTGCATTATATGAATTTAAAGCAATTATCAGATTTTTCCAGATTTGTTTTCAGATTTTTACTAATTTTCTTGATTTTTTAAATAATTTTGTTATTATTTTAATATTAAAGTACGATACGATACGCTCGTATCGTGGAGCCCAGCGATACGCGATACGATACGCGTCAGACAACACTGGTTTTACACGTCCAATCTAGACATGTAAGGGATTATTTTATAAAATTTTGAGGATTTTATGTGGTCGTTTGCCTAGTTAATTAAATCTGTGAATTTGAGCAGAAACCAGATTCTGTTCTGCACGAACAGAACGTTCAGAAATAGTAACAAAACAAAATTTATTGAATTTAGATATCTGAGTGCTGAGATATGCCTGTTTTTCTAAGACTCTGAACCATAGACACAAAACTGTTATGCGTTTCTCAATAGTCTTTGGTCACAGATTTAATCCTCAGGATTTACATAAGCAAAGTATAAAATAAAAATATTTCCTGCTTCTGTACGTGTGTATCTTGCTTTTGTAAAATTTTCACAATTTTTGCAGACTCGAAAGTATTTTAAAAAAAATTAGAGAACAGGTCTCTGAAACAGAACGTATTCTGTAATGTGCAGAACCTGAAATTTTTAGAAATCAAGGACTTAGTCACAAATTTTGAAACTTATAAAATCAGGTTTTTGCTTTTTCAAATTTAACGGATTCCAGACATTTTCTAAGCGTCTAGGCTGCCGGTTTAAGAAGGCTTACGTCGAAAAGAACTCACTTGTCCACAATCGTCTACGAAAGTCAGAAAACCAAACTTTGTTAGTTTAAGTAAACTAACTGGCACACTCGCGCACACGATGTAGTTCGAGAGTTTAATTTCAAATCCTAAAAGATTTTGAAATAAAAATTCACGTCTACCGTTATTAAATCTATAGGACTAGACAATATTCCTATAGAATATGAAAATTTTTGGCAGAGATGGGTATCACTTTACCTCTAAGATTATTTAATAAAATTTTGAAAAACCAAAAGATACTTGAGGAATGGAGGAGTACAATTATACCCATATAAAAGAATAAAGGAGACATTCATGATTATGCGAATTGTTGGGGTGTCAAGTTGACAAGCCTTATTATGAAATTACGGGAAAGAATTATTGAACGCAGGTTCATATAGGTATTGAGTACTATAGAAAACCAATTTGGATTCATGCTAGGGAGATCTACTATTTAGGCTTTTTACATATTGAGACATTTTATGAAACATTTTAGAGCAAAATTGAACCTTTCACATGGTATTTATTGATTTAGAAAAATTAGGATAAGGTGTCAATAGATATTCTTTAGAGAACTTTGGAAAAGAGAAGTATGTTGTTACCATACGCCAATTTTATAGTGCACAAACATATTTAAAGGACTCATGAAGTTTCTTTGAAGTTAATATTAGATTATATTAGGGATCAATTTTAAGTCTAATTTATTTATATTGGTTATTGGCGAGTTAACAAAACATATTCAATATGAAGTAGCTTGGTGTATGACTTATGCTAGCAGATGATTCTAAGAAAAAAATTAATAAAAAATTAGAACTATGGAGAAATATATTGGAAAGTAAAGGCTTCCAACTTAGTAGTATGTAATGCAAGTTTGATAATTTGGTTACTTAAGGTAACATATAAATTAAGATTCACACATATTGTATCTCTCATAAGAAAAATTTTAAATACCTAAGGCTATTTTTTCAGAAGAGTGAACAAATTGATAAGATATTATGCATAACATGAGTGAAGGTTAGTTAAATTGGAGATGTGTATTAGGTATTCTATGTGACAAGAATATATATTTTAAAGTTAAATAAGGCAATTATCGGGCCCGTTATGTTATATGGTTTTGAATGTTGGTCAGTTAATCATCAACATATAGACAGATGTTCATGGCAGAACTGAAGATGCTGAGATGGATGTGTGTTAAAAAAAGAAAAGACTGTATATGACACATCATAAGGTTATTTAAAACAATTTGGGAGTGACACTAATAGATAATAAAATGAGGAAAAATCGCTTAAGATTTTAAACACGTGAAAAGGCGACCAAAAGAAGCTCTAGTAAAAAGGTATGAGAAACTAAATGGTGAAAATATTAAAGAAGAAAAATGAAGACCATAAAAGTATTGAAAGGAAACAATGAAGAATGATCTAGCTTATGTTGAGCTAACTGTTAGCATGACACATGATCGAGCTATCAAAACATAGAATCCATGTAGCTGACCCCATCTAGTATGAGAAAAAAGCTTAGTTGTTGTTGTAACACTTCATTTTGTCTGAGGGTTAGCTGTCTGCTAACAGCTACGATAATACAGGGGCGCAATAAAGTTGGCTTTTAAGTTTTTAACTGTTTTAGTAGAAGAATAGTTTGTATTTATGTATCCATTGAGTTCATTTTCCCGTTAAATTTTCTGATTGAATTCGTTGTGCTTATCACTTTTGCTGTTGCTTGTTTTCCTTTTTTTTCCCCTGCAAATTGAGGAACTTATGAAGTGGATTATCTTACCAAATCACTTCAATAATTGTCACACTGACCAGTTCTAGATTTTGATGCAAGGGCTTATAATATTCCTGTTTATCTCTGTAACAGTAATGCTGATCGAACAGGTTGGTGGGAGTTGGCTGCAATGGCTTCACATGTTCATCCATCAGTAGCAACCATGGCCCGGACGTTACTGTCTGGAGCCTTTATCATCTATGATGGAGAGCCGATAAGGGATTTATCTCTTTCTGCCTTTTTGGACAAATTTATTGAAAAGAAACCAAAATCCAGCTGGAGATCTGGAGGGACATGGCATGGTGGTTCTGAAATCGCACCTGCAAGAAAGGTGTGTTGTGTGACCAACATTTAGATGTTTTGCACATTTTAGCACGATGGATGATTTCATGTGTTGAAATTAGAATAGGTTGCCTGTGTATGATTACATACCTTGGTGTGCTTCCGGATCAGCTGATGTGCATAAGAATTTGGTAAAAATTTCAGTACCTGAGGGGTCAATAGGTAATCTATTGAAGGATGAACTTGATTATCTATGATATCTAAGGCTTGTTTCAGAGGTGATGGTGCTCATGGATAACCAAGATGAACTGGAGTTTGTGTAAACAATTTTCTCAATGAGTCTGAGCCATATGGCATGCTGGAGTAGCAATTGTTAACGCCTTCTCCCAGACTCAACAAGTGGGCTATTTCTTTCACTTTCTACTTCCCAACTTACTGGTGTTTAAGCTATCATAAGAAAGAAATTGCTACTTGTTACTAGCAAGTTTTTTTCTGCACATTGGGCGGGTTTGGTTATATACATTTTAGTCATCATTGTGACCTATAAGTCATGCTCAGGTTTAAATCAAAGAGTAAGGTCATGTTTTATGGTTTTCTTCCTCCTTCCTTGGCTTCTTTATATCAAATTTTCATAGCTTCGTAATGAAGCTCTTTTTGACCGCCTCTGTGGACGTAGGAACACCTCAATCAAATTTCTCTCAAGTTATCTTCTCTATTGCTACACCAGATTTTCCCCGACAGTTTTCATTGTATATTTTGATATTTCCTTACATGCCACCCCCGACATCTTTATTTCTGCTTGAAACATCTTTTCCACATACAAATTATTCACTGCTCAATACAAACAACTATAGAGAATTGCTAGCCTTACTATCTCTTCTAATATATATTTTGTTTACTAGATATTTTATTGGTAGTGGAGTGTGCCCTTATAATTTGTCATAAAGATCCACAATACTTTTCGATCCACAAACTTTGATTGAGGTACATCCAGTCACCTTGCAGTCTCTTAAGTTTGGCACTGATACATGGCTAAATATGACGCTAGTGTGCAGTAGCTTTGCGAAGTTAGATCGCTGAATTTGCATCTTTAGGAAGTTTGTTCCCAGGGTTCGCGTGGTTGACTTGCCATTGTCAAGTAGAAAATGGGTCACTGTAGTTTCTCGAATTAAAGAAAAAATCTATTATGCAGTAATGCGGACTACTGTAGTTGATTTAACATATAGAACTTCATGTGTACATTTAAAAAGTTTCGGTAAAATATTCACAAAATGCAGCTTTCTGGAAAATGTTACGTTCTTTTTTAGCTTTTCAGTTTCAGTATTGGAAGCATTATTCTTTTAATATGTGTGTGTGTGCAGCTGGAGCTGAACAAGCATATTGTAGGGCCAGAGATGTTATCACTAGCGGAAGAAGAAGTTCCTCCCGAGGATATTGTATTTCACAAGTTCTATATGAATAAAAAGGACTCGTCTAAGAGGAAGAAGAAGAAGAAGAAGCATACTGAAGATGAGGCAGCTGATGATTTGCTTGGCATTGATAATGTTGAAGATGATTCTGATGATGGTGGTCAGAGCGACAGTGAGGAGATTGATGGATTACTGGAAGCTTCAGTGAGCATGCCAGTGGAAAGTGACAGCGAGTATGATTATGACAAGCTTGATGAAGTCATTGATGATGATGATGAGTTACTTGCAGATGGAAGTGATGATGAAACAGATGCACAGGCTGATTTTGGTGGAGATAGTGATGGTGGTGAGGATTTTGATGATGACGATATGAATTTGGGAGGTTATGATCTTCATGCTCAAGAAGCTGCTATGAACAGCCGGAAAAGAAAGCTTCCTGGGTACCAGCATATGGCTTTCTCTGGAGATTATGACGATGAACAAGATGATAGAATTGATTTGATTGCTGCAAACGTCGAAGCATCTAGAATGAAGCATCAGAGACCCCAAGGGAAAAAATCTTCTGCATCTCCCTTTGCTAGCCTTGAGGAATATGCCCATTTGATGAATGACGAGGGCAATAAAAGAGGGGATAAGCCTCATAAAAAGAAGCTACAGTCGTAACATTTTTTTGCTATGTCTATGAGAATTGAATGATATGTCAATTAGGGGAAGTTCCATTTAAGTGCCTTGTGATGTTGGGTGTATTTATGTGGTTCGAAGCTTCTATTTTGATGCCAAATTTAACTTCCACTACCAGACAGGGAGCCGGAGAAAGGACACTTTTACACTCGAGGAAAACGTGAAGTAGTACAGAGACATTTCCAGGTGGCTACACTTGGCTGCTGTTACATCTTAAAATCATTTTTGTAGGAATTCAGGGAGGATGTTATCTTCACCGTTCAAAATCTTTATGTCCGTGAAGAAGATAAAATAGGTCACTATTGAGAATCCTATCGTGCCGGTTTGGTTGTACCAGGATACTGCAGGATGGCAGGTCTTCAAGTCAGTATGAACTTGCAGAATTGCACTTATGTTTCTATATTTTATGAAGAGCTTGATCATGCTTATCTATTTTTTCCTAAAGAAATTAGGGTGTTTGCATATGATTCACTCTCCTGTTGCTTTGCAATGAATTTATATTAAAATAACATCTCCAGGATGATCTTTGAGACAGTCTGGAGCGGGTGGCTAAAGCATCCAACTGCTTTTAGCTTCGGTTGCTCTTTTTTTTTTCCTTCAAAAATAATCTTTTGAGAACAAACTTGAAAGGGACAATTCAAGTGTCCAACTTGGCTGTGTTTTGCTCGTCTAGAAGATGCTTTTAAATTGATTTCACCTGTAATGGAATTGTACTCTCAATTTATCTACTTTGCCTATTTGAAAATTTTGGTATGAGCAGGTAAAGTAATCAAGGTCCGTTAAGTGCTCTTTTGATCCTGTCTCCAGTCCAACTAACAAAGCTATTAATTTTCAGGGTGGTGTCTAAGATTATTTAAAGAAAAGGATATTATTAGGCTTAACAGACTCGCGCCGTTGTGCATCATTAGTAAAGCCTCATCTTTAGAAAGTTATGAGGTTTGTGCCTCTTAAGAAAGGCTTATGCATCTTGAGGATTGCTTTCTTTTAAATTTTATGAATCTGTGGTTCAACTTTGCTGTGAAAGACTTCCAAACATAGGCATGCAATGCAATTTTGTAATCATCAAAGTTCATATGAATGTAACAATCCATGGGCGCTCCAAGAAAAAAATGAACATTTCACAGTTTTCTTAAATTGAGAAGCTTATTTCTGAAGCCTTTTCCAAAAATTATGACAATTTGACACCAAATGGTTTGTGTAAGCTCTTAACACGGGAAATGAATGCAGATTCATTAATACGAAAGTATATTTGTCTCCGTTAACTTCGATCATTTGCTTCAAAAGAAATAATTGTAATATACTTGAACAATATGTACCAATTTCATGTGATAGAGCCGTGGAACTTTGCGCCCCAAGGCGTCACGAACACCGTACAGTGCCAGTCCTTCCTGGGGGCCTGTGGTCGTCCCTCCATCTCTTGGAATGAAGAACGAGATGCTACCGAATTTTATAATCTAGTTGCAGAAACCGCTCCTTTGCATAATTCCTAATGCATGATTAATACATTAATTTACAAAAACAATGAAAATACTTAACTCGTTTGCTGATGACGCGACATAATTAAAATTCTATTTTGACATTTTGGAACTCAAACTTCTCAAATATTAGATTTGTGCAATTTATAAAAAAGAACCTTTATGCCCATTTTTGCTTGTGGCACCAACATTAAGGTGTGGCACTAATATGGGTACGTGGCACTAATATGGGTACGTGGCACTTAAACTTAGTCACTTTTTTATCAACTTATTATATACAATATTACATGATATTTTCGTTTAATTAATATTAATATTATATAATCAATATTATAATTGGTTTATAATATTAAATATATATTAATTAGTGTACTACTGTAATTAATTACTATTAATGATTTGCTAATTAATTAAAATAATAACAGTTAATATAATATTATAATTTACATTACGTTACAGTGCCATTAATATTCAATTATGTTAATTAATATTTAACAAATACTACTTAATATTTTTATTAATCAATATTATATCATTAATTTAATGTGAATTACATAGTCAATTAATATATTAATAATATATATATTAAATATAAAGAATCATTTTTTAATTAAAAAAGTAAAAGTGTACGTGTCAATGAAGTGCACCTGCTATAATTTTTTCCAATTCAAAATCTAAATCATTCATAATGATATTTTGATTTTGTTTTTTGATTGTGCTAGCACCTAAGACTTAAGAGAGAGAATGTTAGTCGAAGAGTACCATAGAGCTCTTCACCATCAATGGAACGTGTCCATCATTATATTGAAACAGGAAAAAAGGCTTACATAAACGTTCGTTCACTTGTAGGGCCGCCTGTGTCGAGGTCGGACTGGAGTCCGGGTCTGAATTGATTCAGATTTGTACCTGATCCACTTTAAAATGGCCGCCTTATGGTATTTTAGTTTCTTCTTCTTCCGGGAATCGCTTTCTTATTGTCTTCGCAGTTCCCGCGGAACGACACATGGAGCATTCAGTGGTTGGGAACTGTAAACACCCAAAAATTTTCAAATGCTTTCAAAAACTCCTGAGTTTCCAAAAACCAGTTTAAAACCTTTATCAACCTTTAAATTCAAAAACACCCCAACAACAACAACAACAACAACAACTAAGCCTTTTCCCATACTAGACGGGGTCGGCTACATGGATTCTTTGTTTCCACAGATCCCTATCGTGTGCCATGTTAGCAGTTAACTCCCAATAAACTAGATCATTCTTTATTGTTTCTTTCCAACACTTTTGTGGTCGTCCTCTACCTCTTTTAATACTTTCTAAATTTAGTTTTTCTAACCTTTTTACAGGTTCTTCTTTTGATCTTCTTTCTATATGTCCAAACCATCTTAAACGATGTTCTCTCATTTTATCCTCTATTGGTGCCACTCCTAATTTGTTTCTAATAACCTCATTATGTATACGGTCTTTTCTTGTATGGCCACTCATCCATCTCAACATCTTCATTTCTGTCACAAACATCTTTTGTACACGTTGATGATTAACTGCCCAACACTCAGAACCATAAAACATGGCAGGCCTAATTGCTGCTCTATAATATTTACCTTTTAATTTTAATGGTATCTTCTTATCACAAAGAATACTTGATGCTCCTCTCCATTTTAACCAACCAGCATTAATTCTATGTGTAACATCTCCATCAATTCTTCCATCACTTTGAAAAATTGACCCTAGGTATTTAAAACATTCCTTTTGGGGAATGCAATGTGTGCCAATTTTACTTTCTATGTCCTCTGAAGTAGCCAAATGATCAAACTTACATTCCATATATTCTGTCTTTGTTCTAATTTCTATTATCACCCTTGCATTGCCGGTCCCAAGCCCGGATAAAGGAGGAGGGTTGTGTTAGGCTTCCGACAGTCAGCGTAAAACTTCGTCAGATTTCTACAACATGGATTACAAAAATTCAAAAACACCCCAAATTTTAAAATTTAAACATTTGGGGAAATACTTTAAAGGTTTTAAATTCGATTTAAAATAGTCTCGGAATTTTGAAGCAGATGAGACCCAATCCAAGCCCAGATTCAGATTGATTCCCAAAAGTAGAGAAGATAAAGTTGAAGCATATCAAGTTCGAATTCAACAACTTATTCAAATAGAAGGTCAAGACCGATCAAATCTAAGTTTGTCCAATCAAGATGGGGCCAACATGGAACCAAGACTCGAGACCATGATAACAAGCTTATCCAATTCGAGGAGATTTCAAGTTGAACTCAAGAGCAAAGGGTGGAAGCCGAATTAAGCAAGAATCAAAACATGGCTAAACTTATGAATCGAAAGGACTTAGAATGGCTTGTAAGGAGCAGCCAAGCATCACCAAGAGTTCATCATATCAAGCCAAGACAAGCCAAGCTCACATGGGCCAGCTAAGCCAAGAAGGCTCACCCGATTGGACCAAGTTGATGGCCGATCCAAGCCTAAGAACCAACCCACATGGGGCTGGTCCATTCTATCATGGAGGGGACCACTCAAATGAGTCTCAAACCAAACAAAGGGCTGATCCAACCCGCCCCAAAGAAGGGCCTAGACCAACCCCTTGGCCTATAAATAGGGCCAAGGCGGGGGCGGGTTTCACAAGGGGGAGATAACTTGGAGAGCAAAGAAAAGAGTGAGGGAAAGGCTGCCTAAAAGGGGAGGGTGTGAGAGTTAGGTGCAGGATATTTCTAGCAAAAGGGGACGTCCAAAGCTTGGGAAAGAAAGGGGAGTGTTAGCTAGGGGAAGGATATTGAAGAAGATCAAGTTTGGAGAGACCGAATTCACTCTTGAATCCCGGTCTCCTTGTAATAAAAAACAGGGGTAAGTAAAGCATTTTTTCATTCAAATCTCATCTCTCCCCTTTCTATTGAATTAAACGAGGTTGTAATAATGGAGTTTCATCTCCCCCCACGTTGTAATAAGTTAAGATTTGCTGCAAATTTCATTTGATGGATGAAACATTGTGCACACACACGCACGCTATGTGTTTGATGTTATGTTTCTTCCTTCATATATACTGTAAACCCTCTATACTTCTAACCCCTTCTATGCATAAGATATAAAATAATTTCCCTTCCTTTACATTTCTGCAATTTCAATTCGGAGTTAGTGTTGTTGTAATTTGCTTTGATGCGAGTTTGCATCATTTTGTTCATAACACAAAAAACAATATTTCAGCATCTATGCATCTGTTCCTTCCTGTAATTTTCATTCTATGATGCTTACTCCGATTTGATTGAAATTCCATACACGTACTTGACACACCCTATGACACTGTAAGTAAAATTGGCAAGATTTTAGGATCGCCCAATCCTGTAATAAAACTGGAAAAGAACCGAAGCATTTTCTGAATCATGTTTTGCACAGTCGGTTTCCTTGAAACAGAGGTCGGGTAAAAATCCTGTATCTCTGTCCATAGGAATCCAATTCACTTGATTTTTGATGCACTAGAAAGATAATATCTATAGCTTTTTAATAACATCAAAATCATCAAAATCGAAATTCTGGTTGTAGAAATACATGCTCATCTTTGAGTCTCTGTATTTCTGTGACAAAACTGTTCCGAACCAGTGAGTCAGTCTGCTTGAAACATTTAATCTGGATTCTATACTTTTCTAAATCGATATCTCTAAAGTGCTACAGATCCTCCACACATAAGCTTTGCCTGATAAAATTATAGCAATTTTTGGAGGTCTGTAAGGTGTTCAGATCAATTCGGGAATCAAGCCTAGAAAACAGAACTTTATGTTTTTCTGGACTTGTTCATTTCAAAGTCTTGAATCAAGTGCACGTACTACTTCTTTCAAAAACACCAACTCTTCACGTGATATGGAGTTAATCTTGGTTTCAAAATTGAAATTCATAAGCGCTTAGACTGACCCTTGAGCATCGGTTCAAGAAGATCTTAAGCGAAAAGAATTCGCTTGCCCACAATCGCCTAAGAAGTCATATTTTCAAAAAGTTTGCTAGTTTTGTAAACTAGTTGGCACGCTTGTGCAAGCGTAGGTGTGAAAACTTTCATTTCGAGTTTTTCTCGTAAACTCCGAAAAAAAAATTTCATGTCTACATGAACGACACAAATCTCTTTCTTATCGTCTTCGCAGTTCTCACGTGTTTGGCACTATAAGTTATTAAAGATCGGAGCATTCATATTAACATACTTTAAGCTGTGCCGTTTCTATGGGAACATGGACTTGATAATTTGCTTTTTCTATAGTACCAACTTGGGAAGATCCATTTTGGGGCCACATTGTCGAGATCACATTTCACCTGCTCATCTCTATCCCTACAATATATTAATGAAGCGTACATCTTGTACTTGCTGATAATGCCAGTATCAGCTGGCTACGTCTATTCCAACTTGAATTTTTCTGTCAATTGATGGTGCAAATTGCAGGCAGTGGTTTTATGGTCACAAACTTTTAACGCTTGCACATCTGTTTCCTGAATCAAACAGCCGCTTTTGTTGGAATTTCGCTTGAAGGCAACATTGTTATGACAAGAATCAACACGAACTTAGCATTCTAAGGTGATCCGTATTTCACCACAAGTGATACTCTTCTTGGGACTGTTGATCAGCCCAAAGCTGCCCAACCACTGTATTCTGCGTTCCATGATATCTACTCCAGTATAGGAACTAAGATGTTGGCTTTCTCCTGAGTCCTCGAGTCTTGTACTGCAGTACTAGCCTTTTGCTGAATTGCCAGTTGCAGCGGATTCCAGTGCAAAAATATCAATGGTTGCTGTACCGTTCATTCATCTGTGCAATGTCTGAAGAAAAGGTTTAGATAAGGAGGCCATATGGTGTACCAACCACGTACAAATGGAGAAATGATTGTGAAGAATAATATCCTTGGTGTACCTTGTAAACTTTGCATATTCTTGTGTCAAAAACTGTACATTATTCTTATTCTCTATGCATGAGTTGAGTTCAATTTTTCCTACTGGCAAAGATATTTGTGCTTAGAGTTACGCGTTTCCATTTTTGTTGTCAGCTTTGTTAGGCGTTTCTTTTGCTTCTTGTATTCAACGGCCTATCTACCGGCACGTTCTGAAGGGAGGAAAAGGTGGGGTGGAGTTCTATAGCCATAGCATGAATGTGTTCTCGCATTTGATGTTTGGAAATGGGAGATCATATTTCTTTTCGTGTTTGCAGTATTTGATACCACTGAGTCGCAAGGCTCTGCACTGGTTATTGCAATGGGTGAGCGTACAGTGTTGTATTAACCACCACATTAGCATCGACGTTCTCGTTAACTAAAGGATTGGGAAACATCACTTCTGTAGCAACCCGTGAAAGGTATACTCGGTTCAAGGAGGTTTGACTTTGCCTGCCGCAAGGAGTTCGAGATGTCAAAGCTTAAGCTGTAGTATCATGAGGGTAACAATGTCTATGATTGTATAGAAGGTTATGGTACAATAGACTCTTTACGAATGCTCAATCCCCGGAAGATACACGTCTCTCAACACACACTCCCTCTCTTTTAGAAGCATTCCCATATGGCGTTCACCGATTCATTTAAGTTGCCGTCCCAAGATATATACAGCAATATAACATGACTAATAATTGGGAATGAATGTGGAATGCCATTTAATAACTCAGTCGATCACACAGACATGGATGTTGTCACAACTCAATCTTGTTCTTCATGTTAAAATTAATACATCACATTTTCTCCCACAAGTTAAAAGCTTACTAACCAGACAAAGCCCTTATGAGGCACAATTGAAGCGAATCTTTGATTGGAAGAAATACACTCCAACCAGGAAAGAAAGTTGTGCATATTCGTTTTCACTTTCTAAAACGAGCAGGATGATCATACAAAAGCCAGACATTACTATCTCCAAAATCGAATGAACTGCCCCTAGCTACTGATGTGCAAAGATAAAAACAAATATAAGCCATATGATTTTGCAGCTACCAGCCTCCATGATGTCTGGCCGTGCTGTGCAAGACTCAGTCAATGGTCTAAAACCGTCAATCACCACCTTGGCGAAGGAACTCTGGTCGTGCATCAATGCCCGATCCCTCGGTGTACCAAATCGTATATTGGAGAAGTACCGATTTTTCAACATGTCACGAATACACTGCACATTTTGCGCAGTCAAAAGCCCTCCCTGTTTCAGTTAAAGACATGCTCAGCCTGTTTATTACATTGCAGGATGATCTGAAGAACGCTTTAGATCCAGTTCTACTTGATGAATGGTCCATTGCAATCCCTCCAACTTCTGCAAATGGCACTTATAGGCTTAGAGCTCATATACTAGAAAAATGAATGCTCAGGATAGGAGGAGAAGCCTTACCTTCACGATTTCATGGTATTGCCTTGCAATGGTATCAAAATGCGGATCAACACCTTGATATTCACGAAGCCTTGTTACCTGCAGCAAGTATGTATATATATATATATATGAGTTAACTGCATTAGGGCTCTGTGGAAACAAAGAATCCATGTAACACCCCGTCTATTATGGGAAAAGGCTTAGTTGTTGTTATATATATATCGGGGAAAGAAAACCCAAACTTTTGCTGCTTCTGTAAATTGTGAAACTAATGCACAAGCATTATCCAGAGCAGACACGTGTAACATGTATAAACGTGTCTATGTACGCATGATTTCAATGAAAATGCTCCAAGAATAGAAATATAGAGACAGACAGCAGCTATGATATCATAGGCTAGGAGAGAGAATTGATTCAGGCTGCTAGCGTGTCCGTGACAATGCATCGCGAAACGTAACCATATTGTAGAGCTCATTGCTCATTGTGGTCGACATAAGTAAACTCAGTGTTCACATGACTAGGATTTATTGATTTGAAAAGAATGCTAGAATGATGCACTAGAAATCTTCATCAAATCTGGACTAGCATACCGCTTTATTATAAGCAATAGAAGCTTCCTCTGTGGCTTCAAGTAGATACTCTCTGCAAAACGAGGATGATAAATAGGTCAAGACAACGTGAAACCAAGCAAATCTGTCAAATATTAGAAAACTACCACACCTGATTCTATGAAGCGCTGGTACTGAATCTTTAGTGTATGTGTCCCGCAAGAGAATATGCTCTAGGACCCTGTAAGAAAGCAGATATTAACCATTAGAAAACATAAGAACTAAGGCTCTATGAACAAGATTGAGTGAGAAGCAAAGGATTCAAAGTCAGGCCTTGAAAATCATACATGTTTTAGTGGTCCAAGACAAACATCAAGTAGACAGGTTATCAAGCAACCAATTCGACAAATTATTAGCATCAAGAACTTTCATTGTGAAAGGAACTCTCGAGAACTTGCATCATGTACATCCATTGTCAAATGAGCTCATGAAGACCTATTTAAAGACACTCTTGCCTTAGAAATATATATCACGTTTACATAAGATCATTTATTGGATACGGTTCACATATATGTGTTTAGATTCAACAACAACTAAGACTTTTTCCATACTAGATCGGGTCGGCTACATTGATTCTTTGTTTGCACAAAGCTCGATCATGTACCATACTAACCATTAACAAAATATAAGTTAAACCATACTTTATTGTTTCCTTCCAACACTTTTATTGTATTTCTCTTCTTCTTTTAACATTTTTATAATCT
Organism: Brasenia schreberi; assembly: GCA_036023115.1. NCBI lineage: Eukaryota > Viridiplantae > Streptophyta > Magnoliopsida > Nymphaeales > Cabombaceae > Brasenia > Brasenia schreberi. The sequence continues at coordinate 213,978 of JAYKKT010000090.1, read as the reverse complement.
AGTTTCTCATAGAAGCTTCTTTTGGTCATCTTTCTAGATGTTCAAACCATGTTAAATGATCTCCTCATTTTATCAGCGGTGCTACTCTCAATTTGTTTCTAATAACCTCGTTACGTATAGAGTCCAATTATCTCTTATAAGATTAATGTATGTCAAAGAGATATCTCTCTTTTTCAAGATCTTCCAAAGAATATCTTTTGGCACCCTATCGTAAGCTTTTTTAAATTAATAAATACCATATGAAGGTTCTTTCTTGCAGTAAAATATTTCATAAAACGTCTCAATGGATGAATAGCCTCAATAGTAGACCTTCTGGACATGAATCACTTGTACTCGATATTTGTCTAAACTTACATTCTATAATTCTTTCCACTTAACTTGATACCTCGATAATTTATACAATTATGCCTTTGTTCTTGCATACGGTATAATTGTAGTCTTCCACCATTCCTTAGGCATCTTTTGGTTTTTTCATATTTCATTAAATAATCTTATAAACCAAGAAATACTCATCTCTCCTAAGATTTTCCATATTTCCATAGAAATATTATCGGGTCATATAGATTTACCAACCCTCATAAGTTTAAGAGCCTTTTTTATTTCATTTTTTAATAAGTCGATAGAAATTGCGAATTATATACTCTTTTGATTTGGTTAACTCTTCTAAGTTAATATTAATACCTATATTTTCATTAAAAAGCTTATAACAATAAATTTTTCATCTAGTTTTTATATCATCAATTGCCAAAAGTAAGACGTTAGTTTTCTTATCTCTGGCCTTAGCTATCTTGAAAATCTCTTCACCTTCTTTTGAATTGATCTTTTATATAAATCCTCCAAAATTCTAGTTTTTGTTTCACTAATGGCCTTTTCCTTATAATGTAATTTGTAACATGCCCTATTCAGATTATTTCACGAATTTAGATTTGGATTCACCAACATATGCAGAACTTTATACTAGAAGCCAAATCTAAATTAATCTTATCCTAAATCCGACTTCTAAAAACTGATGTGAATCCATTACATTGGCATCTCCAATAGCTAGTGGAAATTTGGTATGAAAGATTAACGTCCACATAGACTAATGTTTCTGCTGATTTCGGATGTAGGAATTTAGTGAATATTGAATCCAAATTATCACAAATTAATCTTATCCTTAATCACTTTGATTTTGAAATTCGATCAAACTCCTATTATCACAATGTTGGTTATAGCTGCAAATATTGAATACGATTTCTCAGGTGTCACAGGATGATATTATTGCATTGTTGCATGAACAATGCACTTAAGCTCTTTCAGAGGTACTTTTGTCTTGCAAACCCTTCTAGATAATCAATAAATCGAGTCATTCAATGTCCAGCCTCTCTTCATATTGTTGTTGTTCAACTCTCTCTCTCTCTCCCATACGCATGCATGCACACACAACTTTTACAGAGACAAGTAATGATATAAATACCCATTCGTAACTGGGAAACAAATAACATACTTCAAACCCAATGCAATAAGAGAATGAGATGAGGAAACAAACCTCAATTTAGCATTCATTGTTTCGCACCTCTTGCAAAGCCAGTTTTTCTTTAACTCATCCTACAAAGTATGAAAAATATAGATTTCAAGCATGGGGCAGAACTGTTCTAATTAAGAAAATGCATGCATAAGACGAACTAGCTTCCAATCACCAAGTACCATGACTTTCATGATTTTGTTTGTTTTCAAGAGCTATCAGATTGCAGCTGCAACAAGCATCTACTTACATACGTGTGCTGTTTCTGCAGCTTCAAGTTTTTGACAAGCCTAACGAGCACTCCAAGTATTTGCTCCAGAACCTGAGACCAAAAAACAGTAACCTAACAACCAGCTTCCAGTAATGAAACTGACCCTAGATTTTGCAAAATAAAAACAGGCAAACCAGTCCATAATCGTCATGATTCCAATACATTATAGTACTCGGCAAACTTTCTATCTGCTGAATACAGATCATCAAGTAAAGCAGCCTCTTCCCTTTCAATCTCCTCGATTATGAACTTTACCCTATGCAAACATAATATTAGTTAGACAAAACATATGTTCATAAATGTAATACCAGCAAGGGTCCAACAAACTAGTCTCAATTAATTGCTGTAGATATTTCAAATCAAGATCCACAGCCTATTGTGCATTAGAAAACATACCTCGAAGAAAGTCACTGGAAACTTTAAAGCAGGCGAGTACACAAAAACACACATACACACATACGCAAGTACGACCAGTAACAAGCAAAGCAGGAAAAAAAGTTAATTTGCTGCAAGCATGCTTGGTAAGTCGGTACAAAGAAGAAAAAAGTATTTCTTACAAGTTTTGTAAGATATATAGTAACTAAAACACCAAGGAAATTATGGAGAAAGCAAATGAAGAAAAAAAAAATTTCTCATAGCAAGTATTGTGAGACATATAATAACTAAAACATCAAAGAAATTATGGAGAAAGCAAACCTTTCAGGAAGACGAGCACTTTGAAACCGACTAACTCCAGTAGAGTCTGCAGAAAGGAAAGAAATCTTTGTTATAGCCTTCACAAAATTTTATGCATTTTTTGGTGAACACATTGAAGAATACCCATCTCTTCTATGGCAAATGCATCAGAAACTTTATCGCATTTGACATTGAGGCGAGCCTCAATCTCCTGAACCACTGATATTGGGTAGTCCGCAAAGACCTGTGACAGGTATCCACAAAATAGGAATTCAACAGTGTTTTAATTGCTATGGTTGCACATTCTGGAAGGAAATAATTTCCTATGGCATTCTTTTCTTTTTTAAATAATAACTACCGACTCTTGTGACTCCATCAGATAGACAAGCCTGACTATGATACTAATAAACACAAGTATGTGAAAAGAAAAAACATAAAGTTCAATAGACGTTCTTGTTACACCATATCTAGGTATTTATCTAAATATCATTTAAAGTTAGGTTCCATTTTGTGGAAACTTTTAGCATATTCCTCTGGATTAAAAGCTATGGAATTGAGCTAATTGTCCATAGAACAAGGAAACCTTTCCTGAATACCACTCTCAAGGAATGAAATGGGACCGAAGAAAAGAAACTAAAAAGTCATATCAAATGATGCATATCCACATTCAGTAGAAACCATGATTGGTACAAGGAAAGTGGATATTGGAACAGATCATTAAACATAATATAGAATATGGTTGAGTCAAATGACGAGCTTGGAAAGAAATAAGGCTGGATGCCCTGTATACCTCCACTGATTGGAAGTTATTTTCCACGTTACCTAGTATTTATTATTCAGACTTGACGTTCATGAACGTATATCTGCCGATCGTCAATTTAGAAGAAAATTAGATGAAGATTTGCAGCTTAAAAAACAGATATCACATGAAGAGAGGTAGTGCAAATGAAAGAAATCATTTCTTCTGATGACCTGCAATGAAGCTAAAAAACAATTATTTTATCACACTGACATGCTAGAAGAAAAACAGAAAGATTTTTACACAATGAAATTTCAGAACAAATGTCATTCATACTTTGAAGTTATACACCAAGGATAACAACCGATATAACTGCTGGGCTTTAATAACTTTTATGTCTTTATTTTCATCTTGAAAAAGAAGTTGAGAACATACCATAGCATCATGGCGGACGTGAAGTTGTGATTGCCGTAGGTAACTAGGAGTAATTCCAAGAAAACGATTTGGAACCCCACCAATCTGGTCTTCCATGCTATCCAAGGGAGGAAAAATAGCAGTGGAGTTAGCCCCAACCAGGGTGCTACTTGCAACAGCATTTGTGGAACCAGTGCTGTCAAGGGAACTCCCAGATGCTATGCTCCATTTCTCAATCTCTTCTTCATGAACCTGTCCGTCTTTAGACAACAAGGGAAGTCTCAGTCGCTGGGATGCCTCAGCAACAACCAGTCGATGTTCAAGAGACTCATAAACCTTCAAAAGAAACAAGACGATCAATAGTTTCTTAGCAAATAGGTCTGAGGTCACAAGAGATGTAACTACATTTAAGGACAATTTTGTCTATAAACCAATGATGCTTCTGGAATTCAAGTCCCTGTAAAGAAACAAAATGTTCAATGGCTAGAAGCTGTATGTGTTAGAGAACGATCGGTGGCTGTGAATGAACTTGAATTACGTAAGGCATTCTTGATCTTAAGCTATACCTTGAACTACTAAAGCAACCCATCCAATTGCCTTTTTTGCTGAAACATGCAAAGAGTCCCCATAAAGTGTCTAAATCAACTACAGCTTTTCAACAACATAACCTGATTTTGCAAACATAACCAAAACTATTGAAAAGTTAAAATGCTTCTAAATAAATATATGATGCCTTGTCTTTATAGGATTCAAAAGTAAAGGGCAGCAAGTGAATAAAAAGACATACGGACAAGGAACAATATACTTTTATCACTTAAATAAGTATATACCTCACCGACAGTCATCTATAATTCATTTTACCATTTGTTTGGTCATTATTTTTCCAAAAGTGTAGGCAAAAAATGTAAACATACAAATATAGATATTTGATTATACACTGTCATGATTTAAACATATTAATTTTTTTCAGCATACAGAATATATGATTTTGTACATTACATTAATGAAAACACAATACACTTAAATTTTTACATGGAAATAAAATGTATACCATACAATATATAAGCAATTTATAGTATATAGAACATATTACTGTGTAAATATGGGATGCATGTTTTTATAAAGGAAGCTGAAAATGTAATAAGTCAAAAGGACTTGCGGACAAATTTTCAGTGAGTTAAGGCATACAATGTAGGTTATTTAATTTGTTTCATTTAATCAAGTACACTAAGTTTAGGTGATAACCCCAGCTCTATTCATTGGTCTGAGCAATGTAATTATTAGCTAGAAGTAAAACATTATATATCTACAATAGAAGCAATTTACAGAAAATAAACAACAACAACAACTAAGCCTTTTCCCATACTAGACGGGGTCGGCTACATGGATTCTTTGTTTCCACAGATCCCTATCTTGTGCCATGTTAGCAGTTAACTCCCAATAAGTTAGATCGTTCTTTATTGTTTCTTTCCAACACTTTTGTGGTCGTCCTCTACCTCTTTTAATACTTTCCAAATTTAGTTTTTCTAACCTTCTTACAGGTTCTTCTTCTTTTGATCTTCTTTCTATATGTCAAAACCATCTTAAACGATGTTCTCTCATTTTATCCTCTATTGGTGCCACTCCTACTTTGTTTCTAATAACCTCATTATGTATACGGTCTTTTCTTGTATGACCACTCATCCATCTCAACATCTTCATTTCTGTCACAAACATCTTTTGTACATGTTGATCACTTAGAACCATAAAACATGGCAGGTCTAATTGCTGCTCTATAATATTTACCTTTTAACTTTAATGGTATCTTCTTATCCTAAAGAATACCTGATGTTCCTCTCCATTTTAACCAACCATCATTAATTCTATGCGTAATATCTCCATGAATTCTTTCATCACTCTGAAAAATTGACCCTAGGTATTTAAAACTTTCCTTTTGGGGGATGCAATGTGTGCCAATTTTAATTTCTATGTCCTCTAAAGTAACCAAATGATCAAACTTACATTCCATATATTCTGTCTTTGTTCTACTAAGTCGGAGGCCTTTGCTTTCTAATGTTTCTCTCCATAGTTTCAATTTTCTATTAACTTTTTCCTTAGACTCCTCCACTAATACAATGTCATATGCAAATAACATACACCAAGGTACTTCATCTTGAATATGTTTTGTTAACTCATCCATCACCATTATAAATAAGTATGGACTTAAAGTTATCCTTGATGTAACCCAATATTAACTTCAAAGAAGTTTGTCGTTCCTTCATGAGTCCTCACACATGTTTTTGCTCCATTATACATGTCTCTTATAAGGTTAATATATGTCAATGGGATACCTCTTTTTTCAAAAGAGCCTCCCTCGGTACCCTATCATAAGCTTTTTCTAGATCAATAAATATCATGTGAAGGTCTTTCTTTTTTGCTCTAAAATGTTCTATAAGACGTCTCAAAAGGTGAATCACTTCAATAGTAGATCTGTCAGGCATGAACCCAAATTGGTTCTCTGTTGTACTTGATACTTGTCTTAACCTACGTTCGATAATTCTTTCCCATAATTTCATAGTATGACTCATTAACTTGATACCTCGATAATTCGCACAATTTTGAATGTCTCCCTTGTTCTTATATATGGGTATAAGTGTACTTGCTCTCCATTCCTCGGGCATCTTTTGGTTTTTCCATATTTCATTAAATAGTCTTGTGAGCCAAGTGATTCCTATTTCTCCTAGTATTTTCCAAACTTCTATAGGAATATTATCCAATTTCCAATAATTTACAGAAAATATAAAACAAAAATAAACTCATTATTACTAGAAGATGAAGCCTAAGGCAGAAGTTTCTTTTGTAGATTGATTTTTCAGAAGAGACACAAAATCCACCCCTTATCCATAAAGCTCTAAGTATCAAATAATAGTTTGTGCTTACTTTTGCATTTTATTGTTACCATGCTTGATTCAGGTTAAATCCATTTTGTATTCATGTGGTTGATCTATTATCTATTGAGTTCAGGTTTTAGGTTTGTCATTTTTTTTCTATCTCATCATTTTCATGATCTTAATTTATAATTTCATGGTTGAATAGCATTCTGATTTAACTCTAACATGTGATTGTTACAAAGAATATTGGTTCAAGTTTTACATGCATTAATTGAGCCTCAAAGTGCCTTATGATGACCTTTGTGCATGATGATTTACATTCAGTTGTGAATTAGTGAGCTTGCTCTTTTTTTCTTTTTTACGGCAGTTGATGTGCAAGGTAGTCTAAATTGTATGCCATTACTTAATATCAAATTATAAATTAGGTTGAATATGTTATATAAAAGCTCTATTTTGTTAGGAGACCACATTTAAGTAGCTAGAATTATGAAAACAAGCATGCCATGTTGAAAAATAGTATTATGCTTGTAATATGTACTTAAGTTCATTATGTTTTTAGAGTTTATTTTTGTTGTATGTTTGAACTGAGAGATATATTTTGAACTAGCACTATTTTGGAAAATATTGTATGTTGATAACCTCGATACATTAAAAACATGTTTTTTTTATATTTTAGAATGGGTGTACAATATGGATGATACAGGTTATATCGCACGATACAACCCAATAAGTTACGTGGCATAATACATGCCCAATATCATATCATGGAGCCCCACGATACGATATATATCACATTGTCTTGTACGATACAATATGATACAAATAACACTAAGGTGAAGATAAGTGTAGAACATGGGTACAGTGTGGTGGGGGATGCAACAGTATGCAAGTATAAACTACACACATTATAAATATATTATAAAAGAGAAGGCAATTTTCATAAGTGAATTCAGTAATAAAGTAAAAAACTAACATCAATATTTCATTAAGTGTCTCGGTGATGTTGCACTAAACTATCTATCTCCAGGAATTTAGTTAAAAATGTTTAAAATAGAAAATGTTGAGTTTGACTAGAAAGATATACGAGCATCAAGTGTCGACTGTCCCACACCAGTGCAAGGTCCCTATAGAAGTGTCTATGTGACATGGGTCTGAATTGGTCAATACTAGTTGACCGTTTGTGCTGCTATTTTAACAATTCCTAAGCAACTTTTGCGTATTAGGTTTCAATCATTTTAGCATTCCCCTATAGAAGAAAGTGTGAGAAGAGAGCCCTCTTGTCGATTCCAGAAACTATCAAGTGGGCAACAAGAAGGGGAAGAGTCCACAACCTCGTGTGGCCAAATTCCACAATGATGGTGAAATTAAGAATATTGAATATAGTTTGTGCTTACGCACCCCAAGTAGGACTAGAAGATAGTATAAAAACGGCTTTTTGGGAGAATTTAGATAAGGTGATTTAAAGAATTCTAAAAAGGGAGATGATTTGTTTAGGAGGAGACGTAAATGAACATGTCAACAATAGGATATCAACGTATTTGGTTTTGAGGATATAAATGAGGAAGGTATGAAGATTTTAAATTTTGCTATGGCATTTGATCTCTTTATAAGGGATCACCCTTGCATTGACAATCCCAAGCCTGGATAAAGGAGGAGGGTTGTGTTAGGCTTCCGACAACCAGCGTAAAACTTCGTCGGATTTTTATAACATGGATTACAAAAATTATGAGCATTGCTTTGGGGCGTCCCCGTAGAGCCCGAATGCAATAAGAAGTAAGCAAGGGCCACTACATTTTCGCCCGAATGTAGTGAATCAATTGCAGAGAGGGTTCTCACATCATGGACAGGTATGGGTAAAGAAGTTAGTCCCGCTACATTGCCGCCCGAATGTAGTGAAAAATTTTCAGAGAGGGTCTCTGCATTTTGATTATGGACGAATGCGGGGGGTAAGGAAGCTAGTCCTAGATAATAAGATTCGTATTGGCTCTTGGAATATCGGAACATTATCCGGTAAGCTAATGGAGGTGGTAGATACTATGATTCGGAGAAAGATTCATATTCTATGTTTACAAGAGACAAAATGGGTTGGAGAAAAAGCAAAGGAGATAGAGGATACAGGTTTTAAATTATGGTACTCAGGTAAAGAAAAGGCTCGAAACGGAGTTGGTATTATCATAAATAAAGATTTAAAGGAGAGTGTAGTAGACATACAATGATATGGTGACCGAATCATGACGTTGAAATTAGTGTTAGGAGCAGAGGTTTTGAATATAGTTTATGCTTACGCACCCCAAGTAGGGCTAGAAGATAGTATAAAGAGAAGAGTTAGATAAGGTGTTTCAAAAGATTCCACAAAGGGAGATGATTTGTTTAGGAGGAGATTTAAATGGACATCTCGGTAAAGAGGCATTAGGATATAAGGGATTCATGGAAACTTTGGTTTTGGGGATGTAAACGAGGAAGGTAAGGAGATTTTAAATTTTGCTATGGCATTTGATCTCTTTATAGTCAATACAATCTTCAAAAAACGAGATGAACATTTAATTACTTATAAGAGTGGCTTATCACAAACAAAAATTGATCACTTTATTTGTAGAAAAAAAGATAGAGCATGTTGTAAAGATTGTAAGGTAATTCAAGGAGAAAGCTTAACCACCCAACATGGACTTTTAGTTATGGATTTACAAATCAAAAAATGGACAAAGAAGAAAAGAGTGCATCGAGCTATTTGGACTAAATGGTGGAACCTCAAAAGCGAGAAAGAAGATATATTTAAACAGAAAGTCCTTCAAGAAGATGTTTGAAATTATGTTGGCACACCCTGTGATATGTGGAACAATATGGCTATCCATATTAGGAAAGTGGCAAAAGATGTGTTAGGGGTATCTAAGGGAGGTGTACCGACACAAAAAGAAGCTTGGTGGTGGAGTGAAGTAGTACAAAATAAAATCAAGGCAAAGAGGGCATGTTACAAATTACATTATGCCAAGAAAACTAGTGAAACTTTAGAAGCTTATAAGAAAGCAAAGAAGGAAGCGAAAAAGGCCGTTAGTGAAGCAAAAGCTAAGATTTGGGAGGACTTATATAAAAAAACTCAACTCAAAAGAGGGTGAAAGAGATATTTTTAGGACAGCTAGGGCTAGAGATAAGAAAACTAAAGATCTTAATTATGTTAGATGCATAAAAGACGAGGATGAAAAAATTCTAGTGGCAAATGATGATATAAGAAATAGATGAAAAAACTATTTTTATAATCTTTTTAATGAAAATAAAGATGTTAGTATTAGTTTAGGAGATTTAGCTAAGTCAAAAAAGTATATAAACCACAATTTCTACCGACGTATTCAAAAGAATGAAGTCAAAGAGGCTCTTAAACATATGAAGGGTGGTAAATCGGTAGGACCTCATAATATTCCTATAGAAGTTTGGAAAATACTAGGAGAAATAGGAATCACTTGGCTCACTAGAATATTTAATGAAATATGAAAAAACCAAAAGATGCCCGAGGAATGGAGAGCAAGTACACTTATACCCATATATAAGAACAAGGGAGACATTCAAAATTGTGCGAATTATCGAGGTATCAAGTTAATGAGTCGTACTATGAAATTATGGGAAAGAATTATCGAATGTAGGTTAAGACAAGTATCAAGTACAACAGAGAACCAATTTGGATTCATGCCAGGCAGATCTACTATTGAAACAATTCACCTTTTGAGACGTCTTATGGAACATTTTAGAGCAAAAAAGAAAGACCTTCACATGATATTTATTGATCTAGAAAAAGCTTATGATAGGGTACCGAGAGAGGTTCTTTGGAGAACTTTGGAAAAAAGAGGTATCCCATTCACATATATTAACCTTATAAGAGACATGTATGACGGTGCAAAAACATGTGTGAAGACTCATGAAGGAATGACAGACTTCTTTGAAGTTAATATTGGGTTACATCAAGGATAACTTTAAGTCCATACTTATTTATAATGGTGATGGATGAGTTAACAAAATATATTCAAGATGAAGTACCTTGGTAAATGTTATTTGCATATGACATTGTATTAATGGAGGAGTCTAAGGAAAAAGTTAATAGAAAATTGGAACTATGGAGAGAAACATTAGAAAGCAAAGGCCTCCGACTTAGTAGAACAAAGACAAAATATATGGAATGTAAGTTTGATCATTTGGTTACTTTAGAGGACATGGAAATTAAAATTGGCACACATTGCATTCCTCAAAAGGAAAGTTTTAAATACCTAGGGTCAATTTTTCAGAGTGATGGAAGAATTGATGGAGATGTTACACATAGAATTAATGATGGTTGGTTAAAATGGAGAGGAGCATCAGGTATTCTTTGGGATAAGAAGATACCATTAAAGTTAAAAGGTAAATATTATAGAGCAGAATTAGGTCTGCCATGTTTTATGGTTCTGAGTGTTGGGTAGTTAATCATCAACATGTACAAAAGATGTCTGTGACAGAAATGAAGATGTTGAGATGGATGAGTGGTCATACAAGAAAAGACCGTATACATAATGAGGTTATTAGAAACAAATTAGGAGTGGCACCAATAGAAGATAAAATGAGAGAACATAGTTTAAAATGGTTTGGACATATAGAAAGAAGATCAAAAGAAGAACCTGTAAGAAGGTTAGAAAAACTAAATTTGGAAAGTATTAAAAGAGGAGAGGTAGAGGACGACCACAAAAGTGTTGGAAAGAAACAATAAAGAATGATCTAGCTTATTGGGAGTTAAGTGCTAACATGGCACACGATAGGGATCTGTGGAAACAAAGAATCCATGTAGCCGACCCCGTCTAGTATGGGAAAAGGCTTAGTTGTTGTTGTTGTTGTATTTGATCTCTTTATAGTCAATACAATCTTCAAAAAACGAGATGAACATTTAATCACTTATAAGAATGGCTTATCACAAACACAAATTGATTATTTTATTTGTAGGAAAAAAGATAGAGCGTGTTGTAAAGATTGCAAGGTAATTCCAGGAGAAAGCTTAACCACCCAACATCGACTTTTAGTTATGGATTTACACGTAAAAAAGTAGACAAAGAAGAAAAGAGTGCATCGAGCTATTTGGACTCAATGGTGGAGCCTCAAAAGCGAGAAAGAATTCAAGGAGAAGCTTGAAATTATGTTAGTACACCTTATGATATATGGAATAATATCACTATACATATTAAGAAAGTGGTGAAAGATGTGTTAGGTGAATCTAAGACAGTTGTACCGGCACAAAAAGAAGTTTGGTGGTGGAGTGAAGTAGTGCAAAATAAAATCAAGGAAAAGAGGGCATGTTACAAATTATATTATGTTAAGAAAACTAGTGAAACTTTAGAGGCTTATAAGAAAGCAAAGAAGGAAGCGAAAAATGCCGTCAGTGAAGTAAAATCTAAAATTTGGGAGAATTTATATAAAAAACTCAACTCAAAAGAGGGTAAAAGAGATATTTTTAGGATAGATAGGGGTAGAGATAAGAAAACTAAGGATCTTAATTTTGTTAGATGCATTAAAGATGAGGATGAAAAAATTCTATTGGAAAATGATGATATAAAAAATAGATGAAAAAACTATTTTTATAAGCTTTTTAATGAAAATAAAGATGTTAGTATCAGCTTAGGAGAGTTAGCCAAATCAGAAAAGTATATAAACCACAATTTCTACCGACATATTCAAAAGAATGAAGTCAAAAGTGACTCTTAAACATATGAAGGATAGTAAATCAGTAGGATCAGATAATATTCCTATAGAAGTTTGGAAAATCCTAGGAAAAAGGAGAATCACTTAGCTCACAAGACTATTTAATGAAATATGGAAAAACCAAAAGATGCTCAAGGAATGGAGAGCGAATACACTTATACCCTGATATAAGAAAAAGGGAGACATTCAGAATTGTGCGAATTATCGGGGTATCAAGTTAATGAGTCATACTATGAAATTATGGGAAAGAATTATCGAATGTAGGTTAAGACAACAAAGAACCATTTTGTATTCATGTCAAGCAAACCTACAGTTGAAGTGATTCACCTTTTGAGACATTTTATGAAACATTTTAGAGCAAAAAAGAAAGACCTTCACATGATATTTATTGATCTAGAAAAGCTTACGATATAGTACCGAGAGAGGTTCTTTGGAAAACTTTGGAAAAAAAGAGGTATCCTATTGACATACATAAACCTTATAAGAGAAATGTACGATGGTGCAAAAACATGTGTGAGGACTCATGAAGGAATGACAGACTTCTTTGAAGTTAATATTGGGTTACATCAAGGATCAACTTTAAGTCCATACTTATTTATAATGGTGATTGATGAGTTAACAAAACATATTCGAGATGAGGTGCCTTGGTGTATGTTATTTGCAGATGACATTGTGTTAGTCGAAGAATCTAAGGAAAAAGTTAATAGAAAATTGGAACTATGGAGAGAAGCATTAGAAAGCAAAGGCCTCCGACTTAGTAGAACAAAGACAGAATATATGGAATGTAAGTTTGATCATTTGGTTACTTTAGAGGACATAGAAATTAAAATTGGCACACATTGCATCCCCCAAAAGGAAAGTTTTAAATACCTAGGGTCAATTTTTCAGAGTGATGAAAGAATTGATGGAGATGTTACGCATAGAAGCAATTAGACCTGCCATGTTTTATGGTTCTAAGTGTGCAGTTAACCATGTACAAAAGATGTCTGTGACAGAAATGAAGATGTTGAGATGGATGAGTGGTCATACAAGAAAAGACCGTATACATAATGAGTTTATTATAAACAAATTAGGAGTGACACCAATAAAGGATAAAATGAGAGAATATCATTTAAGATGGTTTGGACATATAGAAAGAAGATTAGAAGAAGAACCTTTTAGAAGGTATGAAAAACTATTTTTTTTAAGTATTAAAAGAGGTAGAGGACAACCACAAAAGTGTTGGAAAGAAACAATAAAGAATGATTTAGCTTATTGTGAGTTAACTGCTAACATGGCACGTGATAGGGCTATATGGAAACAAAGAATCCATGTAGCCGACCCCGTAGAGTATGGGAAAAGGCTTAGTTGTTGTTGTAATTTAGCCATAGTTCACATTTTTCAATTTACTACGAGAATCTCATGGAACTAGTAAAGAAGGGCTGGTTTTGGTTTTAGTACCACTATGCATTTGATGCATCAACAAGTGTGCACAAGAACATTATGGAACAACAACAAAGCCTTTTACCAGACCAGATGGGGTCGGCTACATGGATTCTTTGTTCCCATAAACAAGAACATTATGGAACATACATAAAAAATGATCCAGCAGAAGTAGATGTCTATACATATATAGAAGCAGACATGTTACTTGATAGTTTTAATGCTTCCCAAAAATATTTTCTTCTTTCATGCTGTGGTGAAGATTATAATGCAAGATGGCACATAGTTTACAGGTTGAAAATCTAGAACTTGTGAATATGAAAGCTCAAGATGATTCAATCAAGGAGATTTCCTTCATGACAGTCTATGTTGACCACAAAAAATAACAAATAAACCAGTGAACTTCGACCTCTTATGGTGTTGAAAGTAACCAAAACAAAGCATGCAATCCCATAAGTTGTAGATTTCAAACTGGTGAACAAGATAACTAAGAATTTCAGTCCAAGCAACTTAGGATAGTTTTTGCTGCTATGAACAACTCCAAATCTCCAATTTCAATTCCAGATGGACTATGTCTCAAATGTCTAACAAAAGAAGATACAAATTGCAGGCTGGTACAACTAACATTGAGATAACTCAGCAGCACGAGAAACTATGAAACCTACAGCATGCTGATGAAATGATAACAGGCAAGGAATTTCATATCAGATGATAAGTCAATCATGAAGTATGACTGATAGTAAGCAAACCTGAGGGGAGGCCTTCAATCCCAACTGAGAATAGAGACCTTGGACATCCCTAACCCCACCAAGATTCGCAACAGACACTGCTTGTTGATACTCCTCCACCATCGAGATTGCTTCACAGTACACTGCCTTCATGGAGAAAAATTTATCAATCAAGAGACATAGGACCAACAGAAGAAAAACCCTAAAAGTGAACGACAATTAGAACCCCAAAAGAGAAAATGTGCCTAGAAGTCACAGAGTTTGGCAGATACCATGGCTTCCAAGTAGCGCAACCTCTCCCTGGTCATCTCCTCCCTCGCCTACAACCCAAAACATTCAACACCAAAATGCATAAAAGACTAGAAGTGCAAAATTGAGCTGAGGATGGGTACCAATTGGAGATCATAGTATGCAGATCTGGAGACAGCAGATCCATCAGGGGCAAGGCAATGGCGATCAAGTTGCTCTATGAGTTGCTGGAGGTCAGGTGTCAGGTTTTGCCCCAGATTCACCTTCGCCATGCTCACTTCCTCCTGTACATTGGGCGGGGGTTGTGGGGGAGAGAGAGAGAGAGAGAATTAGTCATGAAGAAAGTCTTCTGCTCTGAGAAATTTGGAAAATGGGTACAAGGTTTCACTTAATCACAAAAGACAGTTACGGATCTTACAAGCCATCTCTTGGAATGAAGAACGAGATGCTACCGAATTTTATAATCTAGTTGCAGAAACCGCTCCTTTGCATAATTCCTAATACATGATTAATACATTAATTTACAAAAACAATGAAAATACTTAACTCGTTTGCTGATGACGCGACATAATTAAAATTCTATTTTGACATTTTGGGACTCAAACTTCTCAAATATTAGATTTGTGCAATTTATAAAAAAGAACCTTTATGCCCATTTTTGCTTGTGGCACCAACATTAAGGTGTGGCACTAATATGGGTACGTTGATGTGGCACTTAAACTTAGTCACTTTTTTATCAACTTATTATATACAATATTACATGATATTTTCGTTTAATTAATATTAATATTATATAATCAATATTATAATTGGTTTATAATATTAAATATATATTAATTAGTGTACTACTGTAATTAATTACTATTAATGATTTGCTAATTAATTAAAATAATAATAGTTAATATAATATTATAATTTACATTACGTTACAGTGCCATTAATATTCAATTATGTTAATTAATATTTAACAAATACTACTTAATATTTGTATTAATCAATATTATATCATTAATTTAATGTGAATTACATAGTCAATTAATATATTAATAATATATATATTAAATATAAAGAATCATTTTTTAATTAAAAAAGTAAAAGTGTACGTGTCAATGAAGTGCACCTGCTACAATTCTTCCCAATTCAAAATCTAAATCATTCATAATGATATTTTGATTTTGTTTTTTGATTGTGCTAGCACCTAAGACTTAAGAGAGAGAATGTTAGTCGAAGAGTAACATAGAGCTCTTCACCATCAATGGAACGTGTCCATCATTATATTGAGACAGGAAAAAAGGCTTACATAAATGTTCGTTCACTTGTAGGGCCGCCTGTGTCGAGGTCGGACTGGAGTCTGGGTCTAAATTGATTCAGATTTGTACCTGATCCACTTTAAAATGGCCGCCTTATGGTATTTTAGTTTCTTCTTCTTCTGGGAATCGCTTTCTTATTGTCTTCGCGGTTCCCGCGGAACGACACATGGAGCATTCAGTGGTTGGGAACTGTAAACACCCAAAATTTTTTAAATGTTTTAAAAAACTCCTGAGTTTCCAAAAACCAGTTTAAAACCTTTATCAACCTTTAAATTCAAAAACACCCCAAATTTTAAAGTTTAAACATTTGGGGAAATACTTTAAAGGTTTTAAATTTGAGTTAAAATAGCCTCGAAATTTCGAAGCAGATGAGACCCAATCCAAGCCCAGATTCAGATTGATTCCCAAAAGCAAAGAAGATAAAGTTGAAGCATATCAAGTTCGAATTCAACAATTTATTCAAATAGAAGGTCAAGACCGATCAAATCCAAGTTTGTCCAATCAAGATGGGGCCAACATGGAACCAAGACTCGAGATCATGAAAACAAGCTTGTCCAATTCGAGGAGATTTCAAGTTGAACTCAAGAGCAAAGGGTGGAAGCCGAACCAAGCAAGAATCAAAGCATGGCTAAACTTATGAATCGAAAGGACTTAGAATGGCTTGTAAGGAGCAACCAAGCATCACCAAGAGTTCATCATATCAAGCCAAGCTCACATGGGCAAGCCAAGCCAAGAAGGTTCACCCGATTGGACCAAGTTGATGGCCGATCCAAGCCTAGGAATCTGCCCACATGGGGCTGGTCCATTCTATCATGGAGGGGACCACTCAAATGGGTCTCAAACCAAACAAAGGGCTGATCCAACCCGCCCCAAAGAAGGGCCTAGACCAACCCCTTGGCCTATAAATAGGGCCAAGGCGGGGGCGGGTTTCACAAGGGGGAGATAACTTGGAGAGCAAAGAAAAGAGTGAGAGAAAGGTTGCCTAAAAGGGGAGGGTGTGAGAGTTAGGTGCAAGATATTTCTAGCAAAAGGGGACGTCCAAAGCTTGGGAAAGAAAGGGGAGTGTTAGCTAGGGGAAGGATACTGAAGAAGATCAAGTTTGGAGAGACCGAATTCACTCTTGAATCCCGGTCTCCTTGTAATAAAAAACAAGGGTAAGTAAAGCATTTTTTCATTCAAATCTCGTCTCTTTTCTTTCTATTGAATTAAATGGGGTTGTAATAATGGAGTTTCATCTCCTCCCACGTTGAAATAAGTTAGGATTTGCTGTAAATTTCATTTGATGGATGAAACATTATGCACACACACGCACGCTATGTGTTTGATGTTATGTTTCTTTCTTCATATATACTTTAAACCCTCTATACTTCTAACCCCTTCTATGCATAAGATATAAAATAATTTACGTTTTTGCACTTTCAATTCGGAGTTAGTGTTGTTGTAATTTGCTTTGGTGTGAGTTTGCATCATTATTTTCATAACACAGAAAACAATATTTTAGCATCTATACATCTGTTCCTTCCTGAAATGTTCATTCTATAATGCTTACTACGATTCGATTGAAATTCAGCACACGTACTTCACACACCCTACGGCACTGTAAGTAAAATTGGCAAGATTTTAGGATCGCTCAATCCTGTAATAAAACTGGAAAAGAACCAAAGCATTTTCTGAATCACGTTTTGCACAGTCGAATTCCGTGAAATAAAGGTTGGGTAAAAATCCCATATCTCTATCTATAGGAATCCAATTCACTTGATTTTTGATGCACTGTAAAGCTAACATCCATATCTTTTCAACAACATCAAAATCATCAAAATCGGAATTCTGATTGTAGAAATACATGCTCATCTTTGAGTCTCTATATTTTTGTGACAGAACTGTTCTGAACCAGTGAGTCAGTCTGCTTGAAACATTTAATCTGGATTCTATACTTTTCCAAATCGAGATCTCTAAAGTGTTACAGATCCTCCACACATAGGCTTTGCCTGATAATATTATGGCGATTTTTGGAGGTCTGTAAGGTGTTGAGATCAATTCGGGAATCAAGCCTAGAAAATAAAACTTTCTGTTTTTCAGGACTTGTTCATTTCAAAGTCTTGAATCAAGTGCACATACTACTTCTTTCAAAAACACCAATTCTTCACGTGATTTGGAGTTCATCTTGGTTTCAAAATTGAAATTCCCAAGGGCTTAGACTGACCCTTGAACATCGGTTCAAGAAGGTCTAAAGCGAAAAGAATTCGCTTTCCCACAATCGCCTAAGAAGTCATATATTTTCAAAAACTTTGCTAGTTTTGCAAACTAGTTGGCACGCTCGTGCAAGCGTAGGTGTGAAAACTTTTGTTTCGAGTTTTTTTCATAAACTCCAGAAAATTGACACGCTCGGTGGGACTCGGGTCTTGAGGAACTTTCTTTCAAAAAGTGAACTTCAAAAACTTTACAAAAACTTAGTGTTTTTTTCAAACTTATGCACAAATTTTAAAAACAATGGATGAAAGCAAGCCGAGGAAATCCTCATCGAATGCTTTAAAGTGGTTTTACAAATCCTCTAAATCCCAGGAAGAGATTACTGCTATAAAGGAAATCTTTAGGAAGATCGATGCTCTAAGCTATGAGGCTAAGGCGCATTGATCACAAGAAAGCTCATCTCGGGCACATAGAGAGAAAAATTACGAAAGAAAAACCAAATTAAATCCAAAATTCGATGAAAGATATGAGGCTGGAGATGAAGCCAGAGTGCGGATCAAGTCATCCAACCTTTCCAAACACCCAAGCACCCCAAGTTCCAAGCAAAAACCAAAAAAAGATTTTTATAGTTTAAAAAAACAAAAAAATATATGGAAAAGTTTCAAAAACCAAAAAAACTTAAAAAACAAAAAGCTAAAATTTTGAAAGTTGGGAATGAAGTCCACGTTCCTGGGCACACACACAGAGTGGGGCATGAGATCCACACTCAAGACACCTCACGAGAGAGTCATATACACCTAGGATTGGAAACAGACAGGAAACGGGAGCTCGAAGCCACGCATGAGTAACTCAAAGACGAGACTTACTCTCACCATGCAAAGGTAGACGAGCCGAAAAGAGGTACATCCAACTCCCCTCTCACTCCTCCTCTTCTCGGTGTAGGGTCATCGGATGCATTGAATCACACTCATGCACCCACAAACCCACCAAACATGCCCAAAAATGAGGATTTTCAAGGTGCGCCGAATGTCCCGCACCAAAAGGAATTTCAAAATCAAAAGCCAAATAAAGATAAAAAAGCGGTAGACGTGGTTACTAAGGCATGGATTGACATCGAAGGAACACCTAACTCTACCATGCAAACTTCCTCGAGTCTAGTCTTTTGCCATGAACCCAAGCCTACGACCCAAAACCCAAATACTCCATCCCTAGGGGCACATTTGATCGCACCTAGGGAGCATGTCAAAACCATTCCTCAATTAGAACCTAAGCCTAGGGTCGTGTGGAAGGTCAAGTCTTCCACCACCCCACACTCCCAACTCCTACCAAAAATAAAGCATGTATATATCCATGATATGGATGATTCTATATTCCAAGATCACGCACTTTATAAAACTTTTTCAAAAATCAAAAAGCCTTGGAATATGATCTTAAACATGGGATATACACCATACCAAGGATTAGGAGCAAAAAACCAAGGTAGGCTAGAACCCATCCAACCTAGAGCAAACCCGAGTCGATATAGATTGGGATATATCCCATCCATACCCCCTGAGCCACCACCTAAGACCACTTGGGTCAAGGGTGCCCCTAGAACCCACTAAAACTGAAACCCATAGCTTAGATCTATTGTTTGAAGTCTAATTCATGGAGTTTTCTTTGTAGGTTCGATGAAAGATCCCCCCTTTTCAAAAATAAAAAATTTAGATATTCTTAAAACCAAAAAAATTGGAAAAACCTTTAAAATCCCAAAAACATTTGAAAAATCTGAAAATTTTGAAAAGAAATTTGTTTTCCTTCATTCCCCCATTCTTCATTTGAGAAAAAGTTTCAAAAAGAAAGTCTTTTATAGGGATCCTTGAAATTATGTTTTGAAACAAACAAAAAAATCAGAAAATTTCAAAAACTCCAAAAACAATGGCCATATACAAAACCAATTTCAAAACCATGCATTGACAAATTATTTTAAATCAAGTATGGAAAATGTATTTTGAGGAAACAAAGAATCAAGGGGCAGGTATAAGAATCATCTTCATATCTCCCGGGAAAGAAGAAAAATCCCAAGTACCATTCGACTAGATTTTGCATGTTCAAATGATGTTGCTAAGTATGAAACACTCATACAAGGCCTAAAAATTTCGAAAATCTACGGTCTCATGCATTAAAATCTTTGGAGATTATGTGCTTGTTACAAACCAAGTTTCGAAAATTTGGCAATTCAAGAATGAAAATTCATCAAGAATTGGCCATTAGAGTGGCCGGTTCTTTCAAAACATGCCCAATGGGCACTCACGATTTAGAATGGTTGCCAAAATGACCAAAATTGTATTAAAAAGCCTTGGTTTCAAGACATTGAAACTTTTTAGAAAGGGAGGATTTCTCAAATTTGCTTCTTCGAAAGATCAAAGTTTTGATTGAAAAAATTTTAAACCCTACATATGACTTTGAAAAGAAAATTTTTCAGCATCTTATTGATATGAAAACCTTGATGTGGTTAAGACAATACATGAATTTCGCGAGAATGTGGAGATCATGTCAATTCAAATATAATGGCCATGAAGATTACTTAGGGTTGGTTATGTTGGTCCATCCTTAAGCAAAAACTTATCATGATCATGTTAGAAATGTTATAATTGTCAAATGCATGGACATGTCATTCCATCGTCCACCTAGAATTCCCTTCACCTTGAGGCCGTGTGATATCATAGACTCATATCAAACTAGGGGCATTAAAAATGCATCCCCTATACATATTCATAAAGACTCAATTTTATAGAACATGTATCTCCATCATATCATGTGGTAAATTTCATATTGTCATCATTTCATAAAGCATGTATTCCCATTGTATCACATGGAGTACATTTTTACATGTCATGCATCACATTCACCCAAAGAAGCCCAAAAAGGTGGCAGCCCAAGTAGGATTGTCCCCATGTCATAGAAATGGGCAACAAAACTCGATACTACAAGTTGATTGATTGATGTTATGGGCAGCAAGTATGTATATATATATATATATATAGTGAGTTAACTGCATTAGGGCTCTGTGGAAACAAAGAATCCATGTAACACCCCGTCTACTATGGGAAAAGGCTTAGTTGTTGTTATATATATATATATATATATATATATATATATATATATATATATATATATATATATATATATATATATATATATATATCGGGGAAAGAAAACCCAAACTTTTGTTGCTTCTGTAAATTGTGAAACTAATGCACAAGCATTATCCAGAGCAGACACGTGTAACATGTATAAACGTGTCTATGTACGCATGATTTCAATGAAAATGCTCCAAGAATAGAAATATAGAGACAGACAGCAGCTATGATATCATAGGCTAGGAGAGAGAATTGATTCAGGCTGCTAGCGTGTCCGTGACCATGCATCGCGAAACGTAACCATATTGTAGAGCTCATTGCTCATTGTGGTCGACATAAGTAAACTCAGGGTTCACATGACTCGGATTTATTGATTTGAAAAGAATGCTAGAATGATGCACTAGAAATCTTCATCAAATATGGACTAGCATACCGCTTTATTATAAGCAATAGAAGCTTCCTCTGTGGCTTCAAGTAGATACTCTCTGCAAAACGAGGATGATAAATAGGTCAAGACAACGTGAAACCAAGCAAATCTGTCAAATATTAGAAAACTACCACACCTGATTTTATGAAGCGCTGGTACTGAATCTTTAGTGTATGTGTCCCGCAAGAGAATATGCTCTAGGACCCTGTAAGAAAGCAGATATTAACCATTAGAAAACATAAGGACTACCACGTTGATACACCCGAATTCCTTGGCACAAAGTTAAGAGCTACGTACTTGGAAAAATTGGATGACCGAACTCCCTACAGGTAACTGATAGGTGTCCTAACCTATCTTACTATAACCCGACCTGATATTTCTTATGTAGTACATACAACTAGTCAATTTCAACAAGTAACTACCACGGTCCATATGAGTTGTTATGAAAATTATTCGCTATGTAAGGAGTTATATACCAGGACTACTTTTGACTTCATCTTTTAATTTATCTGTGTATACTGATGGTAATAAGATAGAGATGTCAACAACAAACATTCTGCTACTGGTTTTTGTGTTTTCTTAGGTTAATCACTCATTTCCTAGAAGTACAAGAAACAACAAAAGGTTTTGCTTTCCTCTATAGAAGCTTAGTACCGAGTCATGGCTACTGCTGCTACAAAAATCTCCTGAATCAGTGAAGTACTCAAGGATATGGGTACCACTTTAAAACAACCGACCACAATGTTATGTGATAACAAAAGCACCATATACATCATCTCCAACAACACCTAACACGAACGAACAAAATACATTGAAATGAACTTTCATTTTGTTCAAGAAGCTAGATGGATTCTTTGTTTCCACAGATCCCTATCGTGTGCCATGTTAGCAGTTAACTCACAATAAGCTAGATCATTCTTTATTGTTTGTTTCCAACATTTTTGTGGTCGTCCTCTAGCTCTTTTAATACTTTCCAATTTTAGTTTTTCATACCTTATTACAGGTTCTTCTTTTGATCTTCTTTCTATATGTCCAAACCATGTTAAACGATATTCTCTCATTTTATCCTCTATTGGTGTCACTCCTAATTTGTTTCTAATAAACTCATTATGTATACGGTCTTTTCTTGTATGACCACTTATCCATCTCAACATCTTCATTTCTGTCATAGACATCTTTTGTACATGTTGATGATTAACTGCCCAACACTAAGAACCATAAAATATGGCAAGCCTAATTGTTGCTCTATGATATTTACCTTTAACTTTAATGGTATCTTCTTATCACAAAGAATACCTGATGCTCCTCTCCAGTTTAACCAACTGGCATTAATTCTATGCATAACATCTCCATCAATTCTTCCATCACTTGGAAAAATTGACCCTAGGTATTTAAAACTTTCCTTTTGGGGGATGCAATGTGTGCCAATTTTAATTTCTATGTCCTCTAAAGTAACCAAATGATCAAACTTACATTCCATATATTATGTCTTTATTCTACTAAGTCGGAGGCCTTTGCTTTCTAATGCTTCTCTCTATAGTTCCAATTTTCTATTAACTTTTTCCTTAGACTCTTCGACTAACACAATGTATCTGCAAATAACATACACCAAGGCACCTCATCTCAAATATATTTTGTTAACTCATCAATCACCATTATAAATAAGTATGGACTTAAAATTGATCCTTGACGTAACCCAATATTAACTTCAAAGAAGTCTGTCATTCCTTCATGAGTCCTCACACATGTTTTTCCACCAACATACATGTCGCTTATAAGGTTTATGTATGTCAATAGGATACCTCTTTTTTCCAAGGTTTTTCAAAGAACCTCCCTCGGTTCCATACCATAAGCTTTTCTAGAACAATAAATATCATGTAGAGGTCTTTCTTATTTGCTCTAAAATGTTTTATAAAACGTCTCAAAAGGTGAATCACTTCAACACTAGATCTGCTCGGCATGAATCCAAATTAGTTCTTTGTTGTACTTGATACTTGTCTTAACCTACGTTCGAGAATTCTTTCCCACAATTTCATAGTATGGCTTATTAACTTTATACCTCGATAATTCGCACAATTTTGAATGTCTCCCTTGTTCTTATATATGGGTATAAGCAGTGTTGTCTGACGCGTATCGTATCGTGTATCGCTGGGCTCCATGATACGGGGGTATCGTATCATACTTTAATATTAAAATAATGCAAAAATTAATTAAAAATTAATAAAAAATATTTAAAAAATAGGAAAAAATCAAGAAAAATCTGATAATTGCTTTAAATTCATATAATGTAAGTTTAGTACAGATTGAGCATTCAACATTGAACAATTGCATCCAAATTTACATATTTTGAATCCAAAAAATAAAATACACACATAATTTACACTTACACTACAATTACATATAATGTTACATTTTTACAAATTGTAATCAGGATCATCAACTAAATAATCTTCATCTTCTCCTTGTTGCAGATCCTCATCATCATCAGCCATGCCCACACCTTCTTCTTCAAAATCAAATTCTTCATCTCCATAATGTTGTTGCGCTCCTTCCAAATTAATCCAGGCAACATCTTCTTCTGTTAGGAGGGCATTTTCTTCATTGTCTTCCATAACCCAATCTTCTAATATATCAAAATTATCCAAACTTATTGGATCGAATTGACTTTCTTCTCAATTTACTTTTTTTAATTGCCTACGACACAAACAAAGATAAACAATTAGTAAGTAATATTAACAATTGAAAACTGAAGTTAAATAACATCGAATTGAAAATTTGAAAGTAATACAACATTACCTTTCACGAAGGCGCATGTTACAATGAATATAAACCAAATCATTAAGCCTTTTGTGTTCCAACCTATTGCGCTTTTTTGTATGGATGTGTTCAAAAACACTCCAATTTCTTTCACAACCTGTTGCACTACAGGTTTGGCTTAAGACTCTAACTGCAAAATCTCTAAGGTTTGGACAATCACTTTCAAACATGTTCCACCAATAATCCACAGTAACGTAAGATGCAACTTAAATATAAAAATAAACAATGTACCTGGACGCATCGTAGAGCGGTTGCGAATTACAACAGGCAAACCCATCAAGTGAAGAGCATTATCATATATCTCCATCTCTCGATGTATCGCATCTACTATGCTCTCATCAGGGACTAATCTGTCGATGCATTCAATGATTCCTCGATTAACCTCACCGTCCCTTTTGAAGGTTGCTGAGTACCTCAATGATGGGTTTAGATAGTAGGCTGCTGCATGAATAGGCTGATGCAATTGTTTATTCCATCTACTATCAATTATTTTCCACACGGGCATATAATCTCTTTTTTTTCATTAAAGTTATTTCTGATCGCTTCTTTTGCCCTGTCCATGGCTTCATAAAGGTAGCCCATAGATGGTTTCTCCACGCTGTCAGCCAATCTCAAAACTTTCACTAAAGGACAAGTAATTTTCAATAATCTGATACATGCATTCCAAAATGAACTTCTAAAAACCGTTTCTGCAATCTCATTTAACTTTCTGTTCCTTCTGTTTTGTGGCAACTCTGCAAATTGTTGCCACTCATCTGAGGAGAACATTCTCTTTAAAGCTTGCTTCTGTCTCACAATACTCTGTACAGATAAGAAGTTTGTTGCGAACCGAGTTGCAGCTGTGCGAAGAAGCTCTGCACCTTCTGTGTATCTCCTCATCATACACAAAACAAATGCATGGTTGTAAATGAATTTTGTAATATCTTGGCAACACTCAGTTGCTGCTTTTATTTCATCCATCTCACCAATGTCCTCGAGGAAGAGATCTAAACAATGGGTTGCACATGGTGTCCAGTAGAAAGTCCCATAAATATCAGCTAACTCCTTTCCAGCTGCTTTGTAGTTAGCTGCATTAACTGTAATCAATTGGACTACATTTTCTAGCCCAACCTCCTGTATAACCTTATCAAATTCCTCTCGTAGGATCTCTGCAGTGTGCCTCTCCTCTGACATATCTAGAGATCTCAAAAACATGAGTCCTTTAGGACAATATACAAGAAAGTTTAGCAATGTTCTTCCTCGCCTATCGGTCCATCCATCTGCCATGATAGTGCATCCTGTTTCCTTCCACGATTGTCTCAAAGTCGAACATTATTGCTGTACTTCAATCACGGTCTGATCTAATATCTTCCCTCTCAACTTCTGATAAGAGGGCATCCTGTATCCTGGACCAATGTTAGCAATTGCATCTGCCATTGCTTGAAAATGAAAACTGTTTGCTGCATTAAATGGAATGCATGCATCATAAAACCATCTGCCCACTGCAAGGTCTGCTTGATCGTGCAGTTGTTCTGAAGCCATAGCAGCACGAATTCCTGGCTGAGCACCAGGTGTAGTGGAAGGAGAAAAGAACGAATGTATGCTAGAAGAAGCTCTTCCTCTACTCCTTCCTGAACTTCCTCTTCTGTCACCTCCAAAGTCTTCAGCTGCAACCCTCTTTCCTCTGCTAGGTGCTCGCGAACTGCTACTACCAATATCTGTTCTAACATCTGAAGGCAAACTATCGGTGAATCCAACTCCAGTGGCAGTAGCATCATCAGCTTCTTCACACATCTGAAAATCATCCTTTTGTTGTCTCCTTTCCTGTATGCTCTCAATCATCTGCAAGCATTGTTATTTAATACCTTCTGGCACACTTCTAACTCTGCCTGTGCATAGAGCAACTTCTTTCCTGGTTCCTGCTAGGTGGTGTTTCAACCTTGAAATTCCACCACTAACCACCTTTTCACAAAATAAACATCTGATTTTTAACCTTGAACCCTCAACTGGTATACCCCACTGCCATGCCGGATCATCAGACTTTGAATGAGAGTCTCTACCACCCCTTCCTGCCATCTCAATGGACTACTTTAATTCAAACAAAAACCTGAAAATAAAAGTACTTCGTAAATCCCCCAATCTTCAAATAACACTCAAATCGAGTGTCTCCCACTTCATGAATGCAATAAAAATCGTATATACACACTTAATTACTTCATATTTGGTCATTCAAAAAAAAAACCGAAATAACACAAAAACAATAAATATAAAAGAAAAAAATGGAAAAAAACATTAAAAATATACCTAAATCCGAGTTTGGAGGCTTGGACGGACACCGTAGGGCACGATTTTAGAGCTTTGAACACCAAGGAGGCGAAAACCGACTCTTAGAGAGCTTGAAGAACCCAAAAGGAGAGAGGAAACCCGCGAAAAATCGTGGGTTTCTCTCGGGCCGAGACCCTTTATAAGGGTCCCAGGGCGTATCGCCCGTATCGTACGATACGGGTGATACGATGCGATACGCCCGCACCTGCGATACGGGGTCCCGTATCGTATCGTGGTGGCCCACGATACGATACGTATCGTACGGTATGATACGGTGCGATACGAACAACACTGGGTATAAGTGTACTTGCTCTCCATTCCTCGAGCATCTTTTGGTTTTTTCATATTTCATTAAATAGTCTTGTGAGCCAAGTAATTCCTATTTCTCCTAGTATTTTTCAAACTTCTATAGGAATATTATCTGGTCCTACCGATTTACCACCCTTCATATGTTTAAGAGCCTCTTTGACTTCATTCTTTTGAATACGTCGGTAGAAATTGTGGTTTATATACTTTTCTGATTTGGCTAACTCTCCTAAGCTAATACTAACATCTTTATTTTCATTAGAAAGCTTATAAAAATAGTTTTTTCATCTATTTCTTATATCATCATTTGCCACTAGAATTTTTTCATCCTCGTCTTTGATGCATCTAACATAAGTAAGATCTTTAGTTTTCTTATCTCTAGCCCTAGCTATCCTAAAAATATTTCTTTCACCCTCTCTGAAAATTTTTCACTACATTCGGGCGGCAATGTAGCGGGACTAACTTCTTTACCCATATCCCTCCATGATGTGGGAACCCTCTCTGCAATTGATTCACTACATTCGGGCTAAAATGTAGTGGCCCTTGCTTACTTATTACTGCATTCGGGCTCTACAGCATGTTGTTAGGCGGGGATGCCTCAAAGCAATGTTCATAATTTTTGTAATCCATGTTATAAAAATCTGATGAAGTTTTACGCTAGCTGTCAGAAGCCTAACTCGACCCTCCTCCTTTATCGAGGCTTGGGACTAGTAATGCAAGGGTGATCCCTTACATGGGCGGAGTTCAACTCTATATAATATACACCAAGATATTTTATCTTAAATGTCCTTTGTTATCTCATGTAAATGAATATAGACTTAGAGCTCCAACTTCAAAGAAATGTATCATTCATTCAAAAGTCTTCACACATTTCTTATAAGATTGATGTATGTGAAAGGGATACTTTTTTTCTAAGTTTCTCAAAAAGTATCTTTTGACACCCTATGATAATTTTTTTAAATCAATAAATACCATGTGTGAAGGTTCTTTTTTTTTAAATATTCTAGGCATGGCCAGTCCCAAGCTCGGATGTTAAAGGAGGAGGGTTGCATTAGACTTCTGACAGACAATTTTGGATTTACTTCCGTGGATTCAAGATCAACATATCGACTAAAAAAAACAAGCAGTGTCTTGTTGGTCATGAAGATGAGCATAGAGGCCTGTTAACCAATCTCACTTCGTCATTGTCAACCTCTATCGATTGCATGCCTTATTGCTTTCCGGAACCCTACAATCTTTGGTAGAGAAAAGATGTGGTCGTGAAGAAAACCGATTGTCAGCCTGCTGTGTACGATCTCCCGGAATCCGGTGTCCTGGTCACCCGTGGGTTGGTGACTATGTTAATGTTCACTACCAGCAAGCACCGTTTTCATGGCAATAATACAAATAGGTAGCGTGCACTATGGGGAACGGTGATGCTCTACGACAATGATCACAGAGGCGGGGCCTCCTCAGTACCCACGAGAACGTTCTAAACTCTACGTCTAATGGGGAGAAAATCTAACACGAAGAAACTGTAGCGAGAGGAAAAAGGAAAACTACTAATAGGGAGAATTTAAATTAGAAGAAATTATTGTACATACAGAAGGGCCAGACGGCTCTGGAAATTGGAATCTAGAAGCGGCTGAGATGCAGTGTGTCGCTCATCCCCAATGGCCCTTCTGGTTGTTTGTGTTGATAAATCTCGGGCAGAGATGGCCGGTAGAAAAAGGAGAGAAGATGCCAAAACGCTGAGTCCACCGTGTACGTCCCCTTCCTGTTTGAGGGAAAGAGGCTATCTAGAACGTCTCAGTAGTTCAATCACCGGAACCTGATCTCCTCATAACACTCAAGGCGGAGATCGTCTCTTCCCAATTGATTGCATTCTGGGACCGCGTAAAGACATCCAATCGCCTAAGAGGGAGTGGCTCAAATGTTAAACCTTCAACCCGCCTTTCATTTGAATTCAGGTGACTATATTTTAGGAATTACGTTGTATTTCCCTACTTTTATTTTAACTAGCTTTTTTGCTTTGGGTCCTCCGCTTCTCTATCTCTGTTATATATATATATATATAAAAAGAAGGAGAGAGAGAAGTTCCTGCACACCTTTGATACGTTGTGCGCCCTTCAGAAAATGAGAGCGTACAATAATTTGCATGCCCTTCTTATTTTCACTACTATTTTAAAAATAAATATTACTCAATTTTTAACAAAACATATAACAATGCACAATATCAAAGGTGTGAGAAATGATCTCTCTCTCGACACACACGTGTGTGCGTGTGTGCCCGCGTGTACATGCTTGTGTTTGAGAGAGAAACGATGTTCCCGAGTAACTTCAAGCGTTTAACCAATAATACTACATGTGCAATTTCAGTTACTTTAACAACCAAGTGAAAGAAAACACGAGAAAGATTTATGTACATTTGCTCAAAAAATGTTCAAGTTTTTTCTTTTCTAATCGACCAGAATGATCAACTTATACTGAAAGAATTGCCCTGTAGGTTGGGGTAAAAGCTGTCGGTGGAAATGAAGAAACCAATTAGAGGTGTTTTACAGAAGAAGTATAAATTGATCACAGTCGTCAGTGTTTTCCCGTTACAGATGACCTGAAGAAAACATGGTAATCATCAGAGATGCACCATTGTTATGGATCACCCACTCCGTTTGATCAATTGTCATGCTCCAATGGGAACTAATAAAATCACTCGTTTATGGTGATGTAGATTGTTGGGCACTTGTTTATTTGTTTTGGTAGAAGGTGTGACCCGCAGTTGGTGAGAAAGAAACTCGCACCAACATCTTTCTTTCTATGTTCATGCATGGTCGATAAAATGGCATGTGGTTTAACATTCCTTGGAGCACAAACACAACCGCATATTTTTGTACATTACTACGTGATTCACAAATATGCGTCATCACGTTTGTAACAAATTGACAAGCCATGGCACAATTAAGAACATCGATTGAGGAACTGTGCCCATACAAATTACAGCAATTTAAGAAAAATGTAAGATATAACAATCATTTTCTCTTTTAGGACCAAAATATAGAACTTCATTACGGATGGGTAATCAAAATACCTGCATTCACTACATCCAGATTTTTATCTGAAGTTTGTTTGAAGCAGAGATTTGAAATTTAATACGAGTCCTTTTTAATTTAAACGTGATCCAATTTGAAATCTGTATTATAGGAATATAATCTGAGCCTAAGTTGTGTTGCTTTTACGCAAATGAGGATCCAGTGGGACATGTTATGGACATGGTTGTAGCTTGTTTGGCAAATGTCCAAAATCAGAGGACCGCTAGATTTAGACCTAGATAGTGATATATTTTACATCTAAAAGTTTTTAATCTTTAAGATGGTTTTCTTTTCCCAAACGGTATTTCATTTGGGCATATTCTCCCTAATAGTCTTCTTATGGGATGTAGATTTCGACGACCTATTCCTATAGTCTCTCATCTTTCTTATCAACGATACCGTTAACTAACTTTCATCCCAATTAATCGGATTTGTTCGAGTCCGGATCCAAGATTCAGCTAAAAAAGGTGCAGTAGGCAGGCAACTGCTTCTCTCTCCCTCTCTACGATGCTTACCTATTTATCCATCTCCTGAACAAGAGGACAATGATGAGCTCTCGTGACTCCTCCATCTCTCAGTCCCCACGCGTCTTTTCTTTGCCGCTCGACCTGAATGAACAGCAGCTATCGCTATCGTCAAAAGGCATAAAATCACCCGCCATCACACCTACTTTTACAACAGCGAAAAGGAAAGGAGATGGCAAAATCCCCCACGTACAAAAACACCCAAATTCCTTTTCAAACAAAATACACAAGTAACGTGGCTATCCTTCTCTGTCTCTCTAAACATGACGATGACGTAATGTAAGCAATAAGCATATTAGTAAGTAAACGATGTTTATTTGTAATTACAGTCAGGCATGCATCCGTACGTAACGCCGGCCCGGCGAGTGCCACCCCAAAGTCCTCGGTTTTAGTAGGGCGCCTGCCACGTCGCCACTATCGGGCTGCCGACGACATGCTTCCCGTCCGTCCACGTCAACATCCCCGACTCCACCCTCAAGCTCCCCGGCGACATCCTCACCTCCGACACGCCGACCGTCATCTCGAAGCTCGCCGTCTCACCCGTTCGACCGAACTCCAGCATATCGGGAACCACCCGAACCGTCGCCCCGAGCGGCGGCCACACAGTCGCCCGGTACACAACAGGTCCTTTGCCCGTTCCCACGTTCGTAATCGTACGATATATGCGCTTCACCAGCACGTCGAAGCCGTCCATCTTGAACACCGCGGAGATGGACGGGTAGTTCAGGTCGCTGGGGCTGGAAAGCCTCCTGTGGGTCCCACAGCTCTCGGAGCGCCGAGCAACGGTGAGCACGCTCTTTTCGCTGTAATTGGATCTGCACAGGAAGGAGACGTAGTCATCGACCGTCAGATCGTAGACGAGCCCTGGATCCAAGGCTCTCTGTGGGTCCACGTGCCCAGCGCCGAAGCCCAGCACCGTAGAGGCGTTGCCGGTGGCCTCGTCCAGCATCGTCTCATTCCGGCTGTCCCGGACGTAGGCTGTGGTCATCAGGGCGGACCGGATCGCAGCGGGGCTCCAAGTCGGGTTCGCGCCCTTGAGCAACGCGGCGAGACCCGAGACGTGCAGGCAGGCCATGGAAGTCCCTGAAAGGATGTTGAACCGGGTCCGGCGTTTGTCCGACGGAACGCCGGAAGGACCAATGCTATCCGGCCATGCTGCCAGGATGTTGAGCCCAGGGGCGATCACGTCTGGCTTCAGGATCTCCGGTGTCTCCGGATTTGGTCCCCGCGCAGAGAACGATGCCAACGCCGGTGCTGGCCGGATTCCGACCTGCGTTCCACGGAAGATGATCGTGGCGGTCGGATTCTTCGCCGTATTTATGTACTCCCGTATATATTCCCCGGATGAGGCACCAATGGCTGTTGCCGGAATCACATGGCTATCAGCTACAAGCCCCTCGCCGTCAGACGCCCCATTCGCGAGAATTATTCCGAGCCCGCCCACCCGGTAAACCACCACTCCCTTCTCAACTCTCAGATTGCTCCCTCTGTCGCAGAGAACGATCTTGCCTCGAACGGCGACTCGGGTTTAAGGATCCCTCAATGCAGAGGGATGACGAGTAGCCGTCACTCCCATCGTCGGAAGATCGGCGCATTTCCGGCATAGATAAGGGGGAGAAGCCGCCCAGTGGGGAGACCAGGCCCCGCATAGAGGCTGACCCCGGGGATTAACCGACCATTCCCGAGGCGGACATTGGCAGGGAAGGTTCGATCCATAGTGCCCGCAGCGACTGTAGTGATCCAGGGCGATACGTTCGTCACCGTCATCTCACCGGCGCCCTCGTTTCCAGCGGAGGCCGACACGAAGATGCCGCGCTCTACCGCTCCGAAGGCGCCGATCGCGATCGAGTCTAGGTAATACGGCACAACGCCACCACCGACGGAGAGCGAGATGATATCGATACCGTCGGTTACGGCCTGATCGAACGCCGCGAGAATGTCCGAATCGAAACATCCAGACCCCAGCACACTTTATAGGCCGCGATCCTCGCCTTCGGTGCCATTCCCGCCGCAACTCCACGGGAGTAGCCGAGCATGCTAGCTTCAAACACGTATCGTCCAGCAGCAATGGAAGTCGTGTGGGTGCCGTGCCCGTCTGAGTCGCGCGGAGACCGAAACTCGGAGGACTCGTTCATCTTTCCGGCCATTGCCTCATACCCGCCGCAGAAGAAGCGGGCACCGACGATCTTGCGGTTGCAGGAGGAAGCAGGGAAGCCGTGACCGGACACACATTCTCCGCGCCACCGAGACGGGAGGGGACCGAGCCCCCGGTCGCTGAAGCTCGGGCTCTCCGGGGCGATACCCGTGTCGAGAACGGCGATAACAAGGTCGGATCCGAAGTCAGACCAGACTGATCGTGGATCTTTAGACAGAGGAACTGAGGCGAGCGAGTAGTGTGGAGGTGACGAATCCGGTCCGGGAGGACGGCGAGAACACCCGGGAGTTCCTCAAGGGAATGCGCCTCCTTGGGCGTGAGCATCGCCGAGAAGCCATGGAAGACGCTCGAGTACACGTGCACGGGGGAGCCGGCGTTGGTGGCCGATTCCGGCGACGGGGTTTCGGGAACTGCAGAGGTCCTCTCTCTACACTAGATCAAAGGTAAGGTAATCTACTCCTCCCTAACAAAGAACGTGTTGAGTTACATTCAAACCCGCAGAATTTTGCAATCAATATTTCTAATAAAACACTATCATCATCGTAAGTGTTGGATAGCTACATCATACTTTGGTACAGAAAGATCAAGTTGCCAACCCGTCTCCCTTTGTTCCTAGCTAGTCCTCATTTCGAGTAAAAAGAATTGGAACATAACATGATTTGTTCTCAAGTTTTGGGTTCACCCAAGGGAATGTGTGTTTGTTCTAGAACCCAATTGATCTTGGCATGGTTCCCCACCTCTTTTTTCTTCTTTTAAGGAGTAATTAAGCCCCAACTTAGGCTATTGAAATCCTAACATTATTAGTACGCAATTTCGAATGTTTGGTACTGTCTCCATGATATGATACTGCCTCTTTGATTAAATTCACGGGTGAGCTTCTACAAGATCCAACAACTAACATACGAGAAATCACTGGAAGAGATGCAATACATTATCATTACTCTTGTAAAACAGCAATAAATATATATATATATATATATATATATATTAGCCACTACTGCCGAAGAAGAATTGAGCAAGTCGGTTAGAACATTTGCCTGTACAATCACGATTTCAAGATTAGAGGAGATTGCCAAGAGGATTAGTAATTCAGTTATTTATCTATCTTTTTTCTATCTTATGATTCCTTTACAGTGGTCATATGTTAATGTTATACAACAAATCGTATATTGTAGCTAGACCTATGCGTTAACTGTTCGTTCTTTAGCTTCACTCAAATTTCAAATAAGATGATTCACCATTGGAAAAAGCTCATAGGTTCTGTCACAGACAAATCTGTAAGCGCGCTCGTGCGCTCCCTATATCTGGAAGCTTCACCATGTACTATGTCGGCCTTTAAACCCCCTTGTACAGACCTTTGCTTTGCATGTGTGTCTGTTGTAAAGTTCGGGTGCGTTTATAAACTCGAGCTAAGTTGTGTGTATGAGTGCTAAGTATGGTTCTTCTTACCGGAGGCATGGAGATCAAAGGAGCTGGTACTTCCTACACTCTCACTGTTAAGGGCTTGTGATTCAAGTAGCCAAGGAGAGTCTGGAGCGAGCCTTCCGCTGAAGAGGAACGTTTGCAGTCACGCAGACACATTTCGAAATAGAGGCTGAAAGAATCACTCTGTGATTCTTGCCATCATGGGCAAACGGAGTTTTGAAAATTTGATTTTAAAAATTTCGGTCCGTGACAGGTTCCTGCAACTAGATTTAGAATGTGCTACTTCAATACCAAGTAGAGCATAAGTGACTGACAAAATTAAAGTTTGTCAAAATAAGGTCCTAAATCTTTAGACTGAGAATCAAACCCTACAGGCGATGATGATATGTGAGACTCGATCTAATTACAATTAATACTCATAGATTAGCTGTCGAAACTATTGGTGGTTCTCTCCAATATTGTTATGAGTGGCGTATTAAAAGAACCAAATTGCACTAGCTTCAATCAAAAAAGAGAGAGACTAAGAAGCACTTAGTTTTAAAAATAGAGAAATGGAGAACAAACACCTTAATTGTATGCAGTTAGCTTTCCCTACCAATTGGATTCGAATGATCAGTTGAATCAGGCCAAATCTTTACAACAAAACCGGAGACAAAAAATGGGAAGTATGCCAGTTACTTTTACAGTCAAAATTCCAGCAAGCTAGTGAACGGAAGAGTAGGCACAAATATGTAAGACGACGGACACCAATCATAGTTTAGATATCAACAAATAGGGATGGGTTAATCTGTTTGGTTCCAGGATATTGTCAACTTTCCTTTAGCACATGCAAACAAACAGCTATGGTCCCAATGACAAGTCATCTTCATGAAGTTTGTACCAATGAAGTAAAACTAAACATGTGCATATACTATAGAGAAAAATTTATGTTCATGAATGCTTACATTTATAAAAGCTACAGTTTTGGGGATTACTCATATCATAGTATAATACTTTGCTTCTCTTTTGATCAGTCGACCTCAGGGTATTATTATTCGTAATATGGTTCCCCTAATTGGAACAGATTCCCTCCCTCAAAACTTTGCTTCTTCTGACAGAACACGCTTCAAACAGATTCTCAACCTTTTCTTTTGCAGCAACAGACACATCTTTACGTTCGTTAGAAGCCAAAGGGCAATGCATGCAGCTCATTAACTAAGTCTGTCACTGCCAGGGTATCCTGAGTTGTAGTATGAAGCTTGTGACAATTTCTACAAGTGGTGATACGTATCGTCTCTTGCTTGAAATTGCCACAAGTGACAATACCCCCGGCCTCTAGCGTCGTCTCCTTTTTCAGGATTTGGGATGTGCACGATGCATGGGAGATAGCGTCATATCCGACGATGTTGATAAGTCGAATTACTATATATCAGAAACAGTCGTAAATATGCAGAAAAAAAGAGAAAATCGGTTGATTATCCAACAAAAAAGCGTCCGTTCGCATACTAATTTCCTTGGTTGCTTAAATAGATGACAATCACCTTAATTTAAGATACACAATGGAAGAAGAGGAAATCTTTAAGTAGCCTAAAAATGATGATGATGATGATGATGTTAGTGCTACTGAATGTATTTCTTTGATAAGCGCATGAAAACAAACGTGGCTTTTCACCAATTCAGAATGAACGTTTCCTTCATCTTACTGTTGGTTTTCGTTTTCCCTTTCCTTGTTAGTACATCGTAGACAATTCAGATAGTTTGGACTTTTCAACCAGAATACCGTTTACGGCTGGTATACGCACCGAGCTGCTCTTAGATTGGTAGGTCACTCACGTTGGATATGTTAGCTAAGTAACTGAGCTGAACTTGAATAATGTTTGTTTGGCTCAGCCCCGCTGTGAAGCTTGGAGCTGTTCTTTAATTTTTCATCTAGTAATGAACTCGTGTGAACCTTATGCTGCACGGTTCTGCGATTGTTATGGTAGATCATTTATATGTGAATATACATCATCCTGCAGGTAGTACTACGGTATTGTTTATCGATGAGCTAAAACAAGCAGAAACATGAGCTCAACTACTTTGAAAGTTTAAACGACAAGAAACTAGTTCAAACACGGCTTGCTATGTTCAAATTCTGCACATTTTAAAATAAAGAACAACTAGTGAACATGTTAAATCGTTCACAAGTATGTGCACACAAGCCAACTCGTATGTAGACTGTGTTCATACGTTCAGATTGCTTACCAGCCCTAACAGTGTTGCATTCGTGGGATATCCTGAGGATAGTTAGTTTTCACCCCATGAAGTTTCATCTTGTATGTTTCTAAAGAAAATTAAGCTAGAGGCCCAAACATTACATGTAAAAATACTGTGAGAGAAGCTGTAAAAGTTTTACCTGGAAGAGAAGTTGCTTCCAGCTGTTAGCAACTTGAAGAAAGTATACCTATTTTTGGCGTTTCTCAAGTAACAGTGAGAACAAATGCCTAGCTAGCAAGAATCTAGCTCAAAATTAGTGTACAATGATCGTGGGGCAGTTTGTGCATGGGCACAGATTGGACAGGCAGCTTCTTTCCCGGACAAATGATTTTTCAAAGCATAGTCATCGTCCTCATTTTCTGACAATTTCTCATGCAAAAAAATTCTCTCTCAAAAGGTTTTCTGAAAATTCTCTATAAAATTAGGAAATAATGGTTATGAAGACTGCTTTTCTTATTGAAAAAGATACATTTAGAAAGGATAATTATTTAAGCCAAAAGCATCAAAACTGAGGATCGGACAATAATGAATCGATAAAAAAAAGTACGATATTTGAAAATATCAGCTCTTCCCGATAATAGCAACCGCTATATGTGTCTGTTTGTATGTGTATCCTTCGCTCTTCAAATCAGTAATGGACAAAGTTAGGTAACCCGTCCTTCATGACATGCCCATCAAGCAATGCCGGGATCATTCTGAGAAGCTTTTCTTTGCAAGATAAAACTTTCCCTCCTTGGTATATCATTCAATGCCATATATGTCTTGTAGATGCAATTTCTTTGCTAAGAAAACACCCTCTCTTAAAATTATGGGTTCTCAATCTTCATTAATATATCATACTCCTTTTTTCTGCCTACAAAATTCAAAATTTTCTACTGTGGTTCATGTTAATGCATGTTTTGGACAAAATCAAATTCATGACTTCAGGCCGTTATCTGGGGCCACATTGACGTTTGAGTTTTTCAGGAACTTCCCATTCACAAGGTGCCCATACTTCACAGCAGTTCAGCAGAAGGGGAGAAGGACCAGTTGAATATGAATATGATGTTTTCTGAAATTCTGTTTGTGCTAATAAAGCTGATATTGTTGTGTGAAAACTTGACCAGGCTAATGTGCGAATCTCTTCATCTATATCACATCGACTGAACTAAGATGAGAACTTAGGTTAAAGATTCTTCCTGTTTTTTATAGAGACTTCAAGGTGTGCAAAAAGTTGCAGCTGGCTGTGGATAAGATTCGAGTAACTTTCAGTAGATTGGCCAATCAAAACTATGCTCTAGAACGACATGCTTATCGGCACGGCTGTGTTATTATACTTTCAAGGCTTTAAGCATACCTACAGTGAACATATATTACATTACATTATATATATATATATATATATATATATATATATATATATATTGATTTGGTCCAATCCACCGTTGGTGTTGTTAACTCGTGTTTATTCATAGCTTTTCGGGAGCATGGATGTAATAAAATTGTGCTTTTTTCTTTTTAAAAAATCTTTAAAACATTAAACTACACTCATGCCACTGAAATACCGTGAGTGAGCATGTCAGAAGTGTGTAGAATATGGTTTTCGTATATATATATATATATATAGACTGTAGTTCATGTGCATATATGTCTATGCTTTAATGAGCTTAAGTGTTTTTACTGTTAAATCAATATGATCAATGATATAGAGATTTGAATTTTAAAAAGTATGAGTGAGCATGTAAGAGGTAGGTAGGATATAGTTTTCCTATATATATCGACCGTAGTTCATGTGTATATCTGATCATGCTTAAATAAGTTTAAGCATCTTTACCATTAAATTGGCTTATCAACAATAGAGATTTGAATTTAAAAAATATAAAAAGTATAATAGTACTTATAAAAAAAAATAAAAGTATAATAGTACTTCACTTTTTAAATTCAAATTTCTATTCTTCATCATGCTAATCAAATGTTGAAGATGTTTAAGTGGATATGAGTATAGAGTGTGTGTACTTTTTAATGTTTAATATATATATATATATATATATTTGTTAGAAATGCTAAAATACTCAAAAAGTATATACTAACCATCCCTACACATCAAATTGCCCTTAATGATGATCGGACAATGGTAATCGGAGAATATATACTCCTAGAATACCTAGCTAGTATTGTTATATGTATAGATACGAAGTTCGTTGCGGGTGAGGTCACCAGTTGGACCTTACTATCACAGCGCCTGTTGGGAGTTTGTCGCAGCGAATCGATCACAATCTCTGTCTCTCTCACACGCACACACATGCATATACATGCTATGATGAAATAAACATGGCTGCAGTTACGATGTAGTCAATGAGCTACTTTTTGTCCAAGTAGAAAATCATTTTGGCTAAAATCTAGCGTTTGTCCAAACGGATCTGGCTTAATCTCCGATTGAATTCCTCAAAAGTAATTAGAAAATCATTTTGGCTACTGGAGAGCAGTATCACTGGCGGCAGAGTTGAACAACACACACCCATGCATGCACAAACACACACATGGACACACACGTGAGAGAGAGAATACTTGAATTGAATTAGTTGTTTGGGGCCACCAGAAGTGTTCCTACCCCACCACCGCATGGATCGAGCTAGAGGAGGGCCACCCAACTTTTGCAAAAGCGACTGAACTTGACCTTTTCTGATGCATAATTTGTACAACCATTGTTCTGGAATTCAATAATTCCGAGGATGAGCACATTGCTGCCTTTCAAAAGTTAAGCAAATGGTCCCGATCCATCTATCCAGCAGGCACTAGAGATTATTTGTATATATTAACGAGTGGGCAGAAGCCAAGTTATCGCTTTCACGGTTGATGGATCTTTTGCTTTCTGCATCTCCAAACAAAGATCAAATTGCATGAAGTTGGTTGTTATTATTCGAACTGTTTAAGTATTGACATATGTCGACATTTAACTGTTTGAGAAATTGGTTGTACTCATGGAGGTACGAGAGTTTTCTGCAAAAAGAATTCTCAAGAAAATGGCAAGTGGGATGAATTCATGTCATCACTCTCTTTAGTTGGAAGCACCATCAATCCCATGTCATTGTTATAAATACACATACATATGTGCACACTGTGTGTGTGTTTGAGTACGTAATATATGTATGTACGTAAATATTCATGTATGTATACATACACTTACACATACACTCACAGACAAAAAATGGAAAAGGAGAAAAGCGAAAAGGCCAACCACCTCACAGAAAAGATATTGGAGATATCGAAAATAAAATAAAACAACGCAATAATGATGTAAACATCAATGATACAAGTTGAGAAGAATGGTTGTCACCTACGTACCTTTTCTTCAATTTCTTTCGAATTTCGTCAGGCAAATTCATGAACAGGAAGATTAATGTAACTCTATTGATTTCCGACCCTCTGTTTATTTGCCTTTTACAATAATTTAGTGTACATGCTTTTGTAACATCAAACCCATTTATGAGTTCGCAACTTGTTTGGTGTCTTGGTCCTTGGCGTGATGACATGCAAATCCCACCAGAATCTTTCATACACCGCTCTTCCGTTTCATCTTTTCCCATGTTCCATCTAATAGTAGTGGTTCATATGCATAATTGGCCTAAATATTCGGAACGCTTTAGTACTTTCACCGCCGGTATTACACTGCTATTGTGCCGAACATGATCTGCTTGTTTAAATTTGAGTGGAACATTGCAGTTCGAAGTAATATTCTTTCAATTTTGCACTAATTGTCTCCTCGTATATTCTTGAGTCTTTAGAAACATAGAAACAAGTATTATTATTATTGTCATCATCATCATCATTCCCTTGCATTCAAACTAAAATTCTGTGTGAGTTTTATCATTCTTTCAAGAGGCAGTCTACGGGGTCCTGGTTGGTTACCAAGAAATGGCGCTCAAAATCAATGGACGATCGACGTAGAAAGTTTACTTGTGGGTTTAGGATAGGTCGAGTTGGGGTACTGAGATTCAGGTGAGGCGGTCTATACAATTAATCAAAAAATCGAACTGCTTATATATATATAGACCTCTTTGAACTTTATCAAATTTTGCTTGAGGCAGACACCTGACCTCCCCTATGAATAGGTCCGCCATTAAGAAAAATGTTATCAGTAGATAAGCAGAGTTATTAGTAGTCCCCATACATTTAGTGTTCAACTCAAATCAGGGTATGGGCCGCTTCTGAATTGGAGTCGTCAAGTTCAAGCTTTCACTAGGCTTCAGTGTATGGCGCGTTTGAAGACAAGGGCTTCCCTTTTGCCACAGAATGGAGTAATCTCTAATTGCTCTTAGAATTACATTATTATAACAATTTAGATGTGTACATATATTATAAATTCATGCATAAACACACAAATCAACAATTGGCTGCCATTTTCCACTACCTTCCATTACTCCTACCATAAGTTAAAACCGCTGCAACCACAAGAAGAATCGCTTAAGAAACTACAAAATCAACTATACATACAAATATTTTAGGTAGTTTTGATAGTGAATTAGTGATTGTATTTATTTTGACGAGAAGAGAGTGGTTTTGATTGGTGTGAGTAATGAAACGTGGTAAATGACATTGAAGATGGTATTGAGTAGGGAGATGAAATCCCTACTCAATACTCAATTGTGCTCAAAGCCCTAGTTCTGCCGTCTTCTCCTATTTCAACCACTGGCAACCTCTCTCCACCACCTTCCATTATTTTCCCCATGAATCCCCAACGCTTATGTTGGTTAAGATTATCACCACTACCATCAAAATCACATAAAAAACCAAAAAACCACTTACATATACAAATATTTAGGTAATTATAATGGTGGTTGCAGTAATTTGACCAATAAAGAGTGCTTTTCACTAATAAGAAATAGTCAAAGGTGGCTTATTGAACATGATTCAATATTAAGTAGTGATTAAATCCTCTCTCTCTCAACAATCTTATCCTAACTATGAGCCTAATTGAGGTGAACATGCCATGTTCACGTTCAGCTCATATGATCTAACGAACTGAACACAAACAAGTAAGGGACGAGATAAAGCGAGCCAAACTAGGAATAGCTGGGTTCATTGACCAGCCCTGCCAAAAGTTAACCTTGTCTATGCATGGGACAATGTTCCTTTAATATAAGGATAAAATTCATGTCAACAATATCAAGGATCAATAATTTTAAAAGTTTCTCGAACTTTCTTTCCAAAAAGGAAGTACCTTTATCAAATTTGATCTATTTTGTCGAAATCTGCATATAGTTAATCAATATCAAGATTTTTAGGCATAGACACTACACACACATAGTGTGCCAATTGTTAGCCACAAATAGATAAATGGAGGATCTAAAATAAAAATAAAGGGCCTCCAAATAAAAGGAATTTGCTGCTCAATTGCTTTGGAAACTCGATCGCTCAAGGCTGTAAGGAAGAACTTGGGGCTTGTTAGGGGAATATGTTTTTCTTTTGCACACACACACACACACACACATATATATGCTACAAAAATCAAGTCAACTAACTAAGTGGCTCTGTAGAATGCAATATAGATTAAATTTTACAGGAAGCTGTTTAAAAATAAGAAATATTTGAAATGATTTTTAATTGAGAATTTCAAGCTTTTGCTGAGAATTAGATTTTTTGTTTTTATAAAATGAGCAGCTTACTTAAACTCAACCCATGAGTTGATGAAGGAGCCATGAACAGCTCTGTTTTGGCTATTTCATTTACGGGGGCTTCAGTTTCATCTTTCTTTGTTAGTATTTAATTGGTAGATGATGTCGATGTCAGAGTTCC
Organism: Brasenia schreberi; assembly: GCA_036023115.1. Lineage (NCBI taxonomy): Eukaryota > Viridiplantae > Streptophyta > Magnoliopsida > Nymphaeales > Cabombaceae > Brasenia > Brasenia schreberi. The sequence continues at coordinate 171,742 of JAYKKT010000090.1, read as the reverse complement.
TAACTTGGTCCCATCCCATGAACGGTGGGTATATTCGTTTGATGCTTCGCGGAAAAGCTTGCTCATCTTAGATGGTGGATAAATTTTATGTCAAAACTAAACTGGGTGTTGTGCTGCATGGGAAAGTAAAAGCTTCCTGCCTATGCATTAGACAGACAGACTCTCACAATAAACGCCCACCAACATGTTTAATTAATATAATGTATGGATTAAATACGTTCAGTACACTATGCTAACTACTTTGTTATCTGTATGCCTCTGAACCAAGTCAAATCCGTATTGCTGAACCTATCAATCTCTTCTGGCCCACTTTGATGCAGCAGCCCTACTGACTCGACTTCAAGCAGTTGAACTAAACAGCTACGTAGATTAAATATCATGCATGGCTAATCGACCATTACTTGATATTTCACAATACATTAATTGGTAAGTTTTCTTCCAAAATTAATTCAATTTGTTGGATTCAAAACGATCGCATCAGTGTGGGTTCTGGCAAAAATAGAGAATGCACAAAAGTAGCGTTTTACATGACATATATAATAAAATCCTACAACTCAAACGATAACTGATCAATATACCATACTATCATGAATCATGAATATTTAGGAGGTAGGAGCTCATGATACTGACCCTGTCAACAATCCCCTGAACAAGACACATTAAATACTCTCTCTATCTCTCTCTCTCTCTCTCTGTGCGTGCCCTCATGCAGGCAAATATGTGTGTGTTATTATTCTTTTTGAGTTATTAGGTCACATAAATGGATTGAATGGACGCTAGGCATGTTCTCAATGAAATAAAATATCTTCAACAAGAAACTGAAAATACTTTCCACCCAAAAAAATTTATTCGCCAAGGGAAGAAAAGAAAGAAGACGAAACGATGAGGGAGAGAAGTGCGTGGGGGTCACATGCATGAAAATATCTATCTCCACATTTCTCTTCTCTTGACCGCACCTCTAAACTTTAGTTACGTGATAAACTAAGCAAAGTGATTCTCCATTTGCTAGCTGCCATCCATAAATGAAGGTCCCAGTTTACTTTGAAGCCCACAAATCAAATCAATCGGTTGCTCGTCAAGGAGTTCCTGGGCCACCTAATTCTCCACGGCAGTAGACTCGACTATATATGCTTATGAATCAGGCTTGGTACCGTGTCCGGCAAGAGCTAAATTAAGTTCACGGAGTACAAATTTCAAACAGTTTGTCTCGGATTGCCGGAGAAATCTAGATTTTCAGTACTATTCGATGAGGCACAAACCTGTGGATCATCAGAAATTAAAATGTTTGCGGGTCGGGTCACACCCAAACTTATCCTGGAATGCTATGGTCCATATCTGGGTCCCGCTACAGTGGATTTGGCCTCCCTTCCAATGTAATGTTGAACTTTCCCTATCAACATGCAGTCACATGTCCATTAATTCAACTCCAGCAAATAACTGATATTTTGGGACATCAAGGGGAAGAAACTAAAATAAGTGCTTTCTTTTGATAATCCTCACAATTAAATCTTAATTTGAATATGAGAAGTAGGGATCCTGAAGCATTGAAGGTGTGGTGCCTTTATTATTATGTTTTTTTTTTTAAAGAAAGAAAGAGATTTGTAGAAGCCCAGGAGGTTCTTTGGGTGAATGTGATATTTGTGCCCTACAGGAAAGAAGGTAGGACGCCTACTTCCCACCCTCGAAAATGGATGGGACTCCTGTTTTGATAAACGGGACATTTTGAAAGATATGACCCATGTATAGCTCACCTGTCTCCCCGCCCCAATTTTGAGTAATTGTAGGAAAGCAGTTGCCTAGGGAATGCATCCTCTCTCGTCATCTTGTTCCTTAATTTCCACGTTGTGGTGTGTGCATGCATGCATCTACTGCTTTGTCTATATGTCACACGTTATGTGGTGTACGTTATGTGGTGTGTGCATGCATGCATCTCCTGCTTTGTCTATATGTCACGGGCAAACCGTCGCCACGCGCACTCATAGGCTCGATCGGGACCGGCGCTTAGCCTCAGGTCCAAACAAGCCTTAGCGGATTTCACTTAAGTGTTGTAATCGGCCACCGACTCTCAAAACGGCACGTGAGAGTCCATCTCCCGAGTGTCAAGCTTGTCGAAGTCTTGGGCACTTTAAGACTCACTCACTCAAACGACAATGGCAAAGAGATAATCTGAAAGCAAATGCACCCGTTTAACTCACCCCACTTAGCTCCAAAAGCACTTAAGAGAAAGACACTTGACGCCCGAAAACTATTTCAAAACGTAACATCTTTATTGATAGCGAAAAAAGGAGTGCATGGCCCCATCGTGCAACATGAGTGTTTGGGGCTCTTCTCTCATAGAGGGTTTTACTTAGAAGCAAAAATACCAGCAAACAATTCGCCGTTACATTCTCCCCCACCCGAATCTGTTGCTGTCCTCAGCAACGTCTTGACTTCACCCTTACTTGGAGTTCATGGTACAACCCTTTTGATTTGCTTCAACTCACCGAGGCAACCTACATCCCCATTGTCGACACCCCATCTGTTTGGGCTTGCGGACGGTCCTTCCAACCCGTAGGACACTACATTTCACACTTGAGATAACGTCAGCCATTGCGCGATGACGACTTATGTGTAATTGTAATGTTTCTCTTCCTCCGCTGCTAAATCATATATAGTACGTTCAGAATCTCCTTGACGACACCCCATCTGTTTGAGGTAACCAGTACACTAATGGCGGCATGATGACTCTTCGCCTGTCATGAGGAAGCCTCAATTGGCACTGCCCATCAAAAACTTGGGTCAAGAGCATCTTTGTTTGTGGTTGAACAAAAGTGGCATGGATGCACGGTTTTTGTGGCAACCAACGAATCTTTTGTAATTTAGTGTGCCACATGAGCCCTACCTCATCGGACACCTTTTGCAACTAAAAAAATGCACGGTCTTTGTAGCAACCGGCAAACCTTTTGTAACTTGGTGTGCCGCATGAGCCTTGCCTCATCGGACACCGTCTAGAATTGAGAACCGGGTGTGATGTATGGAGTTGGTATGTAATGGAACTTGGCACCGCATGAGGGTCTCTACCTGTCTTGGAGATCACTGCCTTGATGTTGGGCGCTTATAAAGTGCAGTCTTTGTAGTGACTGAAAAACCTTCTGTAATTGAGGACCAGGCGCGACATATGGTGTCGGTATGTAATGGAACTTGGCGCCGCATGAGGGTCTCCACCTGTCTTGGATATCGTTGCCTCGATGTTGAGTGGTGGATAGTGGCACTCTGAATCACCGAAGTAGTCACTGAGGTCGGACCAAAATGGGTCATTTAGCTTTGTGTATGCCTCCATCGCACAAGTAAGACCACTTGAGTGCACCACCCTGCCTCTGCAAGGGACGATCAAAAAGAGGGGGTAACTCATAAGAACGGCATGTCCTAAACATATCCTCCAATCCTCCTTTCTAATCTCCTTCGCTATAGTGCACCCACAAAAGAATGACACTAGGCATCACGATACTATCCCCTCGGTAGGGTGATGTGACCCATACCGATAGACCATCAAGAGGGTCGTTGCATGCACCTGAGGACTTGTAGCCTCTGCATAGCAGTAGTGTTCCCTCTGGCTAACACAAAAATGGTGACAACCTTGACTTCTCTTAGTGATGAAAACATTGGTCCATGAGCAACGGTTTGAGAGCAATTCAGTTCATTCCTCTTCATCCGATTTTCCTTTAGCATTTCGTCTAAAGGAGCAAATGTTTAAGAGATGGTGCAGGACAACTTCAAGACCTTGATGACATTGAGACAGAATTGAACTTGCTCGGATACCACTTTTGTCACGGGCAAACCATCGTTAGGTACACTAACGGGCTCAACCGAGACCAACGCTTGGTCTCAAGGCCAAGCAAGCCTTAGTGGATTTCATCTAAGTGTTGTAATCGACCACCAACTCCCAAAACAGTACGTTAGAGTCCCTCCTCCGAGTGTGAAGCTTGTCGAAGTCTTGTGCACTTAGAGACTCACTCATTCAAATGACAAAGGTAAAGAAGCAATATGAAAGCAAATGCATTTGTTTAACTCACCCCACTTAGCTCTAAAATCACTTAAGAGAAAGACACTTGACGCACAAAACTACTTCAAAATGTAACGTCTTTATCGATAGCGGAAAAGGAGTGCACGGCCCCATCATGCAACATGAGTGTTCGGGGCTCTTCCCTCATAGAGGGTTTTACTTAAAAACAAAAATGCCAGCAAACAATTCATTGTTACATATATATCTATCTACAAAGGACTCAAGATTTGATCTCCCTCCTCTCTCTCTCCCTCTCTCTCTCTCTCTCTCTATATATATATATATATAAAGAGAATAATCCATTTATACACTCATCCAACAATTCAATCATTCACCTCAAGAATTGAAATCTTTCAAACAAAAAACAAAATAACAATTCAATGATTCATTTCAACAAGTGAAATCTTTCAAGCAAAAAACAAAATAGTATAAGGTGAATGCATCCTATAAAAATACTTTTAATTCAAAACTTAATTAATATATAAAAATACTTTTTAATTCAAAACTTAATTGATATTAATGATCAAACAGTTAAAAATCTATTGAGATTTTTAAGAATGTTTAAGCATAGATGAGTGTGCATATTTAACATGTTATATATATATATATATATATATATATATATATATATATATATATATATATATATATATATATATCCGTTACGAATCAAGTCCAAGGCCATGGTATGGGGTAAAGAGCCTAACCCCAACTTGGCGTTAAAGAAAGAAATCATTCGCACCTAGCTAATTCAACTTTTCAATGGTAAGTTTAGAAACCTAAAGCAGACAGCAGGCGTAACCGGAGATGATATATTTACCAAGAAAGTTTAGTTTAGGTACGCACCCACCCACCCTACTCCTCTGTTTGTCTATTATATTAAACTTTGGATACAATACTTGTGTTCTTGTGTTCCTTTGACCAATGGGGGGACGCTTGTGACGTTAGCTCTCTCTCTCTAAGTTTGGCCTCATCCGCTGGCCTCGTGTCCAACCACTCCAACTTTCTCTCTTGAAAACGCCATCCTTTCCCAAATTTTTTCATTATCTTTCTCTGTGCGCAACTCTTGCGGGGTGAAATAAAAAGGACCCATCGGAGCTCCTGTGGTAGGATTTGCGTGCTTCTGTTTTGGTGGTTCTCTTCTACAACGACGACGACGCGTCTTCTTCCTTTGTGTTGGTGGGGGTGATTTAGTTAGTAAAGAGGATGTGCGGAGGTGCCATCATCTCTGACTTCATACCGAGCAGCGCTCGTGGCCGGGAGCTGACTGCGCAGCAAGTGTTCGGAGTCGTTCGCAATCCTGATTATTACTCGAAGCCTGTAATCGACGTCGACAACGACTTCGAGGCTGATTTCCAGGACTTTAAGGACGAATCCGATGATGATGAGGAGCAGCCGCAGGACGTCAAGCCTTTCTCCTTCCCTGTCTTCTCCTCTTCTAGCTCTGGTAAGATTATTACTACTCATAATGTTTCTAGTCATAGATTCTTTTCCTTTCAGTTTTTCGTCCTTTCCATCTTCGTTGCTCTTTCTTTTGAAATAATTTTTCTACTTTTTGGCTAAATGGTGTTTATCTGGTAAGTTGGAAATAAGAGATTGTCTGTAAGGAAGATGGTGCTTTTAAGAAGATTGACTAGTACTGCCTAGGAAACGAGGGAGAAAGCTCACTTTTTTATTGTGTGCAAAGAAAAGTGGACATCACTTTTATTTTTCTCATGTCCTACGCTCATCGGTTATTGACATGTCGCCTTTGAAGTATTCAATCTTGCAACTGGAGACCAGGAGATGAAACGGAAAAAATGGTACCGAGAGAGAGAGAGAGAGAGATCCCAAACATATATTCTCTATCTTAAAGATAGAGAAAAGAAGAAACAAGATGATTGTTTTATGGTTTCTTGACGGTTTTGTGTAACAAGATTGTTCTCTGATAGTTCTTGCCTCTACAGCCTTTGGATTTTACAAAATATGCCGAGCTAATGGTTCCTCGTATGGGTTGCAGATGGATCAGTTGCTGTCAAGTTCAAGGGACATGCTGAGAAGTGTGCAAAAAGAAAAAAGAACATTTATAGGGGGATCCGTCAACGCCCATGGGGAAAATGGGCTGCCGAGATTAGAGATCCCCGCAAGGGTGTCAGGGTTTGGCTTGGAACCTTCAATTCTGCTGAAGAGGCGGCAAGGGCATATGATGCTGAAGCTCGCAAGATTAGGGGCAAGAAAGCTAAGGTCAATTTCCCTGATGAATCTCCTCCTTCAAAAAGACAGAGAACCCAGTCAGCTGAGGATATCAGCCAAAAGAAATCAATCCCTAATACCAGCCTTCAAGTGACCCCGAATCTTAAGGTTACCCTCGGGAAATCTGCCGATCCAAATTTCCTTAGGAGCTTTGAACATAATGTTGATGATGGTTATATGGTGAACAAACCAAATTATACAGGTTTGTTCTCTGAATTTGAGAATGAACTCAAATGTTTTACGCAGTCTGATGAGGGAAGTAATTCCTTTGGTTGTTCTGACTTCTCATGGGAGCAAGATCCCAAAACTTCACCTGAGATATCTTCTGCTTTCTTCGGGGCAACAGTTGAATATGATGAACTGAAGGTCGGTGGCTTCGGGTTGAATCAGATTGGGAGCAAGAAATCTGTGGAAGTTACGAAGGCAGTTGAGGATAATAACATAACCATAAAATTGTCAGAGGAGCTGTCTGCTTTTGAATCCTACATGAAGTTCCTGCAGATTCCATATCTCGAAGGAAGTCCTGATGATACCTTGTGTGGTGGAGATGCCACCCAGGATGGACAGATGGATCTTTGGACCTTTGATGACATGCCAGTGACAGGGAGTGTTTGCTAAGATGGAGTTTCTGTTCATGGTCGTGCGCTGTAAATAAGAAGCAACGTAAGCATTTTAGCTTTGAACTATATTAAAATGTTCCCTTCCACTTATAGTCCCCGGGTTCCCAATGGAGGACAAATTTCATCTTTTCTTGGTAGATATGCTGATCTTTGCATAGCTGTATTGTGTATGAATACTTGGTATCTATGTGAACCTGTATATCATCTGTGTATTTAATATTCAGTATACGCACATGGGGAGCTTGTAGCAATTCGTGATCTACTGTACCTTATTAACCCATTCCTGAGTAATTCTTGTACTACTGATTGAACCCATGCCATATAAACATAGTTGACACCAGCATGTGCAATATAAATAGACACGAACAGTACTTGACTTCAGTTTTACAGGTCGAAGAGCATGTCTGTTTGCAGCCTATCCAAGGGTCTGTTATCAATCTATCTCAAGCTTCTTACTTCATTAGGGTAAAACACCAGCACAGTCTCTAGATGTTTCTGGATCTCAATCACTGCTGCTGTCTTGCAGCCTTCCTTAAGTTATTGGAGTTCTTCTTATGCCTGACCGCAGTTGTTGGTTAACCTTGATGCCCGATTTTAATTTTAGAGAAATAAATTGTGAACTATGGGACCTTGAACGGCTAGGTTAGATGCATTTATTCATATTTGTTTTAAAAGTTTCTCATCTATTACGCCCTCTATAAACCCGTATGTACTGGTGTTTGCCATGTCTTTGCCCGTTATATCAACAGCATGTGGGTTGCCGCTTATTTGTAATGCTCGTGCATATTGTTACATGTTCACCCTTTGCTCCTCTCTATGTTATTGGCTTAGGTTTGATGTCTGTTTGATAGATTTTATAGCGTAAAGAATTGTTGTTCTTTTGTTTTCTTTTTCCCAAAGGAAGAAATTGAACTATTGAAGCAGAGTCAAGAACAAAGTGTTTAAAACATGTAGAGGAAAACAAATTGTCTTTTTGAGCCAGATAATTGTAAGAAATAAATTCTACAATGTGATTGCTAAATTTTGCAACTTGTGAACACTAATGCTTCCAATTGATTTTTGATTAATGGAGAAGCGCATGCACTGGGTTCATTAGTATTTCTGTTCCTTTGGTCGATGCTGAGTCCCAAAATTTGAACTTCCCATGGGTCACATGTTCGTGTAAAGATATTTGTTTTACACTTTTTCTCTCCTGAACTTTTTGCTTCATTTGATCAGGATATATGGAGACCGCATTAATGGTGGGAAGGCTCAAAGGGGTGCTCTGCTGTATGGTTTTGTCTGACTATATATAGATATAGTGAAGTTGCAAGTTCCCATAGACTAGGTAGTATTTCCTTGAATTGGCTTAATCACTGTTGTACTACTAGCTCTTAAAAGTTAAAACACTTGTGAAATACTCTCTACCTACTTCTACGCTCTGTTTTGAAATGCTGTCCATCTATTATTAGTATTGTCCACGTTCATGCATGTGCCTTCAATCTCTTCGGTTAATGGCGTGTTATTTCACTCTTTATCTGTGAAGTTTTAAAGTTGTTATGGCTAGTTTCCGCTGTGCGTCCGCTAGGCTGTCTGTGGGGAAAGACATGGTAAGAATAGACATCCCCGGGGGATTTATTCCAGACCCCGGCGGGAGGATGAGCAATATGCAGTAAGAAGATGATGAAGTACTCTACTTGGTAGGGGATCTCGATATGCCAGCTCGGTGGGATGGTTGGAGATATGAAAAGGAGGGAATCGTCAGAATGTAGGATAATGTAGTTAAATAAGTAGCTGGCCCGCGTGACCCTCTCAGATGCCGAAGAGCCAACCAACCATGATCTGTCTGTGTGCCTCCTACCTTACCTTGTTGCAACTTTTATCATTCTCCTTTATCTTGGGAGTCTTTGGATTAATAAAACAAATGACCTGACGACTATCTTCGTTTAATTTTCTAGTATCTGTGGGTGAACGAGAAGAGGTGTGTGGAGTTTAGGTTGGCTTGCGTTTCACCGGATCATTGGATTTTTGCCCGTTAAGCTCTTGAAGTATAGATGCTGTCCATTTTGGACTAGGTACATCAAAAGCTTGTTGGAGATTATCAAGGTGACGCCTACAGTTTTAGTAGGCTTTAGATAAGATGAAAGGCGTCCACGGTTAGTGACCACTAGCTAATCTACAAAGTATCATTTTCACTAATCTTATTGAGAAATGCAATTACAACTTTTGAAACTCCCGCAAGGGTATTAGACCGTTGGTTCAATCATTTTCCAACTTGAGCATGGCCAGAATGGCCTTGGCCATGATTTCTGTGAAGTCCGCGTTTAGAGAAGGAAGCAATATGCTTTCACAGGCAACCTTCATCATTCCCAGGATCAGCTTCGACAAATTAATCCAAGTGGCTGCCAATCCAGACGTGGGTGTGGGGAGAAATTCAGAAAAATTTAGTAGTTAGGTCACACTAAGGGCGCATCTGAAATTAGAGAGAAAATGAGGGAAAGATAGATCTAATTAAGTTCGCCTTCTAAATCGATTTTCATACTTTGTTTCTGTTTTAACAATTACATTTTGAATTTCCAGTTCATTAGAATTCGGTTTCTCCACATCCTCGGATGGAATTTCCAATTCTCCAACTGTCTGAAAGCACTCTAACTCAGCGTACATGCCACGGCTTTTCTTCCTCTTCGGAACAAGAGGGGGCCAATGGCCCGAATTAGGCGAGTTTATTTGCCTCGCAAATGAAATACCCATACGATCAACCATCACAAGCGACGAAGCGAAGTCCGTTGGCAAGTTCCACATATGAAGCCCAAGGGGTAGGCTGAGGCGCATAGCGTAGAGCAATCTATCTGCCTTCTGGTAGTACAAGGTTCACCTGACGTCACTTTAAGAAAAAAAATGAAAACCTAATTCATTACTGAAGACAGTTTGTGACGGGTCGAATTTCAAAACAATTTTTTCGAAATTCTATTTAGTGGCAAGAATCAACTCTTGATTCTTTCAGCCCCTTTCCTGCACGCACGAGGCTGAAGTATTTCCTAGCTTCAGCTGCACACCGGATGCTCAGCGGGTCTTCTTCTTCGATGGTACGCGTCTCACACACACATACACTTACTTATGTTCAGACACAAGCAAACTCATGAAGTGGAACAAGATCGCTGGCATTCATTCACGCCCAACTTGATTCAAACCGAACATGTACATGCACGCATGGATTGCACACATACTCACTTGATTTTCACCCCCCTTCAATCACCCTAGCTAGTTAAGGTTCTTCTTAAGAACCAAGCAGAGATAGAACTCGCCTAGACTTATGGTGAAGATCACAAGACACAGGGGAACCAACCCCTTCCAAGTGGCTGTCACGGCTTCTTTATAGTGCTCGGCATGCTCCAGAAGATGAACCAGCTGTCATGATGGAGTAACGCTTGCAGCAATAGCCCAAGAGACGCCTCTTCATCTTTGGCTTCCAAAACACCAACCTTTCAAACCTCAGTCGCAACTGTCCAAGGGATGCCTCTTCAGCTCCCTCATGAAACCGCAACCTGTCACAATTAAGGCACACGGTTGGAGCTGCTATAACCACTCCCTCCATGCGCCTTCGATTACATCTACACCTGGCCAGCAACCGGCTGTAACTACCTGGCCCTAACCGACTCCATCTAACCCCACTACGTGACTGACTCAAGGCACTACCTATGCCTAGTTTCAAGACCCGACTTGCCCAAGTTTACAAACACATACTCGGGCTTACAAGGGACCGAACATAAACATGTGAAACACATATGTACAAGAGGGGTTTACATCAACATGGCGCGTGCATCTATGCCCGTGCGTCGCCTGGCGTGCGCGTCGTGAAGCTCCCAAATGATGGGTGGCGCATAGGCGCACGCGCTACAAACTCAGGTCTGTGACAACTCTCCCCCAACAGAATCCGGACTTGTTCCCGAGGTTGCATGGTAGTCATGTAGCATCTGCTCGTACTGCCAAAGCTGTGCACATGGCACCCACGAGTCGTCGTCAGTGCTCTTGCCTGTCCACCATACAAGGTATTGAAGGCAAGGCCCTTGCATATAAAGCATGTGCCTTGCGGTTTAGCCTCCTTACGTGGACCATCCTTACCTTTCTTGGATCCACCCGACCCTTCTTTCGAACCCTTGGCTGAACCCTTTTTCTTCTTTTTTCACCTCTTGTTTTTGCTTTTTCCTAATTCGATTTTCTGATCCTTTCTCTTAAAATTATCGTCACTTTTTGTAGATTGGAGGTCTACAAAGCTCTGCACGACTGAAATAACTTCTAACATGGTTGAAGGACACCTTCGTCTAAGCTCGACTTGAGCCCAAGGCTGAAGTCCCTGCTCAAAGTAGAATAATTTGTCTACTTCGGTCATGTCTTGAACATCCAAAAGAAAAGAGCTGAAGTGTTGCATGTGCTCATTGAGAGTACCCGTGCACTTAAGCTTCATGAGAAGCTCTCGAGTCTGGTGGCTACTATTTGTAGGCGTGAACTGATTCCATAGTTCATTGCGGAATTCTTCCCAAGTTGAAGGAAGAGTGGCACCACCACTAGCAGCAAAAACTTCTCGTGTGCGCCACCATACCTTTGCATCGTCCCTAAAAAACAAAGTAGCTATTAGCACTCTACTATGTTCGGCTACTTGGGATACACTCAAGTATCTCTCCAAATCCCATAGAAAGTTCTCTAGGGATTTCCTATCTCGAACCCCTCCAAATGATGTTGGTTAGGAAACTTTTAGTTTCAAACAAGCAAGGTTAGAATCGCGTGCTGTTTCACACAAGCCTACTAAAGAACCCGGACTGTGTTCCTGTTATCGGACCTTCAGTTCGGTGAATGTCTGCATTGGTTGCTTCGGTAATTGAGCCACTTGCATGACAAGCTGGGCCTCACTTTCTTTCATTGAGTCTTGGTTGTGTTGAAGTTCAGCCTGCGTCACTTGCATGAAATCCAATCTTTGCAAAATCTATACTAACACGTTGTCCGTTTCTGTTCGGTGGGAAGAACCGGCATCTTCCCTTGCTCCTCTCCTTGTCTTTCCCATTCTTATCTTGTTCAAACTTGTTACAAGGGACTAACACAGAATTCAGAACCAACTGACCTGAACTGAAATACAATTATAGACACAAATTGACTTTTTACAGAAAATTATACTTTTGCCTAACTGATTTTTGGCTGAGTTACAGACCCAAAACCAAGCACTTATAGACACCGAATACAAAATTAAAAAACACTGTGAACTTGTATGATATACAGAGAATGTGCACACCAATATTCGGCCAATTTCGACCAATTTTGCCTTGTCAAACTGACTATACAAAATCTCCAAAATCCATATTAGGATTTTGTTTAACAAACTGCATCAACTGTCGGCAACTATTTTTCTGGTGGCTTTTCTTCAAATTTTTGGCAATGCACGACTGTCCCGTGTCCACCTAAACCTGCTCTTGATGTCTTGTTACTAAAAAACAAGTTAGTCCAATAATTCACCAAAAACGTTCAGTTCTTCATTGATTTACAACAGAAGTTCAGTTTTTGAATTTCTGGTTTTTCGATCCACTTTTGTTGAAGTTTTCGGACAGATCCTCATGTGATTTTCTCAAACCGAGTATGTTCTATCAAACTTTGATAGAATCACGTTGAATTGAAACAATTTTTCTTTCATTTCAATTAACTTTTCCAGTCCACAATCGAATTGAAAAATCTGTAGAAAAATTTTTCGGCCGAATTTTTTGTTCAGTTACGATTCGATTTCAAACGCGTGTTTGATCGGTTTAACGGATCAAATGGCATGGAATCGAGCGATTAGGCTCTGCTACCAAACTATCATAGGTCAAATTTCAAAAGATTTTTTGTGAAATTCTATTTACCTGTGATGGCAAGAATCAACTCTTGATTCTTTCAACCCCTTTCCTGTGCGCACTAGGCTGAAATATTTCCTAGCTCTGTTGCACACTGGATGCTCAATGGGTCTTCTTCTTCGATGGTACGCATCTCACACACACATACACTTACTTAGGTTCAGACACAAGCAAGCTCATGAAGAGGAACAAGATCGTTGGCTGTCATTCATGCCCAACTTGATTGAAACCGAACATGTACATGGACTGCACACACACTCACTCGGTTTTCACCCCCCCTTCAATCACCCTAACTAGTTAAGGTTCTTCTTAAGAACCAAGTAGAGATACAACTCGCCTAGACTCATGGTGAAGGTCACAAGACACAGGAGAACTGTAGACATGAAAATTTTAACTTCAAAGTTTATGTAACTCGAAGCGAAACTTTTCTATCTACTTGCTTGCACGAGCGTGCCAGCTAGATTACAAAACTAACAAAGATTTTGAAAATTTTGACTTCTTCGGCGATTCTAGGCAAGCAGACTCTTTTCACTTAAACCTTCTTCAAACCGATGCTCAAGAGTCAGTTTAAGCGCTTAGGAACTTAAAGTTTAAAACAAATATAAACTCCAATTCACGTGAATAACTGGTGTTTTTGAAAGAATTTGAATGTGCACTTTGATTTAAAACTTGAAATGAACAAGTCCTGAAAAATAGAATGTTCTGTTTTTAGGGTTTGTTTCTAAAATAGATTTGGATGTTCTACAGGACTTCAAAAATCACCAAAAATTTATCAGACTAAGTCTGTAGTGTGGAGGACCTATATCCTTTTACAGATGTAAAATTGGAGTTGTAGTGAATCAAAATTAAATCTGTGAAGGAGGCTTACTCAAGTGCTCGGAACTATCCTATCACAGAAATACACAAGCTTAAAGATGAGCTTGTATCTCGGAGACCTGAGTTTCAAATTTAATGATTTTAATGTTGTTGGAAAGCTATGGATGTCAACTTTCTAATTCATTAAGAATCAATCAATTTGGACTTTTGTTGATAGAGTTATAGGATAAAACCCAGACTCTATTATAGAAAAAACGACTGTGCAGACAGTGAGCAGATTTTGGTTCGATTTTGCCCAATTTTACTTACATGATTGGATGGCCCTAAAATTTTTGAAAATTTTATTTAAGGTGGGCTAGTGTGCGTAGAATAAGTGAGCAAAGTTTCAAGCAAAAAGGAGCAAGCATCCAAAAGTAAAAATTACAACAATCATCAGATGCAGAGATGTTGGAAATCCAAATTTCAGTTTTTAAGAATATAATGATGAAAACTCACACGAAATTGAAATTGCAATAACTCTACATCCGTAAGTAAACTCACACGAAGGAAAATTACAACAACTCTACATCCCAAATTAAACTCACACGAAGGGAAATATACATATTAGCTTAAGCATAGAGGGGGTAAGAAGTATAGAGTTTTTATAACATATATTGGGGTAGAATCACATAATTGAACAATTAGAGTGTATTTGTGTGTGAGTGACGATTCATCCATGAAATGAAAATTCTGCAACTCTAGGAATTATTACAACTTGGGGGGAGACAAAGCTCCATTAATACAACCCCATATCAATTCAAATGGATGAAGAAGAAGAACTTTGAATTAAAAGAGCAACGATACTTACACAGTTTTGAACAAGATGCTAGAATTTTCAAGTCTGAAATTCGGCCAAGTCTCTCTTCTCCTTGCTTGAATGCTCACTCACACTCACCTAAGACTACCCGATTTTTCCAACCCCTCCTATCCTCACCTTGTAGCCACACGGTCTTGAGATTTTCACTCCCCTTTTGCTGGAGTTTTTCTCACCTAGCTACTCTCCCCCAAGATAGAATTCTCCTAAGTGATGAAAGATAGGGAACCCGCTCCACCCCTTGGCCCTTTTTATAGGCCAAGGGGGCTGGCTTCTAGGCCCTTATTTGGGGCGGGTTGGGCCAGCCTCTTGGTTGGTCTTGATCCTATCCAATCAACCTTTAAGTGGTCCCCTTGGTGGTGAATTGGACCAACCCCATGTGGGCTGGTCTTGAGTGTAGCCGGCCTTGACTAGGCTCCCTCCTTGGTCCTTCTTCAACCGGCTAGGGTGTTATGGAGCTTGATCATTCTTTTTTGATGGAACCTGACTCCTTCCGTGGTGACTTGGACCAGCTCCATGTGGGCTGGTCTAGGGTGCCATGACTTGAGCTTGAATGTGGCCAATTAGGCCTTTGGTGTAGCCGGCTGGAGTTGGTGAAGCCATTTCAACTTGATGTAACCGGTCCTAGCTCATCTTGCCAACCTTTACAACTTGATGTAGCTCATTTGGCTGGGCAATAACTAGGTTTCTTCAAGGAAATTTGACCAAGCTGAAGTTTGATCATTGAATGATTCGTATTCCTCCTTGATTTTCCCTTTGAATGGGATTTGATCTTGATATCATTTGAACTTGATAGGGTCCAGTCTAGGTTCAAATTTGGATAAAATTGGTTTATAAATTGAATTCAAAAACCTTTAAAACCTTTGAAAGATATTTCTAAAAAAAGATTCTTTTGGGAATTTTGAAAACATTTTTATTTTGGGTGTTTACACGAACCAACCCCTTCCAAGTGGCTGTCACGGCCTCTTTATAGTGCTCGGCCTGCTCCATAAGATGAATCGGCTATCACGATGGAGTAACGCTTGCAGCAGTAGCCCAAGAGACGCCTCTTCATCTTCGGCTTCCAAAACTCCAGCCTTTCAAACCTCAGCTGCAGCTGTCCAAGGGACGCCTCTTCAGCTCCCTCATGAAACAGCAACCTGTCACAATTAAGGCACATGGCTGGAGCTGCTGTAACCGCTCCCTCTATGCACCTTCGATTACATCTGCACCTGGCCAGCAACCGGCTGCAACTACCTGGCCCTAACCGACTCCATCTAACCCCACTACATGACTGACTCAAGGCACAACCTATGCCTAGTTTCAAGACCCGACTTGCCCAAGTTTACAACACATATCCGGGCTTACAAGGGACCAAATATAAACATGTGAAACACATATGTACAAGAGGGGTTTACAACAACATGGGGCGTGCGTCTACGCCCATGCATCGCCTGGCGCGTGCATCATGAAGCTCCCGGATGATGGGTGGCGTGTAGGCGCGCGTGCCATGAACTCAGGTCCGTAACAGAGTTCACAAGTTCCATATCGAGGGGGGGATCTAAAAGGATGGGCACGTAGAAGGGTCTTTCTAAATCTAGAGAATCACCGCAACCAAGATCCAGCATCCCATTCAGTAGCGATCATGTGCAAAAATGCCTTTTATTGGTGGGAGACGAATCTTTAAACCTTATTCGCATTATGAAATTCAACAAAATCTTTGAAAGTCCATACAAAACTGTTTTCATTACGTTACCAATCTATTTGTTTCTGTCAACTGTAATCTATAAAATATAACAGTTGCCATGTGGAACATATTTCTTTAGTGTTGTATGCACATCGTTTCGGCGCTTTCGAGCTTGTTTTAATTTGATACGTAAGAGTTATGAACGGCTTTCTTTGGTAATGTAGGTTCCCTTTATTATCTTTTCTCGGCAAAGACTACAATTGATTTGTCAAGCCATCATTTGCCATCTTTGAAGTCCCTCTCAAGTAATGGCAGACTTGATTCATTTAATCAAATTTTACAGTTGTCAAAAGGTCTCGGGGATTCATGTCATTACTGCAAAACATTTAGTACTGTGGTTGAAAACAGTTAGGGGTTTAAGTTGAAACTGCAATTCATGTTTGAACAATGAAAATGATGTCCTGAAAGTCATGATTTTTCCTCGAGATGACTTAAATGCATTTTCAAACAGTCTGACAAGAATCACACTCTCTTGCTTTTATACATACATTATATGTATGTGCGAGTGTATCTCATAGTAATACCCGACCTCTGGTTTTACAGTTAGAGCAGGTTGATTTTTGGAGTTCTTTGACAAGATGGACCGTTATAAATCCTCAACAGTTTAGAAGGACCATGTCCTTGAGATTCTTTGACACCGATGGAAAAAAATGGTTGGCTTATTCAGTATTTCTAAGAAGAAAAGCTCTCTGCAACAGCAGATAAGATGGAACTCAATCGACAAAATGGGTAACAAACAAATATGCACCATGATATATATAAAAGTAACTAGACAGCCAGTGAGGAGAGATATAAAGGAACCCGAGGGCAGGTAAATCAGATAATTTGGCTCAAAGAAGAAGACCGTTGAGTTTAGCGGAAAAGGTCCTCAAGTTGGTCGCTTCGGCTTGTAGAACTACAAAGAATCTATTATTTTGAATCTGCTTCGCCTGTTTAGTTTCCTTAAATGTGCAAAAGGGAACTTTAGCTATATCATGCAAGGCTGGTAACCGGAAGAACTAAACGCTGTTTGGGATCGTTTTGTTATTCGTCCGAAGCTGAATATAAGCACAAGCATGCTTACTCCAAGCCAAATCTGCAGGTGTAAGGGCAACAAAATTTTGAAATGCAAGTTCCTACTTTAAGCTATCTTGCTTGTGAAGCTGTAGAGTTGGTTTTTTCTTACACAAGTTTATTCCCCCATTGAGTTCCAAGTAAACAGAAGCGTTTTGCAAATAGACGATTCAATGAGGAACCACGCTCAATCACATGATCGGCTTATGAAAAAACTTAAATCAAGAGAAGGAAGAACATGAGGTTCGGCAATAAATGCCTACTCTACAGTCAAGACGAAGAGGTACAATCAATCATCATTGATAATCACTCCTAGGCAACATGATTAATGTATAACGTCGTAGAAATAAAGATAAAAAAAAACAGCTTGTAACGAAAAGCACATGAAAATGAGGAAAATGAAGCTCGCTATAAATATTTACATCAAATATACAAAAATAGTGAGAAAAGTTTGAATCATTCATTAATAAAACCGTACGTGAGAAACCATTAATTCATTTCACATTCTCTTCTTCCTTCTCCCAATTTAAGGAAGGTACAAACTCTCAATCGAGAGCACTATTATCACAAAAATCTTCGGTGATGAACCGAAGGTTAGTAGGAAATTGACCAATATTAGTATGAGGACCTCATTCGCCTCAAATCTATAAAAAGGAAATATGTAAAACAAAAAATATAATAAATAAAAAAATCAATAGAGAATAGAGAGACGAAGCAGCGGAAGAGCCCTCCAACAAAAAGGCAGAACGACGAAAGTCCAATGGCACATAACAAAAAGGCGAAGCAACGAAAGAGCCCTCCAATAGAAATGCAGAGCGACGAAGGCCAAAAGGCAAAAAAAATAAAGGCGAAGTGGCGGAAGAGCCCTCCAAGAGAAAGGTAGAGAACAGATAGGCGGAGAGACTAAAGAGGCCTACAAAAGAAAGATAGAGCAACGGAGGCCCAAAGATAGAGAGCAAAGAGACGGAGTGGTGGGAAAACCTCTAATAGACAGGCGGAGCGGTGGAAGAACCCTCCAACATAGCAACAGAGTGGTAGAAAAGCCCTCCTCTCCTCCCACTTTTTCTCTCTTCTTGATGTATTTCTCTCTCTCTCACTCTCCCCCATTGTATCCCTTCCTCTCTTTCTTTTTCTCCCTCTTTTTTTTCTCTCTTCGTCTTCTCTGCTCCTGATATTTTTAAAATTTTTAAAAATTAATCATTTGATAAAATTATAAAAAAAGTCCATATATTTTAAGTAAAAAGACGGTTCAATGTGGAGGTTGCACTTTGGTTGACTTAGTAAAGTTGTTGAACTTAATGGATGAAAAGACAGAACTGTCCTCTGGTAGTTTTTAAAAATTATAAAATACCAACCACTGAAGGAAACCAACCTTGCATGAACAAAAGGGTAAAATTCTTGGTTTGCCCTTGAAGTTTTTGAAAAATTACAGTGGCACGAAATAAAGAGAAAATTTTTGTTTTATCCCTATGATGGTTTTGAAATAATAGAATCAAGTTAAGAGTTTTTTCAAAATTGATACCTATGTATCAATTGAAATTACTCTTAGGTACTTTGAAAAACTTCCAGATAAGTACTTAAATATTTTATGCAAATTGTTTTACAACAGTCTACTATATATCATCTAACATACGTGGTTATTTGCTTTCTCCTTTTTTTAAACCATCCTATTGTGATTTTTGTCAAACAAACTAAAATGAACCTCATGATTTGTGTATCGGAGTTGGCAAAAACAGAAAAATTGGATAGTCTAAATTTCCAAGTATGGAAAAGACATATCCCTTTAGCACTTACACTTGAGGGTGTAAATTATATTTTAAAGGATATTGTTCCACTACCTACTCCAACTACAACTGAAAAGGAAAATAAAATGTACAAAACGTTCCTTAGAGATGATACCATAGCAAAACTATAATGTTAACCTATATAAAAAATAACCTCTTTAAGGTATTTGAAAAATACGAAACTGCAAAGTCGGTCATCCCGAGGCTATGCAAATATCACATATCCAAAACAATCTTTCCCTTTTATGGAATATGGTTGCCACAACCTTGAGATTAAGAGCTAAAACAAACCTTTATGAGTTACCCCTCAAACTACTAATTAAAAAAGAACACATGAATAGAAATAATAAGAATAAGTTACTAGTAGCTCAAGAAGAGATTGGGACAAACTCTTGATTAAATTAGTAAAAGAATAAACTAAACAAGAAGTTTGACAAAAATAGCAAGAAAGACGGTCAATTTTTCAAAAAAATGCAAAAAATTGTTTCTCGGGTTAAGTGTTTCAATTATAGAAAGATAGGGTACTAAAAGATGGATTGTCGCAATAAAAAAAACTGATAGTGGAAATACCCAACAACGCGATCAAATAGAGAAGTTGAACATAATCTGTGTAGTTTCAGAATGCCTCTACATGGACCACTCAATTTTTGGTTAGTGAATTTGACTTTGGAGTAACAAAACATATCTCGAAAAGCAAAGAATGAGCTATGAACCTAAAAGAATATAAATCATAGAAACATATGCTGTATATAGGAAATAATACTTTTTCAGACATCAATGGAGTGTGGTCCTTTAGGATTCATGTACAAGGCACACTAGTTGTTCTAACTGGTGTATTAATTATGCCAATTATAAGACATAATTTGGTCTCGATCTCTGCCTTGATTAAGAAAAGTTTTGAAGTCAAGTTTGTTCCTAACAAGGTAATCATAGAGAAACATGAAAGGGTAGCATTTTCAAGAGTGTTCGATGATGAACAAAGATTGTTCAAGTTAAAAATAAATGAAAGAGAAGGCTCTTCTGCTTATATTAATTGTACCTTTAGTGTTGATATAAATGTATGACATAAATGCATAGGGCATATAAGTTTGAAAAAATTGAGGAAGTTATCCAACTTTCACTTATTACCAAGTTTTGAGGAAAATACTTTTGATAAATATAAAGTCTGTATATAAGAAAAAATGACAAAAAAAATATTTTCTAAGAAAATAACAAGAGCAACAACCCTGTTGAAAATCATTGACACTAGTTTATCTGAAACTTTTAGGGTAAGATCTCATCGTGGTAAGGTATATCTCACAATATTTATCGATGATTACTCGATATATATATATATATATATATATATATATATATATATATATATATATATATATATATCTTAGCACATAAATCTAAGGCACTTACAATATTTAAATAACATAAGCACGAAGTTGAAAACAAATTGAGCATACAATCAAAATCTTGAGATCTGATCGAGGTGGAGAGTACATCTCTATAAAAATTTTAAAATTTTAATAAGACTTTGGTATTATAATGCAAAATACAAGACCTAAGACACTTCAACATAATGGTGTAGCAGAAAGTTATAATATACTGAATATGACAAGGTCTATGTTAATAGATGCATCTCTATGAAGGATATTTTATGGAGAAATGGTATATACAATTGTGTATATTTTTAACATAATACTATGTAAAACTGTATTCTCTATACCATATGAGATGTGATTTAAGAGAAAACCAAACCTAAGAGATGTAGGGATCTATCGCTCATGTGAAGATCCTTGACGAGTCTAGAGATAAGTTAAATAGTAAGTCCTTGAGATACGTATTTATTTGATATCCTGAAGGATATAAGGGATATCGGTTTTATCACAATGACCATGGATTCATAGAGAGTAAGAATGTTAAATTCCTAGAAGATACTAAGAACGACATCATTAAAAATAAAGATGATTATGTTGACGATCTAGTAGATCAATCATCTTTTGAGCCCATATATGATCTTCTTAAATAAACTGAAACTTTAAGTGGATATAAAAGACTTAGGGTCACATTGTCCTACTTAAAAGATTATCATACTTACCTTGCAGAGTAAGTATGCAATTCGGTGGATTTAGATGACCTGACCAATAACTTAATGTATGAGCAGACTATTGACTCATTTGAATCAACAAACTAGGAAAAAGTCACGGATGAGAAAATTGAATTCATTGAGAAAAATCAAGTTTGAGAATTAGTTGATTTTCCTAAAGGTAGGAAAGCTATAAATTGTAAATTAGTTCTCAAAAAAATATAAGGTTGATAGAATAATCAATAAGTTTAAAGCGAGGTTGGTTGCAAAGAATTTTTTGCAAAAGGAGGAGATAAATTATGTTGAGACACATTCTCTTGTTGCTAAATTTGAATCCATAAGGATAATCCTAGTAATTTTAGTATATTATTATTTGGATTTATATCAGTGAGATGTATAAATTGCTTTTCTAAATGAAGATTTAGATGAAATCATATATATACAACAATTTGAAGGATATAGAGTTAAAGACTAAGAAGATAAAGTATATAGGTTGAATAAATCCCTATATGACCTTAAAGAGTCACCTCATCAATGATATTTGACTTTGCAAAATGCCATTATTGAACTTGGGTTTGTGGCTAATGAACTTGACCACTGTGTATATGTTTAGAATAGTGGAAACTATTTGTCATCTTATCGTTATATGTAGATGATGTATTGTTGACTGAGAATGATAATGAGATGATTGTCAAAACCATATCATGGTTAAACTCAAAGTTTGAAATGAAGGATATGGGAAAACATCCTATATCTTAAGTATAAAGATTTTTCAAGACATAGAATCTAAACTCATATGTCTAAGTTAGGAGAGATATATCGATTATATCCTTAAGAAATTTAAAATGGGTAAATGCAAGTCTGCATGTACATCCGTTGTGAAAGATGTCAAATTGAGTAAGGCTGATTGTCCTAGTGAAGAACACAATAAGGCTAATGTTCCTTCTGCACAAGCTATGGACACCTTGATGTATGCTATGTTATGTACAAGACCTGATATAAGCTTTGCTATTAGTCTTGTAAGTAGATATCAAAGTAATCTTGGTTGGCAACACTAGATAGTTGTTAAAAATATTCTAAGATATCTTAAAAGAACAAAAGACTTGAAATTATGTTTTCAAGCAGATTAACTGAAAGTGATACGATACTCAGATGCTGACTTTGCTAGGAGCAAAGATGATAACAAATACTTCTAAACAAATATTCTTATTTGGAGTAGTTATTTCTTGGTCTTGCAAAAAACAGGATTGTGTAGGGTTACATATAATGGAGGTTAAGTATGTAGCTTGTTGTATGGTTGCGACTAGTACTGTTTCGATAAACTGCTTCATACGTGATTTAAAGTTGTATATAGCCAACGAGCTGATTATCATTTATTGTGACAACAGAGTAAAGTTGATAACTCTAAAAGTAAGTATATAATGGTTAAATACCACTATGTTCATGATATAGTTTTGAGAAAGGAAATATCTATCTCATATATGCCAACAGATGATATGTTGATAGACCCCTTGACTAAAGGCATAATAGAGGATCTTTTTTCAAAGCATGTTACAAACATGGGTTTTAGATTGTTGTATAGGTAATAAACTGCACAATGGGAAATATTTGCAATAGCAATCATGACATTAAGATCTTCAAGTTTGAATAAAAGATTGAGATTGGCCTTTTAGTAGAGACGGCATGCTTTTCAGCTCCCTATTGGCCGACACTCCTTGGTGATCACGGGTTCCTCCTATTCCTATTATTTCGACAGCATAAACTCTTTAGTCCCTTTGAGCCGCTAGAGAGTTAATTCGCTACTCAACCTGTGCCACATCACCTCCATAGAGATAAATTAGTCAGTACAAAATAGACAAATGATAGTATTAATAAAACCAGAATTCATCAATCATCAAATCAATTTTGTAATAAACTTCATGGTCATGTTGCCCAAAGAAGATAAGAAACTGAAAGTTTAGTTCATATGTTATCGTATAAGAAAACTTCATGCCTTGATAGAGAAGTTGTCTAAAGTGATTTTTCTACCGTCAACATAACTTGAACTATATATTGAGTGTATTGAATCTGCTTCCAAAGCAGCTGTGTGTGTCTTCACTGGCTTGGTTATTCTCGTTCCACCACCGCACTAGGAGCAAGGAAAGATGTTTCAATGTCATGCCCCAGCATTGAAATCACTTAACAACTGAGAACTCATGATGCTAAGTTGCGCACAATCTAACAAGCTTTCACCAAGGTTGAAGTGGTTCAACGAAATTAAAGACCGAGGGTTGAATGAAGTAATAGCAAGAAAACTTAAAAGAAAGCAATATAAGTGTATTGATATCTAAAAAGGGGTGCGTGGCCTATGACACGCTTATAACTCAGATATGATATTATTATTGAGTATGAAAGTAAAGAGTACCCCTAACTACAATGGAGCCTAAGACTAAGTATTAAAGTTGTCATATAGTTCTCAAGCATGAGCCTGATTACATAACCATGATGTGAAAATTTACTCATAAAGGGTTCTCGGATTACATTCTCTCATGCCTAAGCATTTGACGACTTCAGCAAGTTTCATGGTGGTACTCTTTCATCTCTCAAAACTTCAACACATTGTTTGCTTCTCGGTCTACTATACCTTCATCTTCAGTAACTCATGTTGTCTTCTAAGATACAGATGCCCATAGTAGCTATGATATGCACGTTTCATGTTGGCATCATAAGATTTAGGTTTGCTAGTATAAAAAGCAGTTTGTATTCAGTTATAAATAGGGTACAATTGAAACACCTGATCTCCTACCCTCAAGATGACTAGTTGATGATCGTCATCCTTCTAAACCATCGTAGTGCGTTGCCTTACAATAATATTATCACACAACTTTCAATACGTCCACTTCCTCATGCGCATCACTGCCTTCCGATATAACGGTTGGGTAAAATAATGCCACTCATGTTAATTAGCAAAGAAGTTATATACAGTTGGCAACATCTTGGAGTATGGTGTTGCAACCCTCTATTGTACCTCCAACTATCCTCTAAGTCCTTCACTCCTATGCAACTTATCTTGCATCTACCGTCTAACCTTGCTAGCAACAAATTTGTATCAACATTTCTTAAAACCAACACTTATACTTAGCTTGGCATTAATATGTTCATTAGAGTACCAAATGTTACAGTCCACCCTCATCCTATAAGGTAGTTCCCTTGGATGTGCGGTAGGCATAACGTCTTCGTACGCTTTTAGTCTTGTGACATTTGTATTCAAAGATACCTTACCATGAGATATCTTTTGCTCAACATCCTAAAATGCCACTACCATCATGACATCTCCCTCTTTCTGACCTTTCTCTAGCCAAAGTGCTAACACCTTCTGAACCTGACCATTATCCAAAGGTATTGTACGAACAATACATGGTTGATCGCAATCCATGAAGACCATTGTATTCGTGGTTGGTCATATCTTTACATGGCTTGCTCTCAAGAACTCTCAATACCATTGTAAAATTGGTTACCCCACACCAACCCCACTCATATTGCAATAGCAACTGCCTTTCCCAAAATGGGTTTGGACTTTGAATTCATAACCTTAAGTTTGTTGCCCTTGTTTACTATTCTCAGGTCCATATGTTTGGGCACGTGAAGTTGTGGATTGCACCAATATCAACCAATTCTACGTGTTCTTGCTATTGATAGTAATCAAAATGTGCATGATAGTCTTGTTTGCATGCTCACGTGATGTTGATACCACGTCTAAGGCATTGAGTCGTCTTAACGCATCAATCCTCATTTGTTCTTCTCCTATATCACTATCTGACTCATTCGTCATTTGAATGACATTGGCAGTGCACACAAAGTCTACCTTCTTGTGTTCACATTTATTTAAGTAGTGTTAGCTATCGTAATACCAATACTCTCACTTGAAGGAGAAGGATCCCTTAACTTTGTACTTCTTTCTATGGTCATTGTTCTTTTATCGATCATGAGTGTAGAAGACTCGGTTAGGGTATCTCTCGAAGTATCCTCCCGATTTCTATTTTCCCCCCCATTCCACCTTTCCATGCATGTCTGTCTTTCTTTGGATTAGTTAGCAGACAATCATTAGGTAGATGTTCTACTATCATAATTATGTCAGAAAGGGTATGCAAGTTGATCCTATTTAGTTCTTGCTTTGCCCAAGATTGTAGTTCATTAAGGAAATTGAATAAATGATCTTTCGGGTTGATAATCCAAATACTCAACATAAGGGTATGATATACCTTGATGTAATATTACAACGATCTGTTCCACCTCAAGCCATCAAGTTTCCTCTTCGAAACTATCTTCAAGTTGCATGGAAGAAAATGCTCTTATAGAGCATGTTTGAATCAATATGAAGTGTGGATGTGAGATAGTCTTGCCTCAACATCCTCATGCATGCGTCGCTACCAAAACATCATGTCGTTTTCTAAAAACATAACCACCACTATTAGTTTCTCATTTTCTTGTGACGAAGTTGGTCCACTCCTTGCCATACCCATGTTCATGCCTGTTTACCAACCTATGCTCGACACTATCCAATCGAATCAACATCTCTAGTTGAGATTATTTTGAAGTTTGTCTTTATGAAAGTTGTGTGCGACACTCTCATTGAGTTTCTACAGTCGGGTCATCACATCGATATCATGCATTAGATGCACTGCTCCATGCACTCTAAGTAGTTACTTGCAACATCACAGGTATGCTCGCAGTCATCTATGTGTTGTTCATTGTCTTTGACTGTGGTGCTCTTCTTACTTGTTAACGAAGCCTTACGCAACACGAGCTATAACAAAATCATGATCACTTACAAGCTTTTCAAGCCTTGTAAGTCACGCATCAACATAATGCACGATACTTGATGCTTTAGTAGGGTCGACCATTGGTATAACCTTCAACTTCTTCTTTCTAACACGAGCAGGGTCGCCAACAATTTCAATGTCAGTAGCTATGATGTCAACATAGGCAAAGTTGATCGGGTGAGTTATTTTTCTCTCTATCAATATAGAGGGGATGTATCCCGTACCCACTCGCCGATACTTTGAGTTGAACCGGCTCTCATACCAAAGTTATGATGCCCCGACGTTGGAATCACCCGACATGAAACTCACGACTGACGGTAGGTTGCATGCAATCTAGCAAGACTTCACTAAGGTTGTAGTGGTTCAACAACTAATGATTGAGAGGGTCAATTGGAGTAATTGTAAGAAAACTTGAACAAAAACAATTCAAGTATATTAATAGCAAAGAAAGGTTCCTTATAATTCATATGTGAGACTCTTATTGATTACCAAAGCAAAAGGTACCCCTATCTACAACAGGCTCATGATTTATAATATTTACCTTTTAACTTTAATGGTATCTTCTTATCATAAAGAATACTTGATGCTCCTCTCTATTTTAACCAACCAACATTAATTCTATGCGTAACATCTCCATCAATTCTTTCATCATTCTGAAAAATTGACCCTATGTATTTAAAACTTTCCTTTTGGGGATGCAATATGTGCCAATTTTAATTTCTATGTCCTCCGAAGTAACCAAATGATCAAACTTACGTTCCATATATTTTGTCTTTGTTCTACTAAGTCGGAAGCCTTTACTTTCTAATATTTTCCTCCATAGTTCTAATTTTCTATTAACTTTTTTCTTAGACTTCTCCACTAACACGATGTCATCTGCAAATAACATACAGAAAGGTACTTCATCTTGAATATGTTTTGTTAACTCATCAATCACCATTATAAATAAGTATGGACTTAAAGTTGATTCTTGATGTAACCCAATATTAACTTTAAAGAAGTCTGTCATTCCTTCATGAGTCCTCACACATGTTTTTGCACCATTCTATAAGTCTCTTATAAGGTTTATGTATGTCAATGAAATACCTCTTTTTTCTAAGGTTCTCCAAAGAACCTCCCTCGATACCCTATCGTAAGTTTTTTGGTCTTTTTTCTTGCTCTAAAATATTCTATAAAACATCTCAAAAGGTGAATCGCTTCAACAGTAGATCTACCTGACATGAATTCAAACTGGTTCTCTATTGTACTTGATACTTGTCTTAACCTACGTTCAATAATTATTTCCCATAATTTCATAGTATGACTCATTAACTTAATACTTTAATAATTTGCACAGTTTTGAATGTATCCCTTGTTCTTATATATGGGTATAAGTGTACTCGCTCTCCATTCCTTTGACACCTTTTGGTTTCTCCATATTTCATTAAATAGTCTCGTGCCAGCTTCTCCTAGGATTTTCCAAACTTTTATAGGAATATTATCTGGTACTACCGATTTACCACCCTTCATATATTTAAGAGCCTCTTTGACTTCATTCTTTTGAATACGTCGATAGAAATTGTGGTTTATATACTTTATGATTTGGCTAACTCTCCTAAGTTAATACTAACATCTTTATTTTCATTAAAAAGCATATAAAAATAGCTTTTCTATCTATTTCTCATACCATCATTTGCCACTAGAATTTTTTTATCCTCATCTTTAATGCATCTAATAGAATTAAGATCTTTAGTTTTCTTATCTCTAGCCCTAACTATTTTAAAAATATCTCTTTCACCCTCTTTTGAGTTGAGTTTTTTTTTTATATTAATCCTCCCAAATAAAGTAATCTTTACAACAACAATAACTAAAAGTCGATGTTGGGTGGTTAAGCTTTCTCCTAGAATTATCTTGCAATCTTTACAACACGCTCTATCTTTTTTTCTACAAATAAAGTAATCAATTTGTGTTTGTGATAAGCCCCTCTTATAAATAATTAAATATTTATCTCATTTTTTGAAGATTGTATTGACTATAAAGAGATCAAATGCCATAGAAAAATTTAAAATCTCTCTACCTTCCTCATTTATATCCCCAAAACCAAAGTTTTGTGTATATCTTGATATATAATGCCTCTTTATCAACATGTCCATTTAAGTCTCTTCCTAAACAAATTATCTTTCTTTGTAGAATTCTTTGAATCACCTTATCTAACTCTTCTAAAAAATTCGTCTTTATAGTATCTTCTGGTCCTACTTGGGGTATGTAAGCACAAACTATATTCAAAACTTTTGCCCCTAACACTAATTTTAATGCCATAATTCGGTCACCATATCATTGTATGTCTACTACACTATCCATTAAATATTTATTTATGATAATACCAACTCCGT
The DNA here is from genome assembly GCA_036023115.1 of Brasenia schreberi. Classification (NCBI taxonomy): domain Eukaryota; kingdom Viridiplantae; phylum Streptophyta; class Magnoliopsida; order Nymphaeales; family Cabombaceae; genus Brasenia; species Brasenia schreberi. The sequence goes on along the minus strand of JAYKKT010000090.1, from coordinate 143,510 downwards.
TTTGAGCTTTTTTCTTACCTGAGTACCATAATTTAAAACCTTTATCCTCAAGGACTAGATTCTTTATCCTCCGTATCCGTCTATACTAAAAATGCAGAGACCCTCTCTGTAATTTATTTACTACATTCGGGCGATAATGTAGCGGGACTAACTTCTTTACCCACACCTGTCCATGATATGGGAACCCTCTCTACAATTAATTCACTACATCCGGGCAAAAATGTAGTGACCTTTGCTTACTTTTCACTGCATTTGGATTCAACAGTGCGCTGCTAGGCATGGACTTCTCAAAGCAATGCTCATAATTTGTGTAATTCATGGTATAAAAGTTCGACAAAGTTCAACCCTCCTCCTTTATCCGGGCTTGGGACCGGCCATGGTGATCCCTTACATGTTCAGAGTTCCCTACTAGATTACTTCCAAAAATTAGGTACTGATCACACCATCAGTAGGAGATGAACCCTCCAGGATTTTTTCCCTATAACTTCTTTTAGTTTTGCAAAATAGATGGTTACAAAATTGAATTTATAGAATTTAGAAGGTAGCAAGAGTTGTAATGGGTGCCCAATGCTTCCTTTTTTATAGGACTTGCTGGCTTTCAAGTGAAGAGCCGAACTTCAATAACCCTCGATTCCCTTCATACTATTAACCTGTCTGTTGTTAAAGATGATTTTGTTATTATGCATGATGACCCAGTACAATACCGTCGACTTCGAACCATAAATGTTAGTGTAGTGACTTCATCTTATAAACGTTGCATGATTCTGCACGATCTGAAACTATCCCTTTGAAAATTAGTTCGCTGTTCTCGTTGTATGTGAACCCTCGTTACACTTGTGCTAGAACGTTTCGCCGGAAATTTCTGTTTCTCATTAGTAATCGAATTAGTGCAATCGTTGATTGTTTAACTGAAGAGAAAAAATAAGAAAAGAAAAGAGGATGATGGCACTAATTAACTATTTGCAGGTGAAGATACAGAAGATGAGGAGCTTGAAGAGAAGCTGATGAAAAGGATCACAATGGTTCGCAAGAAGGCAGAAGGCTTAAGGGTGGGTGCACCGGTTCAGCATTCGCAACAAATGCTTAAAGTCTCCAAACCATCTCAAAGTATAAACAGCCAAGACTCGTTCCAACAAGAAGACTCTCCTCCTTGTGGCTGTTTCCCATAGAAGCAATAATACTAAATGTTACCACTAAATTTCAGCATGCCCGGACTTGGTTTATCTACCGCGAATCACATTAACAAAGAAGTAGGTTTAGTAGGTTTCCAGTCAGAACTAACTCTGATGAGAGAGAGAGAGAGAGAGTTGTTGGAATTCATGTTAGACAATGTTGGTGGAGGTGTTGGGAAAGGGAAGAGCTTGTGATGTTCTCCCATTCTCACTGTGGTTGGATCAGAAACATGTGGTCTTTCAAACTAGATTGGCACCATAGCAATTTCTCTACTGATAAGGGACCCAAAGTATATATAAGTTCACCGAACCCTTTCTGAGATCTATCATCATGTCACTGCGTGCCTATTTTGTTGTCAAATCCTGTACTTTTGTACTTGAATTTTGGGTTCCATACTTGGTTTTCCCCCTAACCTTCATTTGCTATCCTGTTAATTTACTTTTCCTTCCTCCAATGGTTCACTTCGAATTCAGATCAAAACCATGCTTTATCTTGAAAACTTTAGGAGATGCATTTTGCTAGATGACTATGCTAAGGAATCCAATAAGGAGCAAGTAATATATCCACAATCATAGGAGTTGAACCAATTCTGTTAGCTTGTGGTCATTCTTGACAACTCAGCACGGTAACGGTTGGATTGACCATCCAGCCATTACTCGTGTTCACGGTTAAAAGAAAGATGATCATAACAACAACAATAGCATAACACTCGGACTATTATCGGAGATCACAGTAATTGTCCGGATATAGAGGCTCCTGAAGAGGAAAGCCCAACAAGATAAACTGGGAAAGAAGGAACACGTGTTGCTTTATAAATACATATCAATGCAAATAGTCAAATACACAGACACATTGAGTACTTTCCCAAGAAAAATCCTCTGTGAGGAAACCTCGAGACCAAAACAAAATCACCTTGATCTTCTGTTGTAGGCATATCTAGAAGAGCTCAATGGCAACGAACCTGAAGCTTGAGAAAAACAGGAATCAGGCAAGGGAATCGTCACATCTAGTATCATGACATCATTCTTGACCCTGCAAAACTGGTACGCAATTAGTGTTACGAAAAACAAAAAAAAACATGAAAGAAGAGAGAGCTTCCTGTTTTTTCTCTAGGAGCTCAGCATGAGTCGTTACAAGGCAGAGGGTAAACCTTGCTTGAGTGAAGATAGGGTAGAGATCGGTCAAAACACACACAAAAAAAAAGAAAGAGAAAGGAAGAACAGTTGCGACAAACGTTGCGGGTTGTTGAAAGACAAGAGGCGAAACTGCGACCGCTACTCTTTCTCTCAGATTGCGTCTCTCTCTCTCTCCTTCAGGGTTTTATTCGCCCAGAAAATCGTGGGCTGAAACCAACGATTTTGGAAAACCGCCAACGAACTAAAAACTACATTCTGCCCCGGTCGGTTTTCAAATATTATGAAACTGTCACCATACAAAATTACGAAAATATCCAGATATTTTCAAGTAAAAAGACTATTTTGTCCTTATTGAGTGGAAAGTCGGTTTTACCCTCCAACAATTTATGAAAATTACGAAATACCGGCTGTTATTTTACATTACCATCCTTCTTGATTCGAGTTATTACAATACTGTCACTATGTCAAAAGACATATTTGTCCCTATCCTTTTGAGAAAATTTCAAATTCGGATTGAGGGATAAAATACCAGATTTATCCCCGATCATTTATACATTTTACAAAAATACCAAAAGTAATTTTACAGGTCTGTCCTTAGGCATTTCAGAAAATTATAAAACCAGACAAAAATTACAGTTTACCCCTGGTATTTTTTTTGAAAATTATTAAAGACAGGATTTTTTGGAAAAATTACAAATTTATCCCAGGTTGTTTATATATTAGAAATGAGTTATTTTTAGCTCGTTTTTATGATATTAGAAAGATGGCCATAACAGCAACAACATCATAACAATCGGACTGTTACCGAAGATCACAGTAACTGTCCGGATACAGAGGCTCCTAAAGTGGAAAGCCCAGGAGGATAAACCGGGAAAGGAGGAGCACACAATGCTCTATAAATACAAAGCGACACATACAATCAAATACACAGACACACCGAGTACTTTCCCAAGAAAAATCCTCTCCGAGGAAACCTCGAAACCAAAACAAAATCACCTTGATCTTCTGCTGTAGGCGCACTTAGAAGAGCTCGACGACAACAAACCTTAAGCTTGATAAAAACAGGAATTAGGCAAGGGAATCGCCACAAGTTCACTGTAAAAAATTTCAAACTAGTGTTTTCCAAAGCTTCTGGAGTCGGTAAATAGAAGTCCATAAAGAAAGAGTTCATACTACAAAAGCTCCTTGTCCGGACCGTTGTATTTAAAAGAAAAAAAATGTCATGCTTCGCAACATTAATGGATGACTTAATACAAAAAGTGTCAAACGTGGGACGACCACCAAAAGCAATTGAACATATTTCTCTCCTCGATCCTTGGTTGAGTCGGTTTGGTAAGATTCAACACCCTAGAAGGTGTTGCACTTCTGTTTGTCAAGCTCAACACAGGCAGTGGGACATCTTGTGGTCCTTGTTTTAGCCAAAAAGAAGGCTGCAACCCCTTGCAAACACTGAATTCTCAGACGTCAAAGGTGAACAAATGAAGGTTTGAGTTACAAAAGGCCTCAACCTTGAATTTCAGGTATGAAGTGACTTTCCAAACGTCAACCTCTTTCTGATGGCCGCGAAAGAAGTGACTCAACCCTTGCACCTAAAAGCCCGTCTTCAATGGGATTCACAGTTTCATCTCTCAGAATGAAGGCCTTCAATACTACCACACATTACGAAAAGTATAATAAACTTGTTCATGTTTGCATGCATAGGAATATTAACCGGCTTTACCTCTAAAATCTTTTGCAGTATCCCTTGATCCAGATTTAGTTTGAAAAGTATCTAGTGATTGAGCATGAAGCTGGCTAGCAGAGGCAAAGCCTAATGGAGCTAACTTGGTCCTTGGATACTGCATAGGGTAAAATGTGCGACAGATCAAAAGAGCATTAATGAGCTATACAGATTGAACCACTTTCGATGATGCATATAATAAAATGTTCAACAGTTGAAAAATATCGTTGATTAGATTGAAGAAGAACCATGAAACTGGAACCACATTTAGAAAGAAAAGAAGAAAATAAGCAGAGATATTGGAAAGGAAAATTGTTGGTACACATAAAACGTGCCTGCTTTAATAATCCTTTTAAACCTTTGCTTCACTGATCCTTTCATCTGTGCCTCCTGGTCCTGGGTGAATAAGCCACCACTGTATGAATGTCAGCATCCTTGAGTTTTTCTTTTTGGTAAGATCTTCGAGTTCTTTCTAACACAAATGCAGAAATTCCAGATGCCCGACCTACTAACCTTTGTGATTGTTGTTCCTTCACAAAACCCCGACATGCAACTCCCACAACCTCGAACATTTCGGGTTTTGGAGAATCCGATCTGATCAGATTTAGGTTCGAATACGAGGATAAAGTGGTATGATTAATATCTGACCTGATATCTGACATATATATATTATATTATATATACAAATATTGGTATATGTTAGCACATTTATAAGTTAGTAAATTCAAACAAATGTCTACCATTTATTTTATATGATAAAAATAAAGTAAAAAGTACATGTGGAAAAAATTCGCATTTACCAGTTTCTCTCTCCCGCTATATCCCATAAACATGCATTTGCCCTGTTCCTATCCGGTGTCCAAATCGTTACCAGTTAAAGAAAAATAGAACCCGCCTCCATTGCCATCCCGCACGGTTACACATAGAATCCGTACCCGCCTCATTAATGTTCGGGTCAAACCGTCAAGGACCCGCCCCCATTGCCATCCCTAGACGAGAGGAGCCTTATATTGCAGGTCAGAGAGCGAGAGCGAGCGTCTGCTCCTTCTATTAGGTCTCAGAGAACCGCCGTATCATAGTAAGTTATATGCTTCTCCTTTCTTCTCAAATCGGAAATAAATTTTCTTCCTGAACTTTTTCTTTGTTCTTGATCCACTCATCTTTCCTACTTTTGTATGTTCTGCATTTTGTGAGCAGACATTAGCTTTTTACACTTTCAGGGAACGGGAAGATGTTCCTCACTAGGTAACGTATCTTCACTTAGATTCTGATTTGGTTCCACGAAAGAGTTAAAAATGAAGTTTTAATTCTAGATCACCCATTTGTGTCTAATCGTCTATTTTCTGTTCTTTTTTTTCTTTTTCTGAACGAAAAGAACCGAGTATGATAGAGGTGTAAACACGTTCTCTCCAGAAGGGCGATTGTTTCAGGTCGAATATGCGATCGAGGCGATCAAGGTGTCTTTATGCTTTGATGATTTCTTGTGGATTTCGATTTGTTTTATGAGTGGCTTAGCAAATATATTTTATGATATTTTTCCTTTGCACAGTTGGGTTCAACTGCAATCGGAATAAAGACCAAAGAAGGTGTTGTATTGGCTGTCGAGAAGAGAATTACTTCCCCATTACTGGTTGGCGCTGCTTTCTCAATAGTCAATACTATGTTTCGGTATTAGTTTGATTACTTTTTCTTTTTTTTCTTTTGTGCATTTTTCCTGATTATTGATTTAACTTTACGAAGGACAAGTTAAACTATGGGAAGCAGAGTGAGAAAAGATCTCCTTAGAAATTATTGCTACTGATCTTCATTTTAGTTACTTCTTTGTGTTCCATCACAAAAAAGGTAGAACAGCAGCACGTTATACATTGAGGTATAACATAATTATTTAAGATTGAAAATGTTTGGAATCAGTTACTTACCTTTGCACACATGCTGAATTTCATGCTTCTGCCTGGTTAATGTGGGTACGATCTTTGGACTGAGGGGTCTCAGATTCAAATTTCATGGTTGAAAGTCATCTTGCTTGAGCATTGAAAATGTATGGATTTATCTAAATATGGTGAAGTTTCAGCTTCAGATACAAATGCATATAAGTGACTCGTATATATATCTGAGGTGCTAAAGGCTAGTCTGTCCGAGGGTTTATGTAAGGTTCTATGACCAGTTTCGACTCCATTGCAGATGACATTTTCGTACTTATTGGAACTGCTATTTTGGGATGAAGCTTATTGCATTTGTGAGTGCTTCATTGGCCTAATTAATAACGTGAGTGTGCCTAGCAAGCTTCAGATCGATGCGATTTCTGATCAAGGTTCTTCACATGCTGGAAGCACTAGGTCACTGCCTGTGACAGGTTTCTCCTTTGCCAATGCATCCTAGGGTTCAATTTTGTTAGCTACCAAATACCAAGTAAGCAAGTTGACCGGTACCCAGTTCAGGGTTATGTGAAGAAGCAAATATATTCAATTACCAATTCACTAATAAGATCCGCACATTCTGATAATGTAATAAAAATCTCAGTACGATTCAGGTACTTGGATCACAAAACATCATTTATCATATTGTATCGTACGATACGGTGCAAGTTCAAAAAATCATATCTTTTAAAAATCAAAGTTGGCTTGTTTGTGCCCTACCTCTAGGGGTTTGTATTGCATGTCTACCCATTCCTCTCAAGACCAATTTCTTTCTATCTAAATATCTCATATGTATTCTACATTCATTATTGTTTGTATTGTGTACTGTTTTGGTGTGTTGTCTGACGCGTATCGTATCGTGTATCGCTGGGCTCCACGATACGTATCGTATCGTATTTTAATATTAAAATAATATGAAAATTATTTAAAAAATCAAGAAAATTAGTAAAAATCCAAAAAAAATCTGGAAAAATCTGATAATTGCTTTAAATTCATATAATGCAAAGTTTAGCACAGATTGAACATTCAACATTGAACAATTGGATCCAAAATTACATATTTTGAAGCAAAAAATGAAATACATTTACATTTTACATATTTTAATTTGTATCAGGATTATTAACTAAATAATCTTCATCTTCTACTTGATAAAGATTCAAAGTTTCTCATCACCTTCTGCTTTAAAATGAAAATCTTCATCTCCTTCGTAATGTTGTTATACTTCAAATTAATTCATGCAATGTCTTCTTCGGTTAGGAGTGCATTTTCTTCATTATCTTCCATAATCCACTCATCTAATATATCAAAATTAACAAACTGCTATCTTTGTACATGTAGTTGTCATATTTGCTAATTTTCATATGTGAGCAAAACAATGAGCTCAATTTCTTTGATTATTGACTCTATGACACCTCAGTGATGTGATATTATTACTTGATGATATCCCTTTTTCTCTTACAATTAGCTTTTTAACTAATGCTTGAGCTTCATTTCTCACTTCACAGACTGAGTTAAGCCTCATACACGTTGATCATGTTAACTCAATGGAAGTCACGGAAGGTGAACCCTAAAATAGTGAAGTTGTGAAATGCCCACTCAATGAACCGAGACAACCAAATATTTTTAATTGTTTGCGATCTCATGAAATTAGAAACTGCTAGCAGAAATATACCTAAAAGTTGGCAACAGAAAGAAAAATGATTTTGTCACAATTTTTATTTGTTTATAAATTATTTTTATTTAATAAATAAAATTATAAACCCAAATTACAAGCATAGGGAAGTGAAGAGAGGCGAAGAGAGGCCAGAAACCTGCAAAAAAAAAATAATTTTTTTTAAAAAAAAAAATTTAAAAAAAAAATTTGAAAAAAAATTTGGGCGTATCACCCGTATCGTACGATAACCTGTATCTTACGATACAGGTTACCGTATCGTATCGTGGCTTCCCATGATACGATACGTATCGCACTGTATCGTACGATACGGTGCGATACGGATAACATTGGTTTTGGTCCACGATACGTATTGGATCGTATCACACCATATCATTTTTCAATACTAAAAATTAAAAAATTGAAAAAAATGAGTTAATGTATGAATGTATCGTATCGTGAAGTCAATATGGTGCATTGCGGATAACACTGAATCCTAAGTTTCAAAATGAGTTCTGAGGGTGATGTAAATATTTGTTGATGTATGAATGTTGAAGCGGACAAGTCACAAATCGTCAACGTGTCAATCAAATTGTGAAGATACCAACACATCCAAATATGAATGTTCCAAGTCAAGAATACACAACTTGAGTAAGAAGGAGACAAATCCATAAGTCAAAAGACTGTCCAAGACAACTTAATTTATTGATGTAGTGATGCTCTATTTATAGAGTAATATATACAACAAGTGAAAGAGAAGAGAGAAGTAAGGAGAGGGCCAACATTCAACTGTTGGGGATCAGATCTCTCCAACGGCTATATTAACTAGCCGTTGGGGAGCCCTGATCCCCAACGGCTAACTGGAATGGCCAGGGCCCTAATGGCCTATGTCACACGGGTGCGGGTGCGGGTGCAAGATACGGCAAATTTCAAAATTTTTGGGTGCGGTAAAACGGTTAGGGTATATAATATTATATATAATATTCAAGCTACATAAATCAATCCTAATACAACTAGTATTTGCTAATTTTGGGTGCATGTAGGTATCAATTAGCAAGTTCCCTCATAATGATATGAAACTTAGAATGATTTTATGAGCTACAAAATATCCAAGTTATGGATTCAAAGAGTTTTCAGATCTTTTGTAGGATATAGCATATACTAGTATTTGTGCTAGGATCCACTAATGATGTCATACTCTTCTATTCTATTGATCTGGCAATGTTCTTGGTCTTCAAATGTGTTTGGTGACAGAGATTATTCTGTGCAAAGGCATACAGTATGGAGTCAAGAATCCAATCAGATTGAGAAATAAGAAACCAATTGTCTGCACCAAAATCATTCAAGCTAATATTGTATACAACTACAATAGCAAGTACACAACTTTATATTAAAGCAAAACACATAAATGGTAAACAACTACTAATTTCATCATAATACCCAAATCAATCTTCCTTATCCGGACCCATTTATCCATGAGTTACAATTTTTTTTTGCGCTTTCTTTTGACATGCCCCACCAACACTGTGTCGGTGTTAGTGTCGGTGTCGCACCAGTGTCGAGGTCGACACTCCACCCCTTAGAAGTGTTTGTGTGACTTAGCTGATGACCCTGGCTATACAGTACCTAAAGTAGATGTATACATGTGATTTGGTGTGTTTTGATGTTGAATCTATTGTCTCATAGTGTGGTGTATATTCTAGAATTTTTCATGATTATTTAAATGTTTTACATTTCTTATGATTTAAAAAAAATTAATTTAAAAATCACCAGGTGCGATATAGGTGTATTGGTTCCCCTGCGATATGGGGTCCAATATGAATTTACAACATTGCAACCTGACAAGAAACCTTTGATTTAAGGGTAGCTGATAAAATCCTATTTCAGGACATGACTCATGGGCATTGAACTTTCTAATATATATAGAGAGGAATCTGTCACAAGTAGTCCTATTTCAATATCTACGGAACCTTTGATTATCTGTGGCCTTATCTCTTGTAATTAGGATGTGGAAGAATGTGAAGTTTGGGGTGTTCACTATTAGCTTAAAACTGAATAACCAAACCAACCAAACTTCACAACTTGGTTCTATTTTTCAAAATATTTGGTTCAGTTTCGGTTATTAGATCCATGAAATTTCAGTTCTTGTGTTTTATTTGGTTTCTAGGATCCAAAATTGAAAACTAATCTATCCTAACCGTTTCTTTTGGTGTACTGTGCATTTAGCTGAAGCAGATTTATTGCTTAGTCATTGTTGGGACTCTTGAGCCTGGTTCTTGACTAAAGTGTTTGGCATATTAAGATCTTTATCTTATAAAATGATGTGCATTTATGTGTTATTTTAATATGAAACGCTTGATCCTTGATCCAGTCATGTTATGAAGTATCCTGAAATTTTCTACAATCTACGCAAATGAAATTAAAAACATACTCTTGGGCCAGTGATACCCATTCTTATGCTCAGATAAGGAAGTCCTTCAAATAGATGTGAAGGTGTTTCTTCCATTATCAACATAAGATTATGATCTAGAATAACAGAAACGCTCTCTAAGAAGTAATAAACAACCAGCTATATAAATTATCAACTAGATTCAGAGAATTACCAGAAAAGAGATACCAAGTTTACCATATTCATCCAAGGCTATAATAAGAGTCAAATCAAACGTACCAAAAGGCATGTTTAGAATTAGGATAATGGTTATGCCTGCAAAGAAAATTGGAGTAGCCACAGGAGTGCCCATTGTGTACGCCATGTAGAAAAGAGTATAAATATATGGTATAAACCGGTAGCATCTGAGGAGTGCCAAGCAACATTCTTCTTCACACTAGAAGGTGTATTTTGTGGGGAAAATTAAGAAAACAAGTATAATAAGAAAAGGCAAATGAAATGGACAAATACACGTATCATCCAGTGGACAACTAATCTAAAGAACAGTCGGGCTTTTACAGTATATTTGACAAGTTCCTAGGCATGCTGGACCATATAGAAACTGAAGATATCCCTAGCTGTGGCTCACCTAGTGCAATACCACATCTACTGTAGCCAACTGTTTAACCAATCGAAGCTTTTGACATGATTTAATAATTTGAGTAACTCCAATAACCTTTCTTACATAATTATCAGTATTTCCTTGGTGAAAACTCTTTTATTACCATGACATAGTAACATTACCTCGTATGAACTTATGTTAAACATTTATTCATGAATTTGTATGTGACCAACTGCAACATTGACCGGAGCAGTGTTGTCTGACGCGTATCGTATCGTGTATCGTTGGGCTCCACGATACGGGCATATCGTATCGTATTTTAATATTAAAAATTAAAATAATGCAAAAATTAATTACAAATCAATAAAAATTAGTAAAAATTTGAAATAAAATCACAAAAAATCAGGAAAAAATCAGGAAAAATCTAGTAATTGCTTTAAATTCATATAATGTAAGTTTAGTATAGATTGAGCATTCAACATTGAACAATTGCATCCAAATTTACATATTTTGAATCCAAAAAATGAAATACTGACACAGTTTACAGTTACATTACATACAATGTTACATGTTACAAATTGTAATCAGGATCATCAACTAAATAATCTTCATCTCATTGTTACAGATCCTCATCATCATCATCAACGACACCTTCTTCGAAATCAAATTCTTCATCTCCATGATGTTGTTGCGCTCCTTCCAAATTAATCCAGGGAACGTCTTCTTCAGTTAGAAGGGCATTTTCTTCAGTGTCTTCCATAACCCAATCTTCTAATATATCAAAATTATCCAAACTTATTGGATCGAACTGACTTTCTTCTCTATTTACTTTTTTTAATTGCCTACGACACAAACAAAGATAAACAATTAGTAAATAATATTAACAATTGGAGGCTGAAGTTAAACAATATTGAATTGAAAATTTGAAAGTAACATAACATTACCTTTCACGAAGGCACATGTTACAATGAATATAAACCAAATCATTAAGTCTTTTGTGTTCCAACCTGTTGCGCTTTTTTGTATGGATGTGCTTAAAAACACTCCAATTTCTTTCACAACCTGTTGCACTATAGGTTTGGCTTAAGACTCTCACTGCAAATTTGGACAATCACTTCCAAACTTGTTCCACCAAACATCTGTAAAAAAAGACAAACATTAGAGACATAATAATCCACAGCAATGTAAGATGCAACTTAAATATCAAAATAAATAATTTACTTGGACGCATCGTAGTGCGATTGCGAATTGCAACAGGCAAACCCATCAAGTGAAGAGCATTGTCATATATCTCCATCTCTCGATGTATCGCATCTGCTATGCTCTCATCAGGGACTAATCTGTCGATACAATCAATGATTTCTCGATTAACCTCACCGCCCCTTTTGAAGGTTGTTGAGTACCTGAATGATGGGTTTAGATAGTAGGCTGCTACATGAATAGGCTGATGCAATTGTTTATTCCATCTACTATTAATTATTTTCCACATGGGCACATAATCTCTCTTTTTTCTATTAAAGTTATTTTTGATGGCTTCTTTTGTCCTGTCCATGGCTTCATAAAGGTAGCCCATAGATGGTTTCTCCTCGCTGTCAGCCAATCTCAAAACTTTCACTAAAAGACAAGTAATTTTCAATAATCTGACACATGCATTCCAAAATAAACTTCTAAAAACTGTTTTTGCAATCTCATTCAACTTTCTATTTCTTTTGTTTTGAGGCAACTCTGCAAATTGTTGTAACTCATCTGAGGAGAACATTATCTTTAAAGCTTGCTTCTATCTCACAATACTGTGTACAGATAAGAAGTTTGTTGCGAACGGAATTGCAGTTGTGAGAAGAAGCTCTGCACCTTCTGTATATCTCCTCATCATACACAAAACAAATGCATGGTTGTAAATGAATTTTGTAATATCTTGGCAACACTCAGTTGTTGCCTTTATTTCAGCCATCTCACCAATGTCCTCGAGGATGAGATCTAAACAATGGGCTGCACATGGTGTCTTAGTAGAAAGTCTCATAAATATCAGCTGACTCCTTCGCAACTGCGTTGTAGTTAGTTGCATTATCTGTAATCAATTGGACTACATTCTCTAACCCAACCTCCTATATAACCTTATCAAATTCCTATCGTAGGATCTCTGTAGTGTGCCTCTCCTCTGACATATCTAGAGATCCCAAAAACATGAGTAATTTAGGACAATATACAAGAAAGTTTAGCAATGTACTTCCTCGCCTATCGGTCCATCCATCTGCCATGATAGTGCATCCCATTTCCTTCCACGACTGTCTCAAAGTCAAACAATATTGTTACACTTTAATGACGGTCTGATCTAATATCAGTGTTATCCGTATCGCACCGTATCGTATCGTGGGCCACCACGATACAATACACCTAGGTGTATTGATATGAAAAGCTTATCGCATCGTATCGTGCAATACGGGCCGTATCGCACAATATGGTGCGTATCGCCCGTATCGTATGTTGTGGGACCCAAGTCGACCGAAACCTGCGATTTTTTGTAGGTTTTCTTACTCCTTTTGGGTTCCTCAAGTTCTCTAAGAGCTAGTTTTCGCCTCCTTGTTGAAGCAATTCACCTTTTGAGACGTCTTATGCAACATTTTAGAGCAAAAAAGAAAGACCTTCACATGATATTTATTGATCTAGAAAAAGCTTATGATTGGGTACCGAGGGAGGTTCTTTTTTGAACTTTGGAAAAAAGAGGTATCCCATTGACATATATTAACCTTATAAGAGACATGTATGATGGTGCAAAAGCATGTGTGAGGACTCATGAAGGAATGACAGACTTCTTTGAAGTTAATATTGGGTTATATTAAGCATCAACTTTAAGTCCATACTTATTTATAATGATGATGGATGAGTTAACAAAACATATTCGAGATGAGGTGCCTTGGTGTATGTTATTTGCAGATGGCATTATGTTAGTCGAAGAATCTAAGGAAAAAGTTAATAGAAAATTGGAACTATGGAGAGAAACATTAGAAAGCAAAGGCCTCCGACTTAGTAGAACAAAGACAGAATATATGGAATGTAAGTTTGATCATTTGGTTACTTCAGAGGACATGGAAATTAAAATTGGCACACATTGCATTCCCCAAAAGGAAAGTTTTAAATACCTAGGGTCAATTTTTCATAGTGATGGAAGAATTGAGGGAGATGTTACACATAGAATTAATGCTGGTTGGTTAAAATGGAGAGGAGCATCAGGTATTCTTTGTGATAAGAAGATATAAAGTTAAAAGGTAAATATTATAGAGCAACAATTAGGCCTGTCATGTTTTATGGTTATGAGTGTTGGGTAGTTAATCATCAACATGTACAAAAGATGTTTGTGACAGAAATGAAGATGTTGAGATGGATGAGTGGTCATACAAGAAAAGACCGTATACATAATGAGGTTATTAGAAACAAATTAGGAGTGGCACCAATAGAGGATAAAATGTGAGAACATCGTTTAAGATGGTTTGGACATATAGAAAGATCAAAAGAAGAACCTGTAAGAAGGTTAGAAAAACTAATTTTGGAAAGTATTAAAAGAGGTAGAGGACGACCACAAAAGTGTTGGAAAGAAACAATAAAGAATGATCTAGCTTATTGGGAGTTAACTACTAACATGGCACACGATAGGGATCTGTGGAAACAAAGAATCCATGTAGCCGACCCCGTCTAGTATGGGAAATGGCTTAGTTGTTGTTGTTGTTTTTTATTTTAAATCTAACTTGTATTTTTCATGGGCTTTGACGATTTCATCATCGTCTAAATCATCAATGTTCAAAATTGGTTCCTTTATGGTTCCATCGATGTAATCTCAAAAATCCTTTGACAAAAAATACTTTTTCATGGTCCTAACCCAACTTTGGTAGCATTTCGAGTCTAGGATACATCTAAACGACTCATTTTTACCTTCTATTTTGCAAAAAATCATAAATTATGAACTAACCTCAAGTTTGATAAAATTCTTCAAATTTTGCACTGATGGCACGCTTCTCAATGCACCCAATTTCTTCAATCCGAGGCTCTGATACCATGTGAATATTCGTCAATGATCGAAGGTTGATGTAGCACGAATCAAGATGACCAAGTTGCCAAGAGTCAAATGGCATTCAATCCCGAATACCGATCTTCAAGAATAAGAAAAGCGAAAGCGTATACGAAACAAGTCAAAAAGCAATACTAGACGGCATACTTTATTCATGTTTTGAAGTGGTATTTATAACGGCTACTAGCCGTTGAGCTCTCAATGGTGGTGGTAAGGGCCATGGTGGCCCTGGCCCTTTCTTCATACTTGGGCTGCACGGGCCCTAGTGGCCCGTGCACTGTTACATTAACAGATACACGATACGATACGTGTCAGGCATGAATCCAAAATGGTTTTCTGTTGTACTTGATACTTGTCTTAACCTACGTTCGATAATTCTTTCCCATAATTTCATAGTATGACTCATTAACTTGATACTCTAATAATTTGCACAGTTTTGAATGTATCCCTTGTTCTTATATATGGGTATAAGTGTACTCGCTCTCCATTCCTTTAACACCTTTTGGTTTCTCCATATTTCATTAAATAGTCTCGTGCCAGCTTCTCCTAGGATTTTCCAAACTTTTATAGGAATATTATCTGGTACTACCGATTTACCACCCTTCATATATTTAAGAGCCTCTTTGACTTCATTCTTTTGAATATGTCGATAGAAATTGTGGTTTATATACTTTATGATTTGGCTAACTCTCCTAAGTTAATACTAACATCTTTATTTTCATTAAAAAGCATATAAAAATAGCTTTTCTATCTATTTCTCATACCATCATTTGCCACTAGAATTTTTTTATCCTCATCTTTAATGCATCTAATAGAATTAAGATCTTTAGTTTTCTTATCTCTAGCCCTAACTATTTTAAAAATATCTCTTTCACCCTCTTTTGAGTTGAGTTTTTTATATAAGTCCAAGTGGGAAAAAATGAACGCAAAAATCACATGGATTATTTGCCAAAATGTGGATGAAAAGCTTAGAAATAGGATTAGTGCATTTGAAAATGCTTTTGAAACTTGGAAATATTTGAAAAAACTTCATTCTCAAGATGACTTTGTTTTCTAAATTGATTTAATGGAAAGGATGGTAATGCTTAAACAAAGGAACCTAAGCATTAGAGACTACCATAATGAATTTTTGGAATTATGGACTCAATTGAGAAGTTTTGACAAATTTGGAAATCTTTATAAATTATATGAATTTCAAGAATTTCTAGACAACAATACTTCTTTTTGTTTATGCGTGGGTTGAGAGATGAATTTGAAAATATTAGATCAAACCTTATACATAGAAAACCTAGACCTAGAGGGGATTCCTTTTTGGCCGATCTTGTTATAGAGGAAACGAGATTGAAGAACATAAATGTGGCTAAGGAAGCCGTGCTTGCTGCATCAAAACCGGGAGCAAATTTGAAGACCTACAAGCCTCCGTATGTAAAGTACAATGAAGGCATGTCAAAGAAGCCCATGAGACCGTGGCTCAACAAAGACACTATTTGCCACTATTGCAAGGAAAATGGACACATCAAAACCACGTGTCCTTTACTTCGGAAAAGAAGTGGAAATGTGGAAGCCGTAGAAGAAGGGGGTGTCTTGCCCAACATCAAAGCATACATAGAAGAAATTTAAAGCAAGCATCTCCGGGAATGCACTATCTACTTCTCAAGGTATGTCTTGGTTTTTTGATTCCGGTGCATCCTTTTATATGACATATAGTGAAGATTCTTTGATTAATTATTGTGAAACCACTGGAAAACATGTGTTTATGGTTGATGGAACAAAACTCCAAATAAAAAAATTAGGAAACCTTGAAAAACAAAACTTTAAAATTCAAAATGTAAGTTTTATACCTAAACTTAATTTAAATCTACTTTCGGTTGCTCAAATATGTGATAACAATTGTATAGTCACTTTCTCATCAAAACATTGTGTGGTGTAGGATTACCTATCGAAGAAGGTGATTGGTCAAGGCCATAGAGAAAGTGGACTATACAAAATGGACTATCTTGTTATGCCAAATTTCGGTTTTTGTAACATAACCCAAGATGCTACGCTATGGACACTTGGACTCTTAAAAATTATCATATTCCTTTGATTAAAAACATTAGAGAGAAAAATTTTGAATGTAAAGATTGTATTCTTAGAAAAATGCATCATCTTTCTTTTGGAGAAAGAAACTATGTACCAAAAAAAGCTTTTGATTTAATACATTCAGATGTTTGGGGCCCCGCGCCCGTTGTTTCTAAAGGAGGATTGCAATACTATGTGTGGATGACTTTACTCGTTTTACATGGATATCTCTTAAAACACAAATCCGAAGTATTTGAAAAATTTGTAGTATTTTGTAATATGATAAAAAACCAATTTGGAGCAACCATTAAAATCTTTAGATCCGATTCGGGAGGAGAGTACATGTCTAATGAATTTCACAAATTTATTTAAACTAATGGTATTATTCATAAAAAATCATGCACTAAAACACCTCAACAAAATGGTTTAGCGGAAAGAAAACGTAGGCATATTATTGAAACTTATAGAACTATGCTAATTGCTAGCAATATTCCTAAATTCTTATGGGCCGAAGCTACTCTTACCGTAGTATACTTTATAAATAGAATGCCTTCATCTAACCTTGAAAATACATCACCTTTCAAAAAATTGTACAACATCTCTCCTTATTATGAAAGACTTAGGGTTTCATATGATTCCAAATACCATCGACACCATTGGATATAAAAGCCTTGACCAACTTTCCCCACCATAAACGAGATCTTTGTTGCGTGTAATGAGGAAAAACACAAGGCCCAAGCCATACCTCTCTTGGAAATAATGAAAGAGAATTTAAATAATAAGCAACGGAAATTTTTGGACCCCTCTAGAGTAAGAAGAAGGCATAAGCTTAGAGAAGTTACCAACAAAAGGCTCCCCATCCACTTGTAGAATCCATACATCACTTTGAGAGCCACTGTCATAAACAAAGCAACCCTTTTCGTTCTTAATCCGAGGGTCTTGTTAAAATATATGTATTTTACTATATTTTTCTTATTATGAAAGTATACATACATGTAATGAGGCACTAGGGCCACAAGGGCCCCACAACTACTTTTAGTAACTGAATGCTGCTAGCTGTCCACTACTACTCTCTCTTTTCTCTCTTCTCACTCTAATAATAAATGTTAAGCCTTCTTGGCCAATTTATATACATTCTTTTGAGTGTATTTGCTATTGTTAGTGCATTTGCTATTATTTTGGTCTTTTCTAAGGATCTTTATAGGAATCCTTTGGTGACTCACGATTATTGTATATCAAAGCCTATTTGATCTTCGTTATTATCAAATCATCGCCTCAAGAAGCGTGTCAAAACTTAAAAGTTCATATTAATGATTTGTGGTACTTTTTCAAATATTTATCTAAGTACACTCCTTTGAAGCTTGACTCCTTAAGATAAAAAAATGGTTTCAATTTTTGATTAATAACTTTCAACTACAAAACATGGGCCTAATCAATGGAAAACTATTTATATTTCAAAAATTGTGGGGCTCTGTGACATAAATGAAGATGTTGAGATGGATGAGTGGTCATACAAGAAAAGACTGTATACATAATGAGGTTATTAGAAACAAATTAGGAGTGGCACCAATAGAGGATAAAATGAGAGAACATCGTTTAAGATGGTTTGGATATATAGAAAGAAGATCAAAAAAAGAACCTGTAAGAAGGTTAGAAAAACTAAATTTGGAAAGTATTAAAAGAGGTAGAGGACGACCACAAAAGTGTTGGAAAGAAACAATAAAGAATGATCTAGCTTATTGTGAGTTAACTGCTAACATGGCACACGATAGGGATTTGTGGAAACAAAGAATCCATGTAGCCGACCCCGTCTAGTATGGGAAAAGGCTTAGTTGTTGTTGTTGATGTGAATAGATTGAAAGTGGAACCCTCTATAAATGCCACATTGGAATAAAAAGAGGAACTTGAAGAGGCTATGAGACGATCTTATGGGTTCTCATGAATAATGTGAATGATCACATTAGAGGGTACTCCTTTACCAATACCAAAGAAGCATGAGAATACTTTAAGAAATCTCATGTTCAAGTGATATAGCACATAGGATGGCACTACGTGATAAAATGTTAGTGAATGAGTTCTATAGTGAGCATTCCAATATTTGAAATCAACTAAATGAATATAAAAAGAAGTGTACACAATGTCTTAGTGAAAGATAATGTGAAGAAAATGAAGACTTCATATATCAATTTTTGAGAAGTCCTAAAGAGGAATTCGAAGAGGTAAGATTCTCTCTTATACATCGTAAACCCTTCCCACTAAACAAGAGGTTATTGCCGATCTAAATGGTAGAAATAATGAAGCTAGGCTTTAAAAAGATTCTGCCTTAACCGCATCAAGGCCCAGAGCACACATTAAGACATATCAACCTCCACATTTCAAGATTGAATGATCAAGTGAGACAAAGAAGAAAATTATTTGCCACTTTTGTAAGGAGGTCAGACATATTAGGTCGAATTGTCCAAGATTAAAGAAGGTGATTTTGGTAGACGAACAAATCTCTTTCTTTCTCAATTCTTGCTCTCGATGAAAAAGTAAAGCTTCTTGAAACACAATTGAAAGAGAAGACAATCATTGGTGCAGTATGCTCTACTTCCACCCATGACACTCAAGGTATAATTCCTTAGCTACTTGATTCGGGTGCTTGATTTCATATGACTAATAAAAAACTTTTAAATTCTTGCATAAGAAAACCTTTATCATGTGTGTTTACCATCGATGGAACCAAACTAAAGGTTGATAAAGTAGGAGACCTTCAAAACAAAGACTTTTCAATTTCTAAAATTAGTGTTTTCTAAAATTAAATTTATATTTACTTTTCGTTTCTTAAATATTAGATAATGGTTGTGTTACAACCTTCTCATTTGCGGGTTGCATCATTTAGGATCACCTCTTAAAGAAGGTGATTAGATGTGGCCATAGAGAAGGACGAGACTCTATGCAATGGATTATATGCATAATTTTGGACATTCGAATATTTTGTCAAATGATGTATAACTATGGCACAAAAGACTTGACCATTTAAATGTTCAAAAGTTGTATGAATGTCCCATTTAAATAAAAAATATTAAAATTTTTCTTCAAAGATTGTGTTCTTGGCAAAATGCAATCTCTTTCATTTCCAAATAAAACATATATTCCAAGCAAACCGTTTGAAATTGTATATTCAGATGTTTAGGGCCTCACACCCATAATGTTAAGGGAAAGAGTCCTTTATCGATGACTTTACTAGATATAATGGATATATCTATTAAAAGCAAAATATGTTTTCAAGAATTTTATTACCTTCCATAGTCTCGTTAAGAATCAATTTGATTTTGAAATCAAGATGTTTACGTCTCACTCATGAGGTGAATTTGCATCAAATGAATTTGAAAACTATCTTGAAAACCATGAGATTCTTTGTCAAACATCCTGTACGAAGACTCCCCAATAAAATAGTATTGTTAAACAAAAGCATCTGCATATTGTAGAAACCACTAGGACTATGTTCGTATCCAGTGGACTTCCTAAAAATCTTTGGGCTAAGGCTATTATGACTTTTGTTTATCTAATAAACCGTATGCCCTCTCTTTCGTATTACAAAATGTTTCTCCGATTGAAAAACTCTTTAAAATCATACCTAACTACTTTAGACTAAGAGTATTCGAGTATAAATGCTTTGGTTTTACAAACAAAGAAGATAAACTATCTCCGCGTGCCATTGAATGTGTCTTCTTAGGATATGGTATAAACAAAAAAGGTTATAGATGCAATGATCCTAAGAATGACAAACTCTATGTATCTAGAGATGTTAAGTTTTTTGAAAATACGGTTAAACCTATTATAAGAAAATCCAATAAAGATTCTAGACCTTGTGATAGGTTCGTCTCTTATGAAAGTTTTTCAGACATAGAACCCTATGGACTACAATTTTAGTCATAAAGGAACTTAGGACATTTAAGAAAACTCAAACATCCCAACTCTGGATTCATGCTATGAATGATGAACTAGATGCCCTACACAGAGCTCAAACATGAGAAATTGTCACACATCTTTGAACCAAGAAACCAATAGGATGTAGTTGAGTATATAAAATCAAAACCAATGGTGATGGTACCCTAGAATGATATAAAGCTAGATTATTAGTTAAAGGACATTCAAAGAGTATTAAAATGATCATGAGGAAACCTTCGTCCCAGTAGCCAGAATGATGACTGGTAGGACTGTTGTTGCTCTTAATGCAATTATAAACTGAAACATCTTTCAAATGGATATTAAGAATGTGTTTTTAAATGAAAGGCTAAGGGAAGAGGTCTACATCGAACCTCCTCTCGGTCTTAACATTCCAAAAAATCAAGTTCTTCGTCTACAAAAGGCTCTATATGGTTTTAAACAGTGTTATCCGTATCGCAGCGTATCGTACGTATCGTATCGTGCCACCACGATACGATACGGGGGCTTGTATTGTGAATGCGGGTGTATCGCACCGTATCGTGCGATACAGGCCGTATCGCACGATACGGTATGAGCGATACGCCCTGAGACCCTTATAAAGGGTCCCTGGCCGCACGAAACTCGTATTTTCTCACGGGTTTTCTCTCTCCTCTTAGGTTTTTCAAGCTCCCTAAGAGCCGATTTTCGCTTCTTTAGTGTTTAAAGCTAAAAAATCGTGCTCTACGGTGTCCGTGTAAGCCTCCAAACTCGGATTTAGGTATATTTTTAATGGTTTTTCCATTTTTTTCCTTTATATTTGTTTTTTTTTTGTGTTATTTCATTTTTTTTAAATGACAAATTATGAAGTTATTAAGTGTGTGTATACGATTTTTATTGCATTCAGAAGTGGGAGACACTCGATTTGAGTATTATTTGAAGATTGGGGGATTTACGACATGCTTTTATTTTCAGTTTTTTGCTTGAA
This sequence comes from Brasenia schreberi, assembly GCA_036023115.1. Lineage (NCBI taxonomy): Eukaryota > Viridiplantae > Streptophyta > Magnoliopsida > Nymphaeales > Cabombaceae > Brasenia > Brasenia schreberi. Next base: position 121,903 of record JAYKKT010000090.1, on the reverse strand, counting down.
TTAAAGTACTCGATTGAGATGGCAGGAAGGGGTGGTAGAGACTCCCATTATCGGTCTGAGGATCCGGCATGGCAGTGGGGTATACCAGTTGAGGGTTACAGGTTAAAGATTAGATGCTTATTTTGTGAAAAGGTGGTTAGTGGTGGAATTTAAAGGTTGAAACACTACCTAGAAGGAACCAGGAAAGAAGTTGCTCCATGCACAGGCAGAGTTAGAAGTGTGCCAGAAGGTATGAAATGGCAATGCTTGTAGATGATTGAGAGCATATAGGAAAGGAGACAACAAAAGGATGATTTTCAGATGTGTGAAGAAGGTGATGATGCTACTGCCACTGGAGTTGGATTCACTGATAGTTTGCCTTCAGATGCTAGAACAGAGATTGGTAGTAGTAGTTCGCGAGCACCTAGCAGGGGAAAGAAGGTTGCAGTTGAAGACTTTGGAGGTGGCAGAAGAGGAAGTTCAAGGAGTAGAGGAAGAACTTCTACTATACATTCGTTCTTTCCTCCTTCCACTATACCTGGTGCTCAACCTGGAATTCGTGCTGCTATGGCTTCAGAACAACTGCATGATCAAGCAGACCTTGCAGAGAGAAGATGGTTTTATGATGCATGCATTCCATTTAATGCAACAAACATTTTTCATTTTCAAGCAATGACAGATGCAATTACTAACATTGGTCCAAGATATAGGATGCCCTCTTATTAGAAGTTGAGAGGGAAGATATTAGATCAGACCGTCATTGAAGTACAACAATATTGTTCGACTTTGAGTCAATCGTGAAAGGAAACAGGATGCACTATCATAGTAGATGGATGGACCGATAGGCGAGGAAGGATATTGCTAAACTTTCTTGTATATTATCCTAAATGACTCATGTTTTTGAGATCTCTAGATATGTCAGATGAGAGACACACTACAGAGATTCTACGACAGGAATTTGATAAGGTTATACAAGAGGTTGGGCTAGAAAATGTAGTCCAATTGATTACAGATAATGCAGTTAATTACAAAGCGACTGGGAAGGAGTTAGCTGATATTTATGGGACTTTCTACTGGACACCATGTGCAACCCATTGTTTAGATCTCATCCTCGAGAACATTGGTGAGAGATGAAATAAAGGCAGCAACTGAGTGTCGCCAAGATATTACAAAATTCATTTACAACCATGCATTTGTTTTGTGTATGATGAGGAGATACACAGAAGGTGCAAAGCTTCTTTGCACAGCTGCAACTCGGTTCGTAACGAACTTCTTATCTGTACAGAGTATTATGAGACAGAAGCAAGCTTTAAAGAGAATGTTCTCCTCAGATGAGTGGCAACAATTTACAGAGTTGCCTCAAAACAGAAGGAATAAAAAGTTGAATGAGATTGTAGAAACAGTTTTTAGAAGTTCATTTTGGAATGCATGTGTTAGATTATTAAAAATTACCTATCCTTTAGTGAAAGTTTTGAGATTGGCTGATAGCGAGGAGAAACCATCTATGGGCTACCTTTATGAAGCCATGGACAGAGCAAAAGAAGCGATCAGAACTTTAATGGAAAAAAGAGAGATTATGTGCCCGTGTAGAAAATAATTGATAGTAGATGGAATAAACAATTGCATCAACCTATTCATGTAGCAGCCTACTATCTAAACCCATCATTAAGGTACTCAACAACCTTCAAAAGGGACGATGAAGTTAATCGAGGAATCATTGATTGTTTCGACAGATTAGTCTCTGATGAGAGCATAACAGATGCGATACATCGAGAGATGGAGATATATGATAATGCTCTTTACTTGATGGGTTTGCCTGTTGCAATTCGCAATCGCACTATGATGCGTTCAGGTAAATTGTTTATTTTCATATTTAAGTTTCATCTTACATAACTCTAGATTATGTCTATAATGTTTATATTTTTGTACAGATGTTTGGTGGAACATGTTTGGAACTGATTGTCAAAACCTTAAAGATTTTGTAGTGAGAGTCTTAAGCCAAACCTGTAGTGCAACAGATTGTGAAAGAAATTGGAGTGTTTTTGAATACATCCATACAAAGAAGTGCAACAGGTTGGAACAGAAAAGACTAAATGATTTAGTTTATATTCGTTGTAACATGCGCCTTCGTGAAAGGTAATGTTGTATTACTTTCAAATTTTCAATTCAATATTGTTTAACTTCAGTCTTCAATTGTTAATATTATTTACTAATTGTTTATCTTTGTTTGTCGTATGCAATTAAAAAAAGTAAATAGAGAAGAAAGTCAGTTCGATCCAATAAGTTTGGATAATTTTGATATAGTAGAAGATTGGGTTATGGAAGACACTGAAGAAAATGCCCTCCTAACTGAAAAAGACGTTGCTTGGATTAATTTGGAAGGAGCGCAACAACAACATTAAGGAGATGAAGAATTTGATTTCAAAGAAGAAGGTGTCGTTGATGATGATGAAGAGATGATGAAGATTATTTAGTTGATGATCCTGATTACAATTTGTAAAATGTAATTTTGTCTGTAATCTGTATTTCATTTTTTGAATGCAATTGTTCAATGTTGAATGCTCAATTTGGACTAAACTTACAGTATATAAATTTAAAGCAATTACTAGATTTTTCTTGATTTTTTTTCAGATTTTTATTAATTTTATTAATTTTAATTAATTTTTGTATTATTTTAATATTAAAGTACGATACGATACGTCCGTATCATGGAGCCCAGCGATACACGATACGATACGCGTCAGACAACACTGGTTTTAAACAAGCCCCTAAGGCTTAGTTTGATAAAATGACTGAGTTTATAATATGTCATGATTTTACTACCTACTATATTGACATTGCTTTGTTTATAAAGCGATTTGTTGCAGGTATTGTTATTCTCATGTTATATGTAGATGATATGATCATCATAAGAAGTGATATCCTTGGTGTTAAAAGAAATAACACGTGTTTACTTATGTTTCAAATGTAATAAGTCATTAGCAATAAGGGTATATTAGTCTTTCAAGTTAAAATGTCATTATAAATAAGACACTAGGGTTTAGGATTGAGTGGGTAGAGAATTAAAAGGGAGCAGCCGTGTGTGGCCCTCTTGGAGTGCAGTCGCAGATTGGATGGTTTGTCTCCAATCTGCTCCAAGTTTGTAAGTTCTACTTTATTTGATTAATTTAGTTCATGCCATGAGAATCTATAAGGCTATAAATCGATGTGTTTTCGCAAGAGGATGTGGGTGACTGCATAAGGAAAAGGTGCAAAAATTTTTTCAGAAGTTTTTGGACTCGGTTTTTGTTAAGAGTATCATTTTCTGCACAAGTTTGCATCGACTTCTTCAAGTTGTCATTGACTATAGACTGCACCAACGATTCTGAAGATAGTATTTGGTTTGGTATATCATCAACATAATTTTTTGGCTGAGAACGAGTAGATCAGGGTATGTCTGCGGTTCTTCATTAATCGGGTTGTTTCTGTCTTTCCTTTCATTTTATCAGTGAAGCTTTGATGATGAAGACTTGTTAAGATAAGGAATCAGCCATATTTTTTATTACAAGAGATGGCTCTTGAGGACAGTTAGAAGTTTATTTGTTAAAACGGGTGATACGTAGAGTATTGGAGGAGTTTATAGACATTCAATCCTAATAGAGAAGAAAAAGAATATATATATACTACAACAACTAAGCCTTTTCCCATACAAAAGAATATATATACTAATGGTAAATAAAGGAAAAGGTGTTAATCCTCCTATGAAATCTCTTATCCCATCAACGACAAAGTGGATAGCTTTCAAATCACATCTACCAAACTGGATGGCAGAAATTACTTGGAATGGTCAAGGTCAGAGGAGTTGGCAGTAATAGCAAGGGGGAGATGGGCTCATCTCATGGGACAAATTCTATGCCCAGCACAACATGTCGTAAATTATATCAACTGGCGTAGAGAAGATGCGTTGATTTCATCCTAATTACTTCAATCCATGATTCCAACAATAGCAAAGACTTTTTCTTAACTCAACACATGAAATTTGGAGTGTAGTTTCAAAAGCTTATTCTAGAAAAAAGAATGTAGCAAAGGAATATAAAACCTTGGAAAAGATAAGAAAGTGTAGACAAGGAAATCACTCTATTAGTGAGTTTTATGTTGATCTTAGAAGATTACGAGAACATCTCTTTTATACCAATATCAAGTGTTCATCATGTTATGCAAAAAGAAATTTAGAAAATGAAAAGAAAAATGTATTTGACCTATGGGGAGTAAATCCTGCATTTGAGACCATAAAGATCAACATTCTGGGCAGAGATGAACTTCCATCACTTGGTACGGTGTATTCTTTACTTATTCGTGAAGAAGATTAGAGGAATTTAGAGAAGAACAACAGTAATACCATAGAATAACATGCCTTACAAAGTAGAGGAGAAACTTCATATTATCGTGGAAGAGGTGGCCAACACAATAAAGGCTGTGGAAGAGGACACTCCTACTGTGATGAGAAGGATAAAATTATTTGGTCTCACTATGAAAAACATCGACACTCAAAAGAAAATTGTTGGGAACTACATGGGCGTCCAGCAGTGTTATTCGTACGATACGGTGCGATACGTCACGATACGATATGGTAACCAGTATCGTAAAATACAGGTTATCGTGCCGTACGCCCAATTTTGTTTTTTCATTTTTTTTTAATTTTTCAAATTTTTTTTTGCAGGTTTCTGGCCTCTCTTCGCCTCTCTTCACTTCCCTATGCTTGTAATTTGAGTTTATAATTTTATTTATTGAATAAGAATAATTTATAAATAAATAAAAATTGTGATAAAATCATTTTCCTTTCTGTTGCCAACTTTTAGGTATATTTCTGACGCAAACAATTAAAAACATTTGGTTGTCTCGGTTCATTGAGTGGGCATTTCACAACTTCACTATTTTAGGGTTCACCTTACGTGACTTCCATTGAGTTGAACATGATCAACGTGTGTGAGGCTTAACTCGGTCTGTGAAGTGAGAAATGAAGCTCAAGCATTAGTTAAAAAGCTAGTTGTAAGAGAAAAAGGGATATCATCAAGTAATAATATCACATCACTGAGGTGTCATAGAGTCAATAATCAAAGAAATTGAGCTCATTGTTTTGCTCACATATGAAAATTAGCAAATATGACAACTACATGTACAAAGATAGCAGTTTGTTAATTTTGATATATTAGATGAGTGGATTATGGAAGATAATGAAGAAAATGCACTCCTAACCGAAGAAGACATTGCATAAATTAATTTGAAGTATAACAACATTACGAAGGAGATGAAGATTTTCATTTTAAAGCATAAGGTGATGAGAAACTTTGAATCTTTATCAAGTAGAAGATGAAGATTATTTAGTTAATAATCCTGATACAAATTTACAATATGTAAAATGTAAATGTATTTCGTTTTTTGCTTCAAAATATGTAATTTTGGATGCAATTATTCAATGTTGAATTATATGAATTTAAAGCAATTATCAGATTTTTCCAGATTTTTTTTGGATTTTTACTAATTTTTTTGATTTTTAAAATAATTTTTGTATTATTTTAATATTAAAGTACGATACGGTATGATACGATATGCTTGTATCGTGGAGCCCAATGATACGCGATATGATACGCGTCAGACAACACTGGCGTCCAGACTTTCACAGACCAAGAAGTGATTCAGTCAATACTGTTGATGGATCTATGCCTATTACAAATGATATTCAAACACTCATTAAGAGAATTAAAGGATTAGAAACAAAACTATTAGAAAACCAGAATGCTTATACTTCTCATGCTACTTTAGCCCATGCTACACACACAGTGAAGGGTAAACAATTTTCACCTTTCCACTCAAAAATTTGGATTATTGACTCTAGAGCTACAGATCATATGGTTGGAGAAACTTCATATTTTTCAGAATATCGCCTACTTAAAAATAGGGAGCCAATTAAGTTGGCTGATGGATCAATCTCTTATATGGTTGGACAGGGAAGTGTACCTACATGTCTCACATATCAATTTACCATGTTCCTAACTTTCCTATAAATTTTCTCCGAGTCAGTGCCTTAACACGTACATTGAATTGTAGTGAGGCATTTGATTTTTCTGGTTCTTTTCAGGATCTAAAGACGGGGAAAATCTTTGGTCGTAGTAGCCTTCGCAGAGGATTATATATTCTAGAAGATACATCACACCATTCTGCTTCTGTAACAACTATTCAAGATGTGGAGACCCACCTTTGGCATAGACGTTTAGGCCATTTACCACTGTCCAAGCTTCATTATGTTTTTCCTAATTTGAAAGTCGAGTCTAATAAAACTCCGTTTGAGTATGAGGTGTGTCAACTTGGAAAACACCAAAGAGTACCTTATCCTCCAAGTGAGTCTAGACGATCCCAACCTTTTGAACTTCTACATTCAAACATATGGGGTTCCAGTCCTGTTCTTTCGTTATTTGATCAGAAGTACTTTGTTTCCTTTATTGATGATTGTACTCGTCTGACAATTGTTTATTTAATAAAATCAAAAGCTGAGGTTTCTGCTCTTTTTCCTATTGTTCATAAATTTATTCTCACTCAATTCAATACTTCTGTGAAAGTTCTTCATTCGGATAATGGGGGTGAATATATGAGTGGACAATTGCAAGAATACTTACTTGCAAATGGTATATTTCATTAGACTTCTTGCTCATATACACCTCAGCAAAATGGTATAGCCGAAAGAAAAAATCACCATATTCTTGAAGTTGCCAGAACTCTACTTCTTCAGCATAATGTTCCTAAAACTTATTGGGGGAAGCTGTTCTTACTGCTGTTTATTTGATAAACCGAATGCCCAGTAATGTTCCCAAAGGTGAGAGCCCCATAAAAGTTCTGAATTATTATCCCAAACCTTTTTTCACGTAGCTCCTCGTATCTTTGGATGCCTATGCTTTGTTCGTGTTAATTTACCTAGTCGTGATAAACTTGATCCAAGAGCAGTAAAGTGCATCTTTCTTGGCTATTCCCAAACAAAAAAATGTTATAAATGCTATGACCCAATTCAAAAGAAAATGTATGTATCCATGGATGTCACGTTTTGTGAATCATCTCCTTATTATTCTTCCCAGGGGAGTGGTCCTCTACTCAAACAACTCTTCTAATGTTCTTTCCTTAGTTCCCAGTGATATTGAAATTCTAGCGGATAAAACAGAAGAGAAGCATGTTGAATGAGAATCTGATCATATTACATTATATAAGAGGGGACCAAGGAAGGTGGTTCATTATCAGGAGGAGACTTCATAAACAACGAAAACCAAAGATTATTCCCTTGATTCAGATCCACATCCGGGAATGAAAGAAGACTTAGAAGTATCTATAGCATTTCAAAAAGGAAAGAGGACTTGTGCACGGTATCCTATCTCTAATTATGTTTCATTTGCTAATATATCTGCATACTATCAAACTTTTATTGCAAATTATGATCACAATATCATTCCCTCATGTTTTGAAGAGGCTACCAAATATCGATTATGGAGAGCTGCAATAAAATCAGAATTGGATGCACTAGCCAAGAACAATACTTGAACAATTATAGAAATTCCTCACAATAGAAATATAGTGGGATGTAAATGGGTTTTCATCATTAAGAATAAAGCACATGGCACAATTGAAAGATATAAAGCAAGACTTGTTGCTAAGGGCCATAGTCAATCATATGGGATTAACTACAATGAAACTTTTGCACCTATAGCAAAGCTTACATCAATAAGAGTACTTCTGAATATGACTGCTAATTTTGGATGAGATCTATGGCAACTAGATGTAAAGAATGCATTTCTACAGGAAGATCTACATAAAGAGGTATTTATGAAACTTCTTCCAGGATTGAGCAGTAAGTTTAAAGAAAGTACAGTTTGCAAACTTAATAAAGCTATCTATGTACTAAAACAATCACCCGAGCTTGGTTTGAAAAATTCAGTGATGCTGTTTGCAGTTTGGGATATTGTAGGTGTATAAATGATCATACTATATTTTTTAAGAGAAATTCAAAATTATCTGTTCTCGCAGTATATGCGGATGATATAATAGTGATAGGTGATGATATTGATATTAAAACAAAATCTTCACAAATTATTTGACCTGAAAGATCTCGGAAGACTCCACTATTTCTTGGGTATTGAAGTATTATACTCCAATCAAGGTATCTTCTTAAATAAGAGAAAATATACCCTGAACTTGCTACATGAAACAAATATGTTGATGGTAAACCTGTCGATTCTCCTATGGAAGTCAATAAAAAATTATACATTGGTGATAGTGAAGACTTCAGAGATACTTGCAAATATCAACAACTGGTAGGTAAGCTCATTTACTTTACTCGTCTAGATATCACATACGCAGTTGGTATTATAAGCAGATTTATCCATTCACCAACAAAAAACCATATGGAAGCTGTATATCCCATTCTCAGATATCTTAAGTCAACACCTGGCATGGGCCTTCAGTATTCAAAATGTTGCAACTTCGGTATTGAACTGTATTCAGATGCTGACTGGGCTGGATCGAAAGATGATCGTAAATCTACTATAGGCTATATTACACTGCTTGGTGGTAATATGATTTCTTGGAAAAGCAAGAAACAAACTGTTGTTGCCAGATCTACTATGGAAGCTGAATATAGAGCCGCTGCCCAAGCTATATGTGAAGGAAAGTGGGTTTCTTCATTAATTTGTGAGTTGGGATTTCCTTCGATACAACCTATTCCTTTATATTATGACAACAGTGAAGCTATTAAGATGGCTTGAAATCCAGTCTATCATGAACGAACTAAACATGTGGAGATTGATTGCCAGTTCATTCGGGAGAAGATCTCAAACAAAGAATTCAAACTGGAATATGTCAAATCAAAGAAGCAAAGAGCTGATTTTCTTATTAAAGATACTACTAGTCGACAGCTTAAAGACAATTTATCCAAGTTGAGTGTTTGTAATATCTTTTACCTAACTTGAGGGAGAGTGTTAAAGAAATAACACGTGTTTACTTATGTTTCAAATGTAATAAGTCATTAGCAATAAGGGTATATTAGTCTTTAAAGTTAAAAGGTCATTATAAATAAGACACTAGGGTTTAGGATTGAGTGGGCAGAGAATTAAAAGGGAGCAGCCGTGTGTGGCCCTCTTGGAGTGCAGTCGCAGATTGGATGGTTTGTCTCCAATCTGCTCCAAGTTTGTAAGTTCTAATTTTTTTGATTAATTTATTTCACTTGGGATCTAAAATATCAAGAGGGACCTTGGTAGGGCGTTTGAAATGAATTGGACATCTACACTACTTTTTGAGTATTGAGTAACAAGAAACAATAAATGTTTCTTTTTGTCTCAAACTAAATTTGCTAATGATATTGTTGTTAGATCTTAACTAAAAGATGATAAGACAATAGAGACACTTGAGGTGATTAACCAAAAAATGAGACTTACATATGGTGAACCACATGAGGACCCCATGCCTTTCATACATATGGTCGGATCATTGACATACTTACACTCGTCCGGACATCACTCATGTTGTAGATACTCAAAGTCAATTTTAGTATGCACCTACCACTGTATATATGAGTGTCGTCATGCGGATCATACAATATGTTAGACATACCACTGAAAAGGGAGTATTCTTATCTTCTTCCCTACCTTAATTAATTGTATATATTGATGCCAACTCCATCTTTATTGGCGACTCCCTTATTTCATAGAGATGCAAAAAGCAATAAAAGGTGTAACTCTCATCAACTGAAGTTGAATACAGAGTAATGACCAACATAACTGCATAACTAACCTAACTAAAAAGATTTTTTCGAGATCTTGGAGCATCACTTGAAGTTACTCCTATCATGTATTATGACAACAAATGTATTATGTACGTAGCCAACAACAATACATTTCATGAGCACACCAAACATATTGAGATAGATTGTCACTGCATTAAGGAAGAACACCTACAAGGACACTTTACGCTATACTTTGTGCGATCAGAGTATTAACTTGTTTTACCAAATCACGATTGGTCTCATGCTTTTAGTTTTTAGTTAGCAAACTTTCGGTAATAATACTGTCAGTTTGAGGGAGGGTGTTAAAATACATGTATTTTACTATATTTTTCTTATTATGAAAGTATACATACATGTAACCAGGCACCGGGGTTACCCTATAGTAGAAGAATAATGTCTTCTGTTACTTTCAAACGTGGCATCCTCCCCATGAACATGCATCTTCAACATTGTTCTTCTACTATCATGCAGACATGCTCATGGGAAGGATGCCACGTTTGAAAGTAACATGAGACGTTATTCTTCAACATCATGTAAGTAATCTGTTAACACAACAGAAAAATCATTGGATATTTCTTGGAGATTGCAATTCCACCAATAAGTTGGTTAACCAACATCCGGAATTGAGCAGAACTGGAAATTTTTGGTTCGGTTCAATTTGGTTATCTAGGTAAATCAGTTCGGTTTCAGCATTTTATTGAAATTTGGTTTTGGGTTTATTCGGTTTTTTGGGTTTGTTCGGTTTCGGTTCAGTTATTAAACAGAATTGACCAATGCTCACCCCTAAGCGGAGTAAAAATGGCATAAACATGGTATCATATCATACTATATTTTATGATAATAAGCTAGGTCAACATGATCTAGGTGCCTGTATTGTTGCAACCATTTATGGGTTATGCACAGTGTATCTTATACAGTTTTTTAAATATCATTTTCTTTTACTATTAATTAAAGTACCACACCATGTCATATTGTATAATACAGCATCTGCACATTAGATCCGTCTAGTATATGGAATCCCGTGATACTTCGTGGAAGTTGGAGAATCCATTATCTCTAGCATCTTTCCTTCTCACTTGCATATGTATCATTTTCTATATGAGCAGCTTGTTTGATTGTGACAACTATGGAGAAAAGTTACTCTCATTTGAACATACTTGCAGCACCTAACAGAGATTAATATGAATCATAAGCCAAAAATAGTAGGTATCAGTATCAAATGATGTGCATCTCCGTTGAGATGTACTGAACTCAGTGTTGTCTGACGCGTATCGTATCGTGTATCGCTGGGCTCCACGATACGGGCGTATCGTATCGTATTGTATCGTATCGTATCGTATCGTACTTTAATATTAAAATAATACAAAAAATAATTAAAAATTAATAAAAAATAGTAAAAAATCGAAAAAAATCAGAAAAAAATCAGGAAAAATCTGATAATTGCTTTAAATTCATATAATGTAAGTTTAGTACAGATTGAGCATTCAGCATTGAACAATTGCATCCAAATTTACATATTTTGAATCCAAAAAATAAAATACAGACATAGTTTACACTTTAGAGTACACTACAGTTACATATAATGTTACATTTTACAAATTGTAATCAGGATCATCAACTAAATAATCTTCATCTTCTCCTTGTTGAAGATCCTGATCATCAGCCACGCCCACACCTTCTTCTTCAAAATCAAATTCTTCATCTCCATAATATTGTTGCGCTCCTTCCAAATTAATCCAGGCAACGTCTTCTTCTGTTAGGAGGGCATTTTCTTCAGTGTCTTCCATAACCCAATCTTCTAATATACCAAAATTATCCAAACTTATTGGATCGAACTGACTTTCTTCTCTATTTACTTTTTTTAATTGCCTACGACACAAACAAAGATAAACAATTAGTAAGTAATATTAACAATTGAAAACTGAAGTTAAATAATATCGAATTGAAAATTTGAAAGTAATACAACATTACCTTTCATGAAGGCGCATGTTACAACGAATATAAACCAAATCATTAAGCCTTTTGTGTTCCAACCTGTTGCACTTTTTTGTATGGATGTGTTCAAAAACACTCCAATTTCTTTCACAACCTGTTGCACTACAGGTTTGGCTTAAGACTCTAACTGCAAAATCTCTAAGGTTTGGACAATCACTTCCAAACCTGTTCCACTAAACATCTGTAAAAAAAATATAAACATTAGAGACATAATAATCCACAGTAATGTAAGATGTAACTTAAATATGAAAATAAACAATGTACCTGGACGCATCGTAGAGCGGTTGCGAATTGCAACAGGCAAACCCATTAAGTGAAGAGCATTATCATATATCTCCATCTCTCGATGTATCGCATCTACTATGCTCTCATCAGGGACTAATCTGTCGATGCATTCAATGATTCCTCGATTAACCTCACTGTCCCTTTTGAAGGTTGCTGAGTACCTCAATGATGGGTTTAGATAGTAGGCTGCTGCATGAATAGGCTGATGCAATTGTTTATTCCATCTACTATTAATTATTTTCCACACGGGCACATAATCTCTTTTTTTTCCATTAAAGTTATTTCTGATCGCTTTTTTTGCCCTGTCCATGGCTTCATAAAGGTAGCCCATAGATGGTTTCTCCTCGCTGTCAGCCAATCTCAAAACTTTCACTAAAGGACAAGTAATTTTCAATAATCTGATGCATGCATTCCAAAATGAACTTCTAAAAACCGTTTCTGCAATCTCATTTAACTTTCTGTTCCTTCTGTTTTGTGGCAACTCTGCAAATTGTTGCACTCATCTGAGGAGAACATTCTCTTTAAAGCTTGCTTCTGTCTCATAATACTCTGTAAGAAGTTCGTTACGAACCGAGTTGCAGCTGTGCAAAGAAGCTCTGCACCTTCTGTGTATCTCCTCATCATACACAAAACAAATGCATGGTTGTAAATGAATCTTGTAATATCTTGGCAACACTTAGTTGCTGCCTTTATTTCATCCATCTCACCAATGTCCTCGAGGATGAGATCTAAACAATGGGCTGCACATGGTGTCCAGTAGAAAGTCCCATAAATATCAGCTAACTCCTTTCCAGCTGCTTTGCAGTTAGCTGCATTATCTGTAATCAATTGGACTACATTTTCTAGCCCAACCTCTTGTATAATCTTATCAAATTCCTCTCGTAGGATCTCTGCAGTGTGCCTCTCCTCTGACGTATCTAGAGATCTCAAAAACATGAGTCCTTTAGGACAATATACAAGAAAGTTTAGCAATGTCCTTCCTCGCCTATCGGTCCATCCATCTGCCATGATATAGCATCCTGTTTACTTCCACGATTGTCTCAAAGTCGAACAGTATTGCTGCACTTCAATCACGGTCTGATCTAATATCTTCCCTCTCAACTTCTGATAAGAGGGCATCCTGTATCCTGGACCAATGTTAGCAATTGCATCTGCCATTGCTTGAAAATGAAAACTGTTTGCTGCATTAAATGGAATGCATGCATCATAAAACCATCTGCCCACTGCAAGGTCTGCTTGATCGTGCAGTTGTTCTGAAGCCATAGCAGCACGAATTCCTGACTGAGCACCAGGTGTAGTGGAAGGAGGAAAGAACGAATGTATGCTAGAAGAAGCTCTTCCTCTACTCCTTCCTGAACTTCCTCTTCTGCCACCTCCAAAGTCTTCAGCTGCAACCTTCTTTCCTCTGCTAGGTGCTCGCGAACTGCTACTACCAATATCTGTTCTAACATCTGAAGGCAAACTATCAGTGAATCCAACTCCAGTGGCAGTAGCATCATCAGCTTCTTCACACATCTGAAAATCATCCTTTTGTTGTCTCCTTTCCTGTATGCTCTCAATCATCTGCAAGCATTGTCATTTAATACCTTCTGGCACACTTCTAACTCTGCCTGTACATAGAGCAACTTCTTTCCTGGTTCCTGCTAGGTGGTGTTTCAACCTTGAAATTCCACCACTAACCACCTTTTCACAAAATAAACATATGATTTTTAACCTTGAACCCTCAACTGGTATACCCCATTGCCATGCCGGATCATCAGACTTTGAATGAGAGTCTCTACCACCCCTTCCTGCCATCTCAATGCAGTACTTTAATTCAAACAAAAACCTGAAAATAAAAGCACTTCGTAAATCCTCCAATCTTCAAATAACACTCAAATCGAGTGTCTCCCACTTCATGAATGCAATAAAAATCGTATACACACACTTAATAACTTCATATTTAGTCATTCAAAAAAAAAACCGAAATAACACAAAAAACAATAAATATAAAAGAAAAAAATGAAAAAAAATATTAAAAATATACCTAAATCCGAGTTTGGAAGCTTGGACGGACACCGTAGGGCACGATTTTAGAGATTTGAACACCAAGGAGGCGAAAACCGACTCTTAGGGAGCTTGAAGAACCCAAAAGGAGAGAGGAAACCCGCGAAAAATCGCGGGTTTCTCTCGGGCCGAGACCCTTTATAAGGGTCCCAGGGCGTATCGCCCCGTATCGCACGATACGGTGCGATACGGGGCCTCGTATACGTACGGTGCGATACGGACAACACTGACTGAACTTGCAGATCTATGTTTCTCCTTCATTATGAGGCATGAAAAGTGTTAATGTGGTTGGTACTTTGGCAGTGACATGTCTGATTGAATTGTTCAGTGAACTGACCATTAAGGTTAGTAGTTGGGAGTCACAATCAACAGTTTGATTTCTTGAAAATCCTCTTGAAACCGAAGCCTCCAAGTAATGACAATTTCCTAAGCAGTGTCATTCTTGTCTGGTAAGTCTAAATTGAGAAGAAATGCATCTTCTTACATCAACAAATGGCATATCCTCCTGACTTAGTTGGTAAGAGGCATGGAGGAGATGATGTTTGAAACTTCTTGTATTAATAAGAAAGCACTAGAAATTAAGGGTATCTTTATGATTATCAACTGATAAGAAATTCAAACTCAACTAAGAGAGTGTTAGATACAGACCCACAAGAGCTGCTGAAGCTTTGGCCCTGGAGGGTGGAAACTGTTTCACTATAAGATGATGGGTCTAGCATATCCTCCTGGTTTGAGTTGGGGAGTTGCTAATGCTACCTTAGTTTTCAGGCATACAAATGGGAGACTGATTCTGAATTGAATCTCCCAACCAAGTTGAACCTCCCAAGATGTCCGATTTCCACCTCAAAACAATGCAAGATGCAAAAGCAGCCAGATGGGAGACTGATCTGAGTTCAATCTCCCAACCAAGTTGAACCTCCCAAGATGTCCGATTTCCACCTCAAAACAATGCAAGATGCAAAAGCAGCCAGGCAATTGTTTGTGAAACGCTCGGTAATTAAAATGGATACCTTATAGAGACCTCCACAGTTGTTTGTGCATATCCATTGACCCCATTTAAGGTGATTAGATGGTTTCTCTTCAGAGTTGGAAGAAATATCTTCATCATGCTAGTGGGAGGCATGGGACACTAGTCTTTTTCTTTCTTTCAAAGACTAATTGGATTAATCACTCTTATCTCTACAGTAATGGTGTCTGTCTTAGGTAATTCTGTGTTTTACTCTCACAACTCTGGCCATGGTGAGTCTGAAGAAACTTGGATTGTCTTCTGCCAGTTATCTTGGTATGGGATTTAAGTATTGCGACTCATATGTAACTGTGGTAGTGGGATCATGTATGGAAACAAACTATGGTAATGGGCTTTTGCAGTAATTCGAAAACTATGTCATGAAAGACATGAGTGTTGGTTATTAAGAAATAAATGCATTAAACAAGATTGAGAAAACTTACAAAACATTCCTCCAATCTGCCCCAAAACGTGACTTGCGGCTGCCACAGTGCTGCAGCCCTTCCTCCCTTATGAGACTCAACCATAATCACTACTACTTATACCCTATCTAACTTGAATTCCTAAACTATCCCTCATTAGTACTAATTACTACTAAAGAGACATAACACGTTAAATACACTAAATACACTTACATGACGTGAAATAACAATAAACTAACCTACTTCTACATCTAACATTACATCCTTTTAACATTGGTTACTCTTTAACCTGTTCATAGGACACATTTGCTTTCTTTGGTCCAAAGTTCCTTATTGCTTAAAGAATTGCTTTTCTGTACCTTCTAGTTTTTCCATTTTTTCTTTCTTTCTTTCTGTCAAGAGTTCTGAGCATCTCTTAAGTTTTATTAGATGTATGCCGGTCTTCATGATACATAAACCGACTTGGTAAAGGGTGATTGGTCCTCCAAGTGTTGTGATTGAATGGGTGTGCCTCGGCATGGTGGGAGCATGATTTATTTGAATCTTTCCCATCTTAGATGAACTGAGGCAGGCTCTGAAGGGAACTATCTCGCTGGTGGGGCAGTTGGTCTCTCGGGTAACCTGGAAAAGCAACTAATCTAATTATGGAACGTTATGATGGTCTATGTGACCCCCTACTGTACTCCAGCTTGGTGGTTTTCACTGCCTGGGTTATGGCACCTGCTTCTCACTTACCGTAGAGTCGGTTAGGATGCGATGCATGGGCTTGGAGCCACCATTGTTTTGTCCCAATTTCAGAGCCGATCATCTTCCCTTTATTATCTGTTGGAAGGGAGCTTTACTGAATGAGTTGTCGGAGAACAGTATTTCCCCTTATCTCTGTCACTGTCTCCTCAAGAACAAGTCTTGTGCATTCTCTTTTAACTAGTCCATGGACGTTGTTAAATGATCAGTGCTACCCATTGAATCTAATATGCTATACATCACATGATCCATAAGATAACAGAATATTTGTTAAATTCTTCCCTGTTTTAGGAACCCAGCAGTGTGGAGAAAATCATGGAGATTGATGAACACATTGGATGTGCAATGAGTGGTCTGATTGCTGATGCTCGCACACTAGTTGAGCATGCAAGGGTTGAAACTCAGGTCTCTCTCTCTCTCTCTCTCAGTCCTTCTGTTGCTTAACCAAAATTTCCTGCGTTCTTTTTCAGAACCATAGGTTCTCATATGGTGAGCCAATGACTATAGAGTCCACTACTCAAGCACTCTGTGATCTAGCTCTTCGATTTGGTGAAGGTGATGAAGAGTCCATGGTAATTGTTGCAAACCCCCCCCCCCCCCCCCCCCCCCTTTTTCCAGTTGAATTTGAATCACAATAATTCCGGTTGCCATGTTTGTTTGCAGTCTCGTCCATTTGGGGTATCTCTGCTGATTGCTGGTCACGATGAAAATGGACCAAGCTTGTAAGAAACTCCTTTGCGACTTTGGTCATTCTTTTCTGTTTCAACTTTGAAGCATAAAAGCATAAGGTCTACAGGCATCAGGGTTAATGTTGATGCCTATACCATCATCATCCTAGATTCTGCTTGTCCATTGAGCGTGGATTACTGTTAAGGTCTCAAGTTTAAGATGGCAATCATCATCATAATCTTTTACGATCTATTAAAGTCAAAGTGGAGACGGTACGGAAGATAGAATGATAAGGAGAAAATGCATAATCATCATCATTGTTATTTATGACTAGTTGAATAATTTGGAGGCCACATTGTGATATGCAGGTATTACACAGATCCATCTGGCACATTCTGGCAATGTAATGCTAAAGCCATTGGCTCTGGTTCTGAGGGAGCCGACAGTTCTTTGCAAGAGCAGTACAACAAGGTTGTTGATTATTAACTTTGCCCCTTCATTCAAGACAAAAGAAAACTGTTTTGGCAAATGATTTTATATTTGTATGGAACATACCATGATCATTAATTTTAGTTTGTTGGTATTAGCAGGATATTTCTCTTCTAGAAGCTGAGAAAATTGCGCTGTCCATCTTGAAACAAGTAATGGAAGAAAAGGTGAGTAATGAATACCGGGTTATAGCACAGAGTTGCTGTTGGAGATTTTTATTTTTATTTTTATTTTATCTTGTTTAATTCTTAATCCGCTGTTGCTTGGTATGCTTGTTTATAACTAAATATGAGGTGATTTTTGCAATCTCGATGCTGACATTGATTTCATGGTAATGTAGGTAACGCCTAATAATGTTGACATAGCTAGAGTTGCTCCAACGTACCATCTTTATTCTCCTTCTGAGGTAGAAACTGTCATTAGCCGTTTATAGAAGATTTCAGTAAAATGCAGATGCGCACTCTTCTATTTAGATTTCAATTGGGAATATCCTGTATTTTAGACGACATTTCTTCTTTTCTGTTGACTGGCATTCGTTATGAGCATTCGCGGAGTTTGTGTTTTTCTAGATGTGTTTTTCTGATCCCGATGGTTCTTTTGTTGGAATTTCTATGTTGTGTGGGCAAAAGCATATTGATTCCCTTCTTGGGAATCGAACTCCCAATTGGCATCGTTCCTTGCTAGTTGGGAGTCGAACTCCCCACCAGCAGCATCGTTCCTTGCTAGTTGAGCTAATGCTCTGGGTGCATGCTTGTCAGTCAGTCTGTTAAGTTATATATTCCCTTTTTCTTTTTCACAGTGCAGTCGGCCAAGATACATCAACAGACACTGTATTCCACTAGGCTCTTGTACAAGAGGTCGTTTGACGGGGCCGATGCATTGCAAACTCTTAAGCCTTAGGGTTCTTCTATGCTTTTGGCGGCCATCTCATATATCAATAACGTCAGCGGGCTTGCCTTGTATTCATCGCATATAAAATCAGACTCGATTACATTGTTTTGAGATCTGAAAACGAGTTTTAAACCAGTATACCTCAACACACCTAGAATCGACCGTTAGTAAGCACCCTATGAGATATATACTCGAAAGCTAAAATGGGCCACATCAGATATATATATATATAGCAAGCCAACAACACTATATATGATGCTCATTTTATCATGACAGGACGCATGATTGCTACAAGGACGTGAGCCACATAGGAAAACCACAACACAGATCCTCGACCCGAGCGTATTAACTTACCAATGACATCCTGTAATATGTAAACACAAACGCAAGCGGGACGTTTTGTAATTGAAATAAATCGGCAGGAGTAGACGCCAAAGTCGACGATACGTATACATGATGACTAGAGGCCAGGGTCATAGGCAACTCCTGTTCTGGGCAACCAAGTGGTTCCCCCCAAAAGTTGAGCCACGGTGAACTTTGCAGCTTCGGGCTGGGTTAGGCTGGCGTGGTAGCCTGGCCAACGAACCCGGCCAGACGTCCCTGCCCCGGCTCCAGAATTCTGGTACTCCGCATAGAAGAGAGTGTCGAGGGCAAAGCCGCGGAACCACTGGAACCAACCTGCGGGGTTTATGAACCCGTCCAACGTTGACTGCATCACCACCACTCTGGAGTACTCTTTCCACGGTCGACCAAGAAACGCTGTGGAACCGCCCGAGACCGGATCCGGAGCGATGCGGCAGTTTTGGATGGTGAACCCGGTGTTCTGGTTAGGGTCAGTCCTGCTTTGTGCAGTGATGGTGATGGTATGGCCGGGCTGCGGCTTCCTGCCCAGTATGTTACAGCTCTGGAAGACGGCAGCTGCGTTGCCGAAGATGAAATCCACGGATCCATGGATATCTGTTTCGCGGTAGAACTGGCGATTGGTGTGGGCATAAAGCGTGTCTTGATGACCAAGAACGCTGCACCGGAAAATAGCAGACCTGTCCGAGCTAACCTGGAGAGCCACAGCTTGGGACCCCGATCCATAGTCATTGGCGAAGGTGATGTCCCGGGCTACAAATCCATTACCCATGACCGCTATACATTTTGTGTATGAAATGAGCAAGAACATTAATTAGTTAGCCATGACATGAAAAGAAGCACATATTATCGCATGAATACTTTGAAGTTATGGCTTTTAAAGATATTCTTAGTCATCTACTTGTTTTTGCCTTTTGTAGGGTGGCACACATACTTCTGGATTGCTTTCATCCCATTAATTGTAAGGACAACAAACATTGAACTTTTCCAGTTACCTGTAAAATTTGCATTTCTATATGAAATTGTGCACACAGCACAAGCATATTCCTGAATATGCATGCACACATACATGCATTTGCAGATGCTCATGCTGAAAACTAGGTTTGCAATTGGTAATGTAATTGGCTGTTGTAATCACCTAACTGTTTTCATCGTTCCACCGTCCACCCCCAGCTCCTAGATCGATGGAATGGATCTGGGAAGCATGTACCATAAGATACCATAGAAATTTTCACCAAGCAAGGGCTTTGGATGTCAAGTCATAATGGCCTTGGGTATGTAAAAGCAACTCAAGTTTTCCTAGTCATGAAAATTGCAACTAAAATCTGAAACCTGATCAACCAATAAACTTATGTAAATGATACTATAAGGCTCAGTCACTAGATTACAAGATTAGACCCTTAACTCAATGTACATGATCAGGAACTCAAAACCAAAACCTAAGGGGGCTCAAACAATATCCTCAAATTAAAGTTGAAAGGTAAATTTTATAAAGCAGCAATTAGACTCTATGTGCTTATGAACTATGTTATCTATAGCATTTAGGGGGCTATTAGTGGTTGACCCTAATATAGTGGTAGCGGGGATATAGCAGATTTTGGTGGTACACTTTCATTTATAATTAAAACATAAATGTAATCGATTCTAAGTAGTAAGTAGAAGAACTAAAGTAAACTATTATATTAATATATTATACTTAAGAATCCATGTAGCCGACCCGGGAAAAGGCTTAGTTGTTGTTGTATTAATATAAAGAGAGAAAATGTTTGAACTATGATCCATACCGATGCAATCATTGTTTTAGTTATACATCAATGTAATAAATTATTATTTATTTTTTCAAAAAGTTTTAAAATTCTTTTTAATTATATTCATGTAATAAAAAACAATGAATAAATGCCCTAAATTTTTTTGTGTGTATGATGTATAAAAAAATGACACGCTAGGGATTGACGAAAAACCAAAAAGGTGGACGACTTGCAAAGTCCCGCCCAAGGATTCTATTCGGCGTTTTCAAGATAGGTCATCAACAGTCAAAGAGCCAATATTTTAAACAACAGCTTGTTCGATCGGCAAACTCTAGCCAAAAGCTAGACTTGAAACGAAATGTTCACTCTTCGGACTATGAATATATGAAGAAAGTAGTGTTCTCTTCCGACTTTTAGAGAAGATGATTTGGAAAAGTATAGTATACGACTTTCATCTTGTGAGTCGAGCCCCCTGGCAGGTGAGCCTAACGCTTTGAGTGGTGCCCTTCGTGTCTGGTTTTGAAGTTCGTCATGCATACTAGAGTAGGTAAAATAAAAAGCATCTAAAAAATACGACGTGAGAAAGAAAGTTATAAAGTTATTAATGATCTTACTTACCGAAGGTGGCAGACCTGAAGGTGGTCCAGCTACTGCCTGCGCTCCTACTCCCTACGATGATGGTTTTTCCCTTCCCGTCCCCAACCAGAACAAGGTCGGTCTGTGACCTCTTCACCACAACGTTCTCACTGTACACACCCGCCTTCACGTATATCACAGATCCACTTCCAGCCGCTGCCACCGCCTTCTCCACCGTGTCATAAGTCCCCGAACCATCCATAGCCACCACTATGGTAGGTTTTAGCTCTCCTACAGGAACTTCAAACAGCTTCCTGTTCACCCAGCTAGGGAATTTGCCCTCTTCTTCATTCAGCTTCCGACGAGTTTCTGGGATGAAGTGCTCGTGGAGTGCAAGGGAGTTGCTTATATAATGCGACAGATTCCTGGCAAAGGACTTCATCATATCTCTGCCCGTTAGATTCGTGAAGGTGGCGATGCCATCGATGCATGTATCCAAGTTAGTGAGGGCAGCACTGAGCCATGTGCTCACGTCGTCTGGTGCCGCATTGTTTTTCCGGTTAATGGAATCATTGAGGAGAGCTAGAGTGTCTTCCAGAAGCTCAGCACAATCATCCATTCCGGAGAAAACGTGCTGTTCCGGAGGCTGAAGTACTTGGGTGAAGTTCCGGGCTAGGGAGTGGGCTTCTTCGACCTTGGCCATTGCAACCCGGAAGGAGAGGCCCAAGAGCTTGGCCGGTTCGGTCTCGGCTAGGGCAGAGTCGATGAGGGACGACTCACACAGTGATGGGTAGAGCGTGTGCTGGCAAGAAGAGTAAATGAATTTAGAGACGCCAGTGGATTCATGTTCAGTATCTGACCTCTTTCCTAATGTTACGCCCAGTATTATTGGTAAGAGAATGAAGAGTAACAACAGTAAGAAAGACCATCTTAGAATTTTGGTTTTCTTTTCTATCTGCATTATATTCAATGTTACTGGTGGATATCACAGAGAGAGAGAGAGAGAAAGAGAGAGAGACAGAGAGAGAGCGAGAGAGAGAGAGAGAGAGAGAGAGAGAGAGAGAGAGAGAGAGAGAGAGAGAGAGAGAGGGAGGGAGGGCATTTCAAGTTGTTATGATCGTGTGCCGTCCGAGATCTCCCTTATATAGGCTGCACTAAAGGCCCTCTTTTAACATCTTTTATTTGGGGAAATTTCCGGTTGTAGCTAGCAATGCGAGTAAATTACGACGAGAGGCAAGGACACATTCTAAGAGAGAGAGAGAGAATCATGACGTCGTACTGTGCCATGTTTTAAGAACACTTTGCCTCTCACGTCTCTTTCCTCTTCAAGTGCGTCATTTGGATAACTGCTTTTCCTTTAGGAAAAGATAATTGACTATATTATCAAATCTTTTCTGACTTTTTGGTTACTAATCTTTGACTGATCTCAGTTTGATGTCCTTTATTTGTGGAGTTTCTCAAGTGATGCCCAAATGGTCCTTCACCTTTCTTTTGGAGCATGACGTAGCTTCCTCAAATCGCGTCTGTTATATTACACGAATAAAAGTGCAAGTCCTTTTCAAGGTGTTACTGCTTTTGTCAAGCTCACTAGCGAGCATACCTGCCATATATATATATCTTGTGAAAGGAAATGGGCAAATAATTTTCAATCTTATCTTTCATGCATGTTACGGTCCCAATACACCTCAAGATACATGTATAAGACTTGATTTCCCAGCTTGTAATGATGGATGCCATTCAGTCTTAGTGACTTTTAGAAGCGTCACATTCTTCCATACATTCAAGATCCAGCTCGCAAAAATGGGAGATTAGAGTTGAAAGGAAATGCGGGTGCAACCATCCTAGTAGCTAGCACGCTCTGTTCATGATTGTTGATATCCGCGGGTTCATTTTAAGTAAAGGCAAGGGGCACAACTTACTGGCTAGGGGGTTGGCTTTTGGACAAAAGGTCAGTGGCCCAATACCCGACTGTGCATCTGGATAGGAGTCTACCTGACCCAGGTTACCTTTCAGAAAGAAACAAAGAGAGTACACGAGAACGATACTAATAAGTAGTTTTCAAAGCTTGATACCGCTCGGTTCATGTATATTGCAAATTAACGTCGAAGAAAATATGAAAGATAGTTTCAACCAGAGGCATACATCTGAGCAGAGTGGAAAACCGCCTTGTGCATATCCTCTTCACGTGCCAATGCTTAACCATGCTTAAGATGAACAAAACCATGAGCAACGCTCCTCTTTCCCTCGGTTAGTTTTCAAAGAATGCATGAATAAAAGAATAGCAAGATTATGGGGGTTTAGGCCAAATTGTTTGAGTTCTGCAGAGTATAACGTAAACAAATTTAGACATGAAGGCAAATAGGGTAGAGAGACTACCGCCCGTCGAACGGAAAAATAAGCACGGCAAGGTTAAAGCACAAAAAGATAGTGAGACATTAAGCTGTACTTATATATCCTGTTGATGAAAATCGATGCTTAATCTGTGATGTAGTTTTCGAGATGTGTCTTCATTCAGCCATTCGAACAGAGCCTAAAAAAAGCACTCAGATCATCTGTCCTGTACCGTCTAAAAGAGTACAAGCATAAATTATTCTGTTTCTGTGGAAGATGGCGTAGCGTCTCTTTAGCCATAATTTCCAGCACATCCTCATGTAACATCTCCATATAGGCAAGACCGGCCAGTTTTTTGGAAGGTAATAATAGATGCGTATCTTAGTTCCCATCTTCCACTCGGACATTTTCAGTTCCATCATAGTGGCCATTCTCGGCTCACGTAATGGCTGGACTGATCATTCAGTCCGTTACCTAAGAATATGGTCAGATCAGTAACGGACAGTCGTTACCGGGATTTTCGGTAACAATCATCCGTTACAAGCTCCCAGACAAGGAAAGTCACAGGTGGATAACCACGATGAAGGGGGAGCACCTGCCTATAAAGGCAGAAATTACAAACACTCTGAACTCCCGATGAAAAATACAGAAAAAAGAAAAGAAAGACATAGAGTCATCTTCGTCTGTGCGAGAACCTCATCATCTTCATATTCCGCTATAATCTGAACAGGAGGTGTTCACTGAAGAAGAAGGCTTCATTGGAATTCATCAAACAGAGGAAGTAGAAGTTGCAGACCTTCAACGGATTATGATGAACGACAGAAGAGGTAGAAATATTCGACATTGGTATCAGGGCCTTCATCCTTGCAAAAGAGAGCGAGAGGATCAGTAAAAAAAAAAAAAGACAAGAAGAAAAAAAAAATTCAAATCCGCGGTTTCGGAAAACCGCGGCGGGAAAACCGCCTCGGGGTTCGTGGCCAAAAGACCAAACTGCTCCTGTCCGATTTCGAATATTATGCAGTTGTCATTGGGCAAAATTACCCTTTTGTCCATATATTTTTGGGTAAAAAGACCGTTTTACTCTTTTAGAGTGAAAAGTCAGTTTTACCCTTTAGCTGTTTATGAAATTTACTAAATACTGGGGCTGCCATTTTACTGTTTAATCCATTCTGGATTGAATAATTTCAATTCTGCCACTCAATCAAAAGACGGGTTTATCCTTGTTCTTTTGGAAAATTAAAAATTCACCCTAAGGGTTAAAATTATGATTTTAACTCTAATCAGTTGCGAATTTTACAAGAATATCAAATAAAAATTTTACAAGTTTGTCCTCATGGTTTTAAAAAATTACAAAAGAGGACAAATAGATAAAATTATAGTTTTATCCTTTGGTATCCTTTTAGGGGCACAAAGACTGAAAACCCCTTAGAAAATTTTTTAAAAGATTATCTGCTACATATCATGCATCACTTTAATGTCTCTTGCTATGTGTGCCTTTGTTTTTATGATGGTTTCTTTTTTAGGCCGCTTGATTGTTAATTTTGCCAAACACTTAAAAATGAGTTCTAGGATATATGTGTCCGAACTGGCAAAAATAGAAAAGTTGAATGGTCACAACTTGAAAATATATAAATATGTTATATCCTAAGAGCGACAAGGCTCAATGTGTGTGAGAGTAGAGAGCGGAAAGGCTCGAGTGCTTTTGTGTGCTTCTCGTGTGAAATTGAAATGACAACTCACACAACTTTCACTAAAGTAAATACCCGAATGAAAATATATACTTTAGCTTAAGAGCGGAAAGGCTCAATGCACGTGTGTGTAAGTGTGAAATTTAAATGGCAACTCACATGACTTTCACTAAAGTAAATATCCAAATGGAAATATATACTTTAGCTTAAGAGTGGAAAGGCTCAATACGTGTAAGTGTGAAATTTAAATGACAAACTCACACGACTTGAATGTAAATACCCAAATTGAATTGCAACTCACATAACTTTCACTAAAGTAAATACCCGAATGGAAATATATACTTTAGCTTAAGAGCGGAAAGGCTCAATGTGTGTGCAATCGTGTGCAATATAAGAGCGGAAAGGCTCAAGTGCACGTGGGTGTCCTTTGTGTGCAATTAAGAGCGAGAAGGCTCAAGTGCACGTGGGTGTCCTTTGTGTGCAATTAAGAGCGAGAAGGCTCAAGTGCACGTGTGGATATGTTTCAAGCACAAATATTACATTTTGGGGGGAGACTTCGCTCCATTATTACAACCCCATATCGAATTGAATTTAATCTTAAATGAGTAAGGTAAAAACCGAACTTAAACAAACACTTACCCGTGGTCGGCTTTTCCTCTCAAGTTGCTCGGGTCCGTCCTCCTTGGCAGCTACGAGATAGGTCTCTCTAGGTGAGTCTAGATGTAAGAGTTTAGGTTTGGGTTCACTTGGGGGCAGCCAAGTGTTTGATGACTTAGGATGGGCTGGGTTCGACCAAGGTTTAGGTTAGGGCGTAATGGGTGTGGTCCTAGCTAGGTGAGGTCTTAGGTGAGTTAGGTAGGATGGGGTTGAGTCACGGCAAAAGGGGTGCGGTAGCTTGGAGGATGTGTGGTGCTAGGGAGATAGCTGGGACGTGGGGTGTGGGGTGTGTACAGGGTGTTGCGCGGCAAAGGGGTACGACACTAGGGAGATGGTTGGGGGTGTGTTGGTGTGGCAAAGGGGCGCGAGACTGGTGTGGCAGGCGCTAGGGTATGGCAGCAGATGGGGTGCTATGTGGTGCACGAGACAGGTGGTGGGATTCTAGGCTCAAACCGAGTGCAGGTGCACTATGTTAGGTTTTGTTTAGGCTAGGTTGGTGATGAAGGGCTGGGATAGGTTGGTCAAAGGGATTAAATAGAGTCGGTTTGGGGAAGGTAGGCTAAGTCAAACTAGGTTTAGTTTAGGTCGGTTTGGAGTGGCTGAGCTAGGTCTAAGTGGGTCGGTTTAGGTCAAATGGGGAAGTCGGTTGGGTTAAAAGGGTAGGTCGGTTGGGGGTGAGAGTGGTCCAGCTAGGGGGTAAAATGGAGTCGGTTTGGGGCATGTAGGCTAAGTCTAGGCTAGTTTGGGGTTAGGTTTAGTGGCTAGGTTAGGGTTAGGTTGAGAGACCTACCTCTTGGAGCCGGTCCATCTTGTGTAGCCCACGCCTTGATCAAAGCCCACGCCATTTTTCATTTCGGTGCAGCCCTAGGTTAGGTCCAACTCACATGGCTTGAGCCCATTTTCCCTTTGGCTAAGCCCATATGGCTAATCCACTTGACAAAGTCAAGCCCACCAATCTTCTCTTTGTTACTTTATACTCTCTCCCAAGCCTCCCACTTGAAATTCACGTGAACTTGCACCCCCCCTTACCTCTATTTATAGGTAAAGGGGGTGGGTCTTGGGTTTGGATCTTGGATTTGTTTTTTATGACTCAAATTCGATCTAAATACTAGTTGGGTCTGAATTTGTATATTTATGTCCAGATTCAATCCAAATTTTGTTTTTTCAGTTCTTCTTGGCATTTCGAGATGAACGATTTTCACGGGCCCTAGCTTCATCAGTGCTCCGTCTTGGGCTGGGTTTTTCCCAACCTTTTCGTCCGATCTCCTTCTCACCTTCGGGACTTCGTTTCATCTGATTTCTAGAATTTTAAGCTTGGGCTTGGATTTATAATGGTTTTGTTTGGTGCTTTGGCTTTGAATTTCATGTTTCAGGGCTAAAGTCTACTTCTGGCCTAGGCTCTTCTTTTACTTTTTGGTCATTCTTTCATTAGGTTGAGCTGAATTTTGTGCTTTTGACATACTTTTGGAGCTGCTTTTCGATAAGGCACCACTTGCTTGCTTTGGTTGCTTACAAAATTGGAACTTGGCCTGAGTTTAAGAAACCTATATTTCGAAAGGGTTTTTGATAAAAAGTTTAAAGCTTTGGAACTTCTGGGTTTTCGAAAGATCAAAATTGGGTTTGAAATAGTTTTACAAACCAGGTATTTGTTTTGGAAATCATTTCATTTTGGGGTGTTTATAGTCATCTCAGAAGATGAGAATCTATAGCACATATGAAGATCCTTGATGAGTGTAGAGATAAGCTAGACAACAGGTCCTTGAGATGTGTATTTATTAGATATCCAAAAGGTTCAAAAGGATATCGGTTTTATTACAAGGACCACAAACTCATTGAAAGTAGAGATGTTGAATTCTTAGAGGATACTAATAATGACATCCTGGAAAACGATGAGGAATGTATTGATGATTTGGTAGATTTAGACCAATCATCTTTTGAGCTCATAGAAGATCTTCCTGAAACTACCGATATCTTAAGTGGACATAAGAGACCAAGAGCCACTCTGTCCTACTTAAAGGATTATCACACTTATCTTTCACAGGAAGTATATAATTCGGTAGATTTGGATGAGTTGACTGAGAACTTGACTTATCAGCAAGCAATGAACTCATCAGAAGCAACAAATTAGGAGAAAGCTATGGATGAGGAAATTGAATCCATTGAAAAAAACCAAGTCTGAGAATTAACTAATTTGTCAAAAGAAAGGAAAACTATAGGTTGCAAATGAGTTCTAAAAAAGAAATAAAAGGTTGATGGTACAATCGAAAAGTTTAAAGCAAGGTTGGTTGCAAAGGGTTTTTCACAAAAAGAGGGGATAGATTATGTTGAGACATATTCCCCATTTGCGAAATTTGTATCTATATGAATAACCCTGGCAATATTTGCATACTATGATTTGGATTTACATCAGTTAGATGTAAAGACAACTTTTCTAAATAGAGATTTAGAAGAAATCATATACATGCAGCAACCCAAAGGATTTGTGGTTGAAGGCCAAGAAGATAAAATATATACGCTGAAAAAATCCCTATATGGCCTGAAAATAGTCACCTCTTCAATGGTATTTGACTTTTCAAAATGCCATTATAGAACTTGGGTTTGTGGCTAACAAACTTATCACTGTGTATATGTTTGGAACAGTGGGAGCCACTTTGTCATCTTATCATTGTATGCTGATGACATATTATTAACTCGAAATGACAATGAGATGATTGTCAAAACCAAGTCATGGTTGAACTCCAAGTTCGAAATGAAGGATATGGGGGAAGCATCCTATATCCTGGGTATAACGATCTCTCGAGATAAAGGATCTAGACTCTTATGCATGAGTCAGGAGAGATATATTGACTATATCCTCAAGAAGTTCAAAATGAGTGAATGCAAGTCTGTAGATACACCTGTTGCAAAAGGGTTTAAATTAAGTAAGGCTGATTGTCCCGGTGTAGGAGACGATAAGCCTAATGTTCCTTATGCACAAGCTGTTGGCAACTTGATGTATACTATATTGTGTACAAGATCTGATATCAGCTTTGCTGTTGGTCTTGTAAGTAGATATCAAAGTAATCCTGGTTGGCAGCGTTGGGTAGTTGTGAAAAGGATTTTAAGATATCTGAAAGGAATAAAAGACTTGAAACTGTGTTTTCAAGCAGATGAACTCAAAGTGGTAGGATACTTAGATGCTGACTTTGCTAGGAGCAAAGATGACATCAAATCAACCTTGGGACAAATATTCTTATTTGGAGGTGGTGTTGTTTCTTGGGCATGTTAGAAACAGGGTTGTGCAGCGTTGGGTAGTTGTGAAAAAGATTTTAAGATATCTGAAAGGAATAAAAGACTTGAAACTGTGTTTTCAAGCAGATGAACTCAAAGTGGTAGGATACTTAGATGCTGACTTTGCTAGGAGCAAAGATGACATCAAATCAACCTTGGGACAAATATTCTTATTTGGAGGTGGTGTTGTTTCTTGGGCATGTTAGAAACAGGGTTGTGTAGCGTTGCATACATAGGAAGCTGAGTATGTTGCTTATTGTATGCCTGCAACAAGTATTGTCTCGAGAAGCCGCTTCATACGAGATTTGAAGTTGGAGATAACAGACGAGCCAGTGGTTATCTATTGTGATAACAATGCAGCAATTACTCTTATTAAGAGTGGAGCAGATTGCTCGAAAAGCAAGCATATAAGGGTAAAATACCACTATGTTCATGATATGGTTATGAGAAAGGAAATATCCATCACATACATGCCAACGGAAGACATGTTGGCAGACCCCTTAACAAAAGGCATAACAGAAGAACTCTTCTCAAAACATGTTGCGAACATGGGTTGAGATATTTTTGATTATTGTATAGGTAAATAACCATACAACGAACATATTGTTGAATAGGTAAATAACCATACAATGAATGATTTGTTGTGTAGGAAAATAACCACACAACAGGTTCTGATTGCAAAAAAAGTAATAAGGAATCAACATAACTAGGGAAAACCCCTGAAAAGTGGGAGGAAAACCAGTATGTCGATACACTTGGCTCGAATGGCAAAGTGGGAGATGTTACATCATAGTGGCTATTCTCGGCTCAGGTAATGGCTGGACTGGCCATCTAGTCTGTTACCTGAGGATAGGGCTAGATCGGTAACGGATGACCGTTATTGAGATTTCTGGTAACGGTCATCCATTACAAGCTCTCAGACGAAGGAAGCCGCAGGTGGATAAGCACGATGAAGGGGGAGCACCTGCCTATAAAGGCATGAATTACAAACACTCTGAACCCCCAGTGAAAAATATAGAAAAAAGAAAAGAAAGATAGAGAGTTATCTTCGTTTGTACGAGAACCCTGCGTGGGAACCTCGTATCATTATCTTCATATTTCACTGCAATCTGAACAAGAGGTGCTCGCTGAAGAAAAAGACTTCACCGAAATTCATTGAACAGAAGAAGCAAAAGCTGCAAGCCTTCAACGGATTTCGGCGAACTACAGAAGAAGTAGCAATCTTGGACATCTTCACCTTAGATTAACAGCCACGGGAATTTTCTTTCATGTGCATGTAAAGCTTGACTTCCAACCTATACGAAGCAAACGAAAGGGATCGGAAATGACCGCTGCTGCATCAATTCAATTGATGCAGGCTCGAACTGGTGGGCTCTGATGGAGACCCTCTCTTTCATTCTTGGAGAAAGAGAGAAG
Source organism: Brasenia schreberi (assembly GCA_036023115.1). Lineage (NCBI taxonomy): Eukaryota > Viridiplantae > Streptophyta > Magnoliopsida > Nymphaeales > Cabombaceae > Brasenia > Brasenia schreberi. The sequence goes on along the minus strand of JAYKKT010000090.1, from coordinate 91,532 downwards.
TTACAATCGCTGGGGTCTGATGTGACTGATTTTTCATGACGTTGGCGTACTTTGTGGTTCAATGGTTCTTTTCAAACCGGGGTCGGGCGAGCATGAGGAGCCGATTCGTGTTCCCTCGTATAGTTATTGGGGTGTTCTCCCGAAAGTGCTAGTAATTGATATTCTTGCACAGCACCCACTTGCGGTCGCGATGCATGATTGCCCCCAGCTTAACATTTTCCTGGATGTTCTTCAACAAGCCAATGAAAGGCGAGTTGCGCCCTAGACCTATTGAACCTTTCAAACTACCTATGATCATCACCTTAATTATCGGATATCATATGCAGTACGCAAAACGACCTCCCAAATGCAAACCTTCCGCCTTTAGCTAGCTGCATCTTTTCCATTCCTCTTGCTTGCTGAAGGACGTCGTCTCTTTCATCCATTACATTAATGGGTAACAGCAGAACGCGGATTACGGGAAAATATTGAACCACCACGCCAATCTCCTTTGCTTCTTGTCTTTATGACTCTTGTTATATTAGTGTACACTCTCATCCTTAAGGCTTATACGTAGATATCTTAGAGTGCATGTATGTTTCGCCCCCCCCCCCTTCATTTCTATTGATACGAGCTGGGGTTAAGCATGCCTTGGTGCCCCCTTCAGCACAAACTGCAAAGCGTAGTGAGAGTCCAATCTCTCCCTTTCACAATGTCCCCGTTAGCTGAGTGTATGGCGTTGCTAGTGCATTAACACAGAAAAACTCATGAGAATCGTTTACGTTTCTTAAAGAATTAATGTATCTCTCACTCTATGTGCGTGTGTGCACGCACATGCATGTGGAGGGTCCTTTGAGTTGTTAGTACTTCGATCTTTATGTCACGGCCAAAGGGTTTGGCACGTGACCAGTGCTTAACCAAAACCAGTGTAAGGCAGCCTTCACTCAAGTTCATTTGCACCACGAAAACAAGAACGTTTACTTCGCAATAGTTCTTTTTAATTTGTAAAGGAGAAAGACAAAGAGTGTGCTCCCCTTACGCGCTATAACTTCATTGGGGTAACTTTATAATGTTATAAGCAAAAGGGTCGTCTTCATGAGGAGGCCCCAAAACTTAACGGTAGATGTTGGGAGATCCCACGAAGGGGCCAAAATACCCCGCCATAATCAAATTCACGGTAGTTGGAGGATCATATTCTCTTTCAAAGAAGCCATTACGTCTGTGACAATGTTGAAGTGTACCGATGGTACTCCGCAAGTGCTTGAGTTAATTGTCTCAGAGTACGTTCATTTTCCCAAGTAGCTTGGTATGCATCAAGTCCTTTCCATTTTACAAGGTAACCAGTTTGTCATCCCTCCATGATGCTAGGTACATGGTCAAGGATCAATTCCACCTCTTTGTCCTCAAGTAAGCTGGTGCCCGTGTTGGATTGTTGATCTATTGATCTTTCGTGTTCGCGTTGTAAGCCTTCAGGTTGCTCATATGGAAGAAAGGGTGCGCCCGAACATGGTCCGACATATCCATCTTGTATACCCAATTTCCAACCCATTTGATGATTTTATAAGGTTCGCCATACTTACGGATCAATGTTGATGTTGCCCATAAAAATATTGAGGGTGTTTAGGTTAGAGTTTCACGAGATTGTGATCTCCCATTCTAAATGCAGCAACGTAATGTTTAATATCGGCCCATTTCTTCATCTGCTTAGTCACCTTCACAAGGAATACATGTGCCAGATCACATCTCTCTTAAATATCCATCACGAACGAGTATGCTGCCAACACTCTTCTTGTGTATTTTACCACCATTGAGTGAGGACTTTGAGGCTATTATCCCGTAGCCCGTTCAAAAGAGATCTTGTCGGTAGACTCACTAACCTGCAAGTTGTACGAAAATTGCGCAAGATCCATCCACTAAATCCAATCCTTCTGGTTGACACAAACATAGTGCCGAAGGTAACATTCTACTAAAACATTGATTCTTTTTGTTTGGCCATCCATCTGTAGGTGACAACTTGTTGAGAATAATAACTCCATCCCCAATAACTAAAAGACTTCCCAACAAAAGTTGCTTGTGAACCGGGTATCATTGTCACTAATTATGTTAGAAGGGACTTCTCAATACTTCAACACTTGTTTAGCGAAGAGCTTCGCCGTGCACTTGAGCAGGCCTGTCACAAACATCCCATACTTTAAAAATCTATTCACTACCATCAAGATGGATTGACAACCATTAGACTTAGGCAAATTGAAGATAAAGTCTATGGATACACTCTCCCATGATCGGCTTGGAATCAGTAACGGTTCAAATAGTCATGTCGGCCTTTGGTTCTCAACCTTGTCTTGTTGGCAAATGAGGCAAGTCTACACGTAAGCAACTACATCATCTCCCATATTGGGCCAGTAATAGGCTCTCTCCAACAATACTCTATCTGTTCCATACTCGGGTGTCTAGCCTAAGGTGAATCATGACACTCCTTCAAGATGTCTCTTCGTAGGTTCCACGTCCTTGGCACATATAGCCTATCCTATCTTGTCAGCAGCAAACCATCCTTAACCCAAAATCATCTAGTCTTATCCTCACTAACTAACATTTTGAGTTGTTTTGTCATCCTGTCTGCCTTCAAGCCAACACGAATACGATCGACTAAGTCACTTTAAACATGCACCATTGAAGTTTCATCGTCTGCTTAAAGAGTAGCCAACTCTACTCATCTACTCAATGTGTTTGCCACTGAGTTAGCCTTACTTGACTTGTAAGCAAAGTAAAATCAAACTCAACCAGAAATTGTTGGTAGTGTGCCTATTTCGCATTCAACTTCTTTTGAGTCTAAAAGTAGCTCACAACCACATTGTCTATCCACACCGTAAAGTGACTCCATAAGTAGTGTCTCCATAGCCGAAGATAGTGTACTACCATCGTCATCTCTTTATCACAAACTGAATACCGTCTTTCAACATCTTTCAACTTTTGATTCTCAAAGGCAATGGGACGTCTATTCTGCATCAACACCCCGACTAAGGCAAAGTCTAAAGCATTCATTTGTACTTTGAATGGTTGGTTGTGATTCAACAATATCAACACAAGTTTCCTCGTGACCGCCTCCTTCAACTTGTCGAAGTCGTCTTGGCATGACTCTATCCACTCCCAAGTTTGACCCTTCTTCAATATATCCGTCAAGGGGGTTGCTAGAGCGATGTATTCCTTGATGATTCGTAAGTAATAATTAGCTAAATTGAGAAAAAACTATAAGCCCATCAGGTTGGTTGGAGGTTACCATTCATTAATAGCTTGAATATTCCTTCCGTCCATCCATATTTTTCCAATACCAATCACATGACCAAAAAAGTCGATTTTTGTACGTCTAAATAGACACTTTTCCCATTTAACATATAGTTGGTTCTCCCACAATAGCTTGAAGATTGTCCACAAGTGGTGAATGTGTCAATCTATGGAAGCACTATACAACACTATATAATCTAGGTAAATGATGACAAATTGGTCGAAGAATGGATAAAAGATTTTATTCATCAAAGTTGAGAATATAGCAGAGCATTTGTCAATCCGAATGATATCACCAAAAACTCATAGGCATTGGAACGAGTTACACATGTAGTCTTCTCCTCGTCTCCCTCAACGATTCATACCTATAAGTACCCGAAACATAGATTTAACTTCGAGAAGATTCATACCTGTCTAAGTTGGTCAAAGGAAGGGGATACTTGTTCTTTACTGTTAGCTTGTTCAGGGCATGGTATTCCACACAAAGCCATTTTAATCCATCGTGCTTGGTCTAGAAGAAAATGGGTGTGCCAAAGGGTGCTTTTGAGGGTCTTATGATATTGACCGCTAACATTTCATCAAGTTGTTTCCTTAATTCTTTTAATTCTACCAGTGCCATGCAGTAAGGTGCCTTGTTCGACAGTTTCACTCGAGGCTGCAACTCAATCTCATGGTCCATTTTCCTATGAAGTGGAAGTTATTTTGGGAGTTCACTGGGTATAAAATCGTCAAACTCCCTTAAAACTCCATCAAGTTCTAGAGATGCCCCCATGCCACGTGCCCCATTCTCCTATTCGGTCCGAATAACCATTAGGTAGGTCTTATCACCCCTCTTCAAACCCGTTTTAAGTTGTAGCACAGATATGACATGAGCCAAGCCTTCTCCTGACCCCATTAGAATCATTTTTACTTTGGCCATGTATGACGAGTCTCCTTCAAGCAAAGCTACAAGTCTCGCTTTGATCGTATATCTGCACATACTCCCGTAGGAACTCTAGCCCCAAAACCAACCAGTAATCATCCATTAGGGAAACAAAGAAGTTGGTCACACCTTCCCAACTCCTAATTTGAATTGGCATTGCCTCTGCCTCACAACGTCCTCATGGGTGCTGAATTTATGACTTTCATCAGACCCTCTTGTCACACACACTTCACACCCAAACGGTCTCACTCCATTGGTGTGATGAAATTGTGTGTACCCCGATGTCAACCATTGCTTTCGCGACTATACCGTTGACAAAAAAGTCTAAGTATATTAAGCCTTTGCGTAAAGGTGTCGCTGAAACTAGTGCCTTAGCATTATTCATAGCATTCATCCGTTGGAGAGCTTCATCCATGACTCAACCAAGTCCTGTTGTTGCATTGCGTTTACACGTCCGGTTTCATTTTTGTTCCGGCACTCAACCGATTTGTGCGCGCCTGCACATAGCCAACTCTCCAGTTTGTAAGGACCCTTTGACTTTGCCTTGCCATTAGGCCTCTTTGCCAGTGCATCACCCTAAGTATCTCAGCGATCTCCATCTTTTTTCTTGAAACGCTTCTTCCTGTTAGAGTTCTTCTTGAAGGGACGGTTGTCCACCAACCGTTATAGCTTCAAACAATGTTTGCGATTCCCACAGTGAATCTCTTGTTCCGCCCAAGGTTGCAAGTTGTTTAGGAAGTGAAAGATTCGATCTTTCGTTGTCATTTTCTTGATACTTAGCATCAATGACTCGCAACCTTTGATATAGTTACGAATTGAGCCTATTTGCTTCAAGTTGGAGAGTTTCTGTTTAGCTACCTCCTCAACATTAGGAGGTAGAAAATAATCCTTAACTCCTTGAAAGCGTCATACGTTTCCAACTCGCAATCATCATTCTCCATCTCTTAAAGCTTTTGATGCCATAAAAGGAAAAATTTGTCATGAAGAAAAGTTGAGGCCATTGCAATCTTTTGTTCCTCATCATCAAGATTTTCAGCCTTAATGTATATATCTAGTTGACATAAAAAATTCTTAATCACTTTCCCATCCCTTGTGCCAGTGTATGGTTTCAAATCCTTAACCTTTAGCGTGAGGGACTTGGCTCCCCCACCAAAATTCTGTTTTTGTTCGACCTCCATCAATCCAACCAAAAGAGAGTCTTGGATGGCCTCAAGACTATCTATACAATCCCGTAAGGATGTTTCATTGTCAAACAACTTCGTATTTAGTTGGTCGTTGCCAGCCGCAACTCGTGCCAAAGACAGCCTTAGCGAGGCACACTCCTCCTCGAGCAACTGTGACAAAGTCTAAGTCCGCATTAGATGTGCCTTTCTTGCTCTTTTCCTTCTCCCACCAACTCTTTCCTTGAACTGGCGGTAAAGCATTCAGGTGCACCTCCGAAGTCGATGCCATGCCAACGTCCCCCAATGTCAGCAATCCATCAATTTCAAGTCCCAGCTTTCAATCGAACCATGCTCGGATATCAAAGTTGTCACGACTAAAAGGTTTGGCGCATAACGATGCTTAACCAAAATCAGTGTAAGCCAACCTTCAGTCAAGTTCGTGTGCAACATAGAAGCAAGAACATTAAGTTCCCAAGAGTTCTTTTCAGTTCGCAAAAGGGCAAAGGCAAAGAGCGCAAAAGATCACTTTATTGAATATGATGAGAGCTGCATATCCCCTTATACGCTATAATTTGATTGGGAGGAAAAGGATTGTCTCCATGAGGAGACCCTAAAATTTCCAAAGGTAATTGTCGGGAATTCCACGAGGAGCCCATATACATACCTATAGTCAAGGTCACAGTAGTTGGAGGGTCACATTTAGTGTCATTAGCAACACGATTGAGTGTCAGGGCCGAGTCCAAAGCTGCTCGCTCGTGTCTCGCACTAACAAATAAAAGGAACCCCACAGTCTGAGCAACATTATAGATTGTAGGTGCATGACGTTGATATCTACGAAAGTCCTTAAAGTGAAGTCAACATGAAAGGTGCATGAAAATGATTCAACACATAATACCCTCACTATGCTCCAAGGTGCCTTTCTGTGGTAGAAAACCTCTTCAGAGACTAGAAGCGCCTTAGCCAGGACCACTCTTAACCTTGGAACCAAGCACCTATCCTTTCTACATTGTCGATAGAACAATAAAGTTCATCATCAATCACCAATCAGTCAATAAACCCGCGCACTATAGCTAGCCTCTACTCGTGAAAAGTCGAAATAATCATTGATAACTTGTATAAAAAATCGTTTTGGCAAAAAAAGCGTAGAGAACATGTATTGCGTATGCATTATGTTACTGAACCTGCATTCTGTCGAGTGCGCATTTACTTTGTACAACCGCCTTGTTCGTGTACGTACACCGTTCCATGTTGGTAGACATGGTCCGTTCGGCAGTTGGAACCAGAACCGAACCGGCCATCGAACTGTCCGTAACGATTTGGTCCTAGAACTGTGACCATAACCGAAGACCTCCCAATTCAGTTATGGTTCATGATTTTTAGAAACCGAAACAACCGGTATATTATTTATTTATATATTTTTTGAAAAACTTCATATCACTAATAACCATATAACAACAATAACTAAGCCTTTTCCCATACTAGACGGGGTCGACTACATGGATTCTTTGTTAACACAGAGCTCTATCATGTGCATTATTAGGAGTTAACTCACAATAAACTAGATCATTCTTTATTGTTTCTTTCCAACACTTTTGTGGTTGTCCTCTACCTTTTTCAATACTTTCAAAATTTAGTTTTTTGTACTTCTTAAAGGTTTTTCTTGTGATCTTCTTTCTATATGTTCAAACCATCTTAAACGATATTCTCTCATTTTATCCTCTATTGGTGTCACTCCTAATTTGTTTCTAATAACCTCATTATATATACGGTCTTTTCTTGTATGACCACTTATCCATCTCAACATCTTCATTTTTGTCACAGACATCTTTTGTACGTGTTGATGATTGACTGCCCAACACTCATAATCATCAAATATGACAAGTCTAATTGATGCTTTATAATATTTATCTTTTAACTTTAATGGTATCTTCTTATCACAAAGAATACTTGATCCTCGTCTTCATTTTAACCAACCAACATTAATTCTATGCATAACATCTCTATCAATTCTTCCATCACTATGAAAAATTGACTCTAGGTATTTAAAACTTTGGGATGCAATGTGTGCCAATTTTAATTTCTATGTCCTCAACCAAATGATCAAATTTACATTTTATATATTCTGTTTTTGTTCTACTAAGTCGGAAGCCTTTATTTTTTAATGTTTCTCTCCATAATTCTAATTTTCTATTAACCATATACCTCAAATAAAACCATAGAGTACCATTAAATGTGTTGATGCTGAAAATTGAGATAATATGGGTAAAATCTGAGATACGCGACATTGAATGCAAGCTCATCAGTTACATGGAAAGAAACCATGGTGTTCTAGGATGCTTAAAGGCTGCTGACACTAAGAAGGGGATCGAGCTTATCTTAAACTAGATAAATAGAGGTATTCTGGGATGGTTAATGACAACCGACACTAAGAAGGGGATCGAGCCTATCCTCGTGGTGAAAACGAAATGAAGGATGCTAAAGATGAAGAGCGTGTTGATGAAAGTGAAGGGCATCATACCTATTGATGAGATAGGAAAAATCGAAGCAAGGCATCAATCACACACCAAAACCAGAATTGCTTTTGTTTTCGTGCAAGTAATTTCCTATAGTGTTCTATAATATATTTCTTACCATTAAAGAGATGGTTGATCTTTCGCAGGCCTCCTTTCTCTTTTCTCGTCAATTATAGTAGGCCTAACATTGAAGAAACTGGGATACCCTCAATCGGATTTTCATGAACTCGCAACTGTTGCCTAAGCTTTACCTGAATTCTATGATAAAAGAGGTCCACGTTCTTTTGTTACACCCTGAAACATCATCCAATCAAATTGCATGAGTGTCATTCGAATTGAGTCAAACATGTCGAACCACGGTACCTCAAGGTTGAGTAACTTGGCCAAAAAGACGTGGCAATTTTATCAAACAGAATAGGGACTTAGGTGCATATTGATTTAATTACCAAAAATGTATATGTGCACAGTAACTTTTTCTCCTGATGCTCAAGTATAGGAAGTGCAGTAAATGATGTAGTCACAGATGTACCAACTCATGTTGTTTTCACTTCAGGGTGGACCACTTGGAAAATGTGGGTAGCAAGAACGTTCCGAGATTGGACTGCCGTGGACGCGGTCATTGCCGAATCGAACAGGCACTGGAAGGCATTTACAAATGCTTCTTTTCCCTTTCTATGAACATAAAGGAAATCGTGTTGGACAAGATCGGGCGTCACTCACGAAGATGGGAAATCATACACGCAAGGTGTGTCTTTCCAGCCTTACCGTATTTTTCTGTCTGTATCATGGAAGGCGATAAAGTTCACCGAGATAATGTCACACCCGCTCGAGTCGCGACCACGACCCGGCCCGAGCCAATGCCACGTGGCCGCTTCTCACGTGAGCGTGATGGTGAGCAATAACCAATTACAATACCAATTTAATTCAAACTCAAGAAATATCTAACTGAAATAAATATTTATATCGAAGTTCTAAACAACACGTCCAAAATGGTGTGGGGCCCACCTAACAATAAATCCGAATAAAAGACTTTCTAAATTATTCAACACTTATCATATCATCTAAAATAAAAATGCTGCTCTATCAAACTCCTACTCTGCTCCGTGTGCCTTCGAAGTGCTAGCTTCAGGATGAACTGTAAAACAATAGGATGAGCTCCTATACATAGCTCCGTAGGGAGGTTAAACATCTTTAAACAGAAAACATACTAAAAACATGCATAGTTCACAACCATTTCATAGTAAAGTATATTTACCTTGAAATCATGATCTCAAGTTCACACGCGCACACATCATTAGTTTCGATAATTACAGCCCATACTGTGTCTGCCCCAAAGGGCACGGGAGTCGTCCGACCCTCCCTAACGTGATCTCGGTAACCCCGTCCACGACGGTAACCACGCCGACTCTCACGGTAGAGTGACCGGGAACACACCCAGTATTCGTCCCAAGCTGAATCGCCCAAGGGACTTGCAAGTCTCTAGAGACCCCACACAAACCACACAAGTACGACTCGTATATTCACATATCATTACATTTCTAAAACCAATCACAGTTCATCATATTCACAAATCAAATCTAGATTCACGAATATCTAAAATCAAATTCATATCTACACAACATTTAAACAACATGTAAATACCATGTTCATACAACACATGCATATCAAAACATACTCTTTATCAAAGAGTGTCATAAACATGTTCTATTTGAAAAGCATATTAAATAATCCATAATTGCGAATAACATTTCACAAACATCAATAAAGCATTTATCAATCATGCACATTTAAATCTATATAAAACAATAAAATCACTTCTAGCATGGTTCTGTAAAAGAATGCATAATCCAGATCTGGTCCCCAAGTCGTTAGGTCACTCTTATCACCACCAAATCCTCCAATTTTAATCTCTAAACAATTACAAATGATTAAAATATTAGAATTTATTGAATTACAAGTATAATGCAACAAACTGTATCCGAATCGAATCCCAAACTAGATCCGTTTAAGCTATCCAAGATCCAAATTGATACCCAGATCCATATCTGATCCAAATGAGTGACACAATGGGTAGCTTGTCACTGTATCAACACAGAACCTGTAACTACTGACACAGGTCTTATTCGTAACCCAAAAACTCATTTCAAGACACGACCCAAACTGGACCCATTTCTGACATAGAACCTATTTTGATACAGAACTGGTTCTTAACACGCGAAACAAGGACACGACACGAACTAGTATCAGTTCATGACAATTCAGACATGACACGACACGAAAATGAGGGACATGCCCAAAAGTTTTTTTTTTTCCGGTATCATCGTCGGTTTCCGGTGAATCACAACCGTTTTCCAGCCAAATCGACGCCATTGCTTACCTACCCCACCAAAACACTTAGTTCTACCTCAAACCTCCAATCCAAGCCTAAAACGATGATTTTCAACAAGCTTTTCATCAAAAATTAGAAAGAAAAATGAAAATCTGAAGAAAAAAAACATTGAACTCACCAGATTCCGACCGACTCCTCCTATTTTCCGGCTAGTTCAAGGCTGCCAAGCTCCTTGGAAAAAGGCACTATGAAGGGCCCTTTTTAAAGGCCCTTCATATCCCCCCCCATTGGGCGTTACTGCACAGGCTGTGCAGTAACGCTCAACGTTACATTCTATCTCCCTTAAAAAAATTTTGTCCTCAGAATTTAGAAAGTACTTGAAGAGATATGGATACTTCTCTCGCATTTCATCATCGAGCTCCCAAGTAGCCTCGCTCGGCAAATGATTACTCCAGTATACTTTTACTGTTCTCAAAATTCGACGACGTAGGACTTGTTCCTTTCTATCTAAGATGGTTATGAGCACCTCTTCATAAGACAAATCTTCATGTATGTGTAGCGGCTCAACCTCAATGATATGTGAGGGATCAGGAACATACTTTCGCAACATGGATATCTGAAATATATTATGCACTCTAATAAATGACGACGGCAAGTCCAATTGGTAGGCAATATCCCCAACTCGCTTCACGATTTGGTAAGGTCTAATATACCTAGGACTCAACTTACCCTTCTATCCGAAGTGAGTCACTCATCGAGTTGGAGAGACTTTTAAGAATGCATAATTACCAACTATAAACTCTAGATCACGACATCTCTTATTTGCATAACTCTTCTGTCGATCTTGAGCTGCTTTAATGCGTTGACGAACCAAGTTCATCTTATCTGACGATTAACGAAGTATTTTTGGACCTGTTGCAGGTCGTAAACCAGGAATATCCCAACATAGTGAAGTCCTACACTTTTCCCCATAAAGCATTTCATAGGGTGACATCCCAATGCTCGTTTGGAAACTATTATTATATGCAAACTCAATCAAGTGCAATTGGTTATCCCATTGGTCCTTATTGTCCAACACACATGCTCAAAGCATATCCTCTAGAGTTTGAATTGTACGTTCAGCTTGCCCATCGGTCTGTGGGTGAAATGCCGTGCTAAACTACAATCTTGTTTGTAGAGCATCTTTTAACTCTGCTAGAAATGAGAGGTAAAATGAGGGTCTCTATCTGAAGTGATGGTCTCTGGCACACCATAGAACTTAACGATCTCAACGATATACCGGGCTACGGCCACCACATCAGCCACCTCGAGCTGCTCGCCTTGCAGTACAACCGAATCAACGTCTGCAAACCGCTCCACCATGCGCCGCACCTCCTCGAAATGTGGCCCATGAAGGGCACGTGCCGCCTCAGCCCAATTCAGCGCATCGTCGATGGCGACTGAGATGCCGAAGGCGGCATCACACGTGTGGATCTGCTTGACATGCGAGATGGTAGAGTTACCATTGGCAACAACGACCTCCATGCCGGCGACCATGGCGGCGTCGGTCCACACGCGGGGAATACCGGGCGTTGGCACGTACGAGCGGGGAGTGCAGAGTGAAGACTGCGTTGAGTTTTGAGAAAGGGGCAGTTTGGGGCTGGGTGGGGAGGGAGATGATATAGGACAAGGGCAGGTGGATCGTGCGGCCAGGATTGACATATTCTTTCGAATGGGTATAAATCATGCAATCTTAGTAAGTCAGTCGACAATTACCCAAATAGCATCGTGCTTATGTGAGGTGAGAGGAAGTCTAATAACAAAGTCCATGTTAATATGTTGCCATTTTCTTTCAGGAATAGGTAATGGTCTCAAGGTTCTTGCTAGTCGCTGGTGATCTGCCTTCACCTTCTGACAAGTCATACATCTAGTCACAAATTCATTAATAGACTTTTTCATTCCAGACCAATAATACTCTCGGCTTAGGTCCTTATACATCTTTGTGCTACCCGGATGAATGATGAAGCGACTACGATGTGCTGCTTCCAGTATCTCCTTTCGAAGTGATTCATCTTTAGTCACACATACGTGTCCCTCAAACCGTAAGGAACCATCATCCTCGCGTATCTCATATCTAGGCCAACTCCCGCTATGAATCTTATCTATAATCCTCTTTAACTCAGGATCATCTCTTTGTGCACCAAGTACTTTGAGCCAAAGTTCAGGAGTTGCTCGAACAAGAGTAGAACAATAAGCTACCGGTTCTTTTCCTTTTCTGCTAAGGGCATCTGCAACTACATTAGCTTCCTCCAAGAACTCAAGCCATCGCATTTGTCACATATTGTAGTGAGGCTGTGTGAAGATATACTTTAAGTTCTTGTGATCAATGAATATCTGGAATTTAACGCCATATAAATAATATCTCCAAATTTTAAGTGCAAACATAACTGTTGCAAGTTCTAAGTCATGTACTGGATAATTTACCTCATGTTTCTTCAATTGTCGTGATGCATATGCAATAACTTTATCTTTTTGCATCAAGACACAACCAAGGCCTTTATTCGAAGCATCACAGTAAACTCTGAAATCTTCATTACTAACTGGCAATGCTAATATTGGTGCAGAAGTCAATTTTATCTTCAACTCTTTAAAACTCAGTTCACACTCATCTGTCCATTCAAATTGAATATCTTTCTTTGTTAATTGAGTGAGAGGAGCTACAATACTGGAAAAACCCTCAATAAATCTCCAATAATATCATGCTAGCCAAAGAAAACTATGTATCTCAAAGACGTTCTTCGGTCTTTCCCAATTAACTACAGTCGTGACTTTAGCTGGATTTACTGAAATACCATCTTTAGATATAATGTGACCTAGAAAGCCAACAACCAAAAATCACACTTAGAGAACTTAGTATATAATTGCTTTTCTCGTAACAAACCAAGTATGATACGTAGGTGCTCAACATACTCTTCCTCGCTCGTAAAATATATGAAAATGTCATCAATAAATACTACGATAAATTTATCCAAATAATCTCGAAATACTCGATTTATCAAGTTCATGAATGTTGCTAGAGCGTCGGTTAATCCAAAAGGCATAACTAAGAATTCATAATGCCCATACCGAGTCCTAAAAGCAGTCTTAGGTATATCAGCTTCTCGTATCCTCAACTGATAATATCTAGACCGAATATCATTCTTCGAAAACACAGAAACTCATTGTAACTCGTCGAATAAGTCATCAATCCTGTGTAGTGGATACTTGTTCTTTTAAGTCACCCGATTAAGTTATTTATAATCGATACAAAGCCAAAGTGAGTCATCATTCTTTTTCACGAATAAAACTATCGCTCTCCATGGTGAAGTACTTAGTCGAACAAAGCACTTCTCCAATAATTCTTGCAATTGAGTCTACAATTCTCGCAATTCTATAATAGTCACACGATAGGGTGCTCTAGATATAGGATTAACACCTTTATGCAAATCAATAACAAACTATATATCTTGTTCTAGAGGTATCCAAGTAAATCATTACGAAAAACTTTAAGAAATTCATTAACTATATTAATATAATTTAATAACTTCTCTTCAGTACCATAGTGTATAACAAATGCTAAGTATCTTTCGCATCCCTTTCGTATATAATTGCACGCTTGAAGAGCAAATATAATAGATATTGGGTTCTCTTCTCGTTGACCTTAACAAACGAAAGTAGTCTCTCTAGGGATAGATAAAGTGATCTCTCGCCTTTTTACAATCAATCATATCACGATTCTTAGATAACTAATTCATGCTCAAAACTAAATCATAGTTTGAAATCCACAATAAAATCAAGTAGACTCTTAAATCATGATCACCAACTATCACATAACAATTTCACAAAATCCGATGTCATACAATAACATCACCATTTAGAGAAACATATAGAAAATCCTTCCAACGATTTCAACTCCAAAGTTGTATGACTAATATAAGTGGGTGATAAAATAATGTATTCCAGTATCTTCACCACCTTATAAAAGTACAATATGTGGTGACAGCACAAGTCCTTTAAGTGTCACTTGTGTCGTCTTGACTAGATCAACTAATCCACATGATGGTATTTCCTCGTTATCATCACTTATAGAGCTTAAATTAAAATCCAATCCTCATGAGTCACACACATAATATGATATTATATCTTAACAATTAACTCGCTATTAAATATATTTTAATAACCTTAGGCTCTGATACTAAGTTGTCACACCTGCACGGGTCGCGACCATGACCCGGCCCGAGCCGATGACACGTGGCTGCTTCTCGCGCGAGTATGATGGTGAGCAATAACCAATTACGATACCAATTTAATTCAAACTCAAGAAATATCTAACTGAAATAATTATTCATATCGAAGTTCTAAACAACATGTCCAAAATGGTGTAAGGCCCACCTAACAATAACCCCGAATAAAAGACTTTCTAAATTATTCAACACTTATCATACCATTTAAAATAAAAATGTTGCTCTATGAAACTTCTACTCTACTCCGTGTGCCTTCGAAGTGCTAGCTTTAGGATGAGCTATAAAACAATAGGGTGAACTCCTATACATAGCTCAGTAGGGAGGTTAAATATCTTCAAACAGAAAACATACTAAAAACATGCATAGTTCGCAACCATTTCATAGTAAAGCACATTTACCTTGAAATCATGATCTCAAGTTCATACACATACACTCACACATGCACACACATCATTAGTTTCGATAATTACAGCTCATACTGTGTCTGCCCCAAAGGGTACGGGAGTCGTCCGACCCTCCCTAACGTGACCTCGGTAACCCCGTCCACGATGGTAACCACGCCGACTCTCACGGTAGAGTGCCCGGGAACACACCCAGTATTCGCTCCAAGCCGGATCGCCCGAGGGACCTGCAAGTCTCTAGAGACTCCACACAAACCACACAAGTACGACTTGTATATTCATACATCATTACATTTCTAAAACCAATTGCAGTTCATCACATTCACGAATCATATATAGATTCACGAATATCTAAAATCAAACTCATATCCACACAACATTTAAACAACATGTAAATACCATGTTCATACAACACATGCATATCAAAACATGCTCTTTATCAAATAGTGTTATGCAAAACTCATTTAAAAACTTTCCTTTTGGAGGTGTCCCCTTAGGAATATTTGGGAGAGTGACCATACCCTGGGCGAGAGGAGGTCTAGGACTTCCGAGATGGGTTGTCCTAAAGGTGTAAACTCCCTCTTTTCGAAATTCTTTTGAACCCTTTTTACATGTTTTGGTTCGGTTTTCTTTGAAGTGTCGGTCGGCCTTGACTCCACTTGGACATTTGCAATCTTTTGGGGTTTGACCCCATTGTTCGTAGGGGATGACCCGTATGTCTCGGGTTTTTCAAAATGGTTCTTTTGAAAAACTCTCCCTTTCCACAATTCCTTGTAGACTCCCTTTTTCAAATTGGGTTCAAAGAGGAAGCCTTCTTGATTAACTTGTGGAAGGTGGATATTTCGTGTAGGGAGATGAGTGCTTTTAACTTAGTTTTGAAATTATCAAGGATTAGCATTACTATACATCCTTTAGAAATGGGCTCTCGAACTTACCGAAGAGTGACCTCCACCGAACGATGAATGCATGGGCATTCTCGTTCGGTGCTTGTTTTGTATCCCTTAGGGTGTTCAAAGTGAAGGTTACTTCCACATTGTGGGAGAACCTTTGCATGAAATAATTCACTAACTCTTCAAAAGTTACTAATTGACTCAAGTCGTAGGAAGCTAGCCACTTTAAAGTTGTTCCCTTAAGGGAGAAGGGGAACCAATAGATCCACTTGGCCGAGTCTTTCTTTTTCTTATAAGCCCTATGTGAGAAGAGTTAGAGGTGGGATCGAGGATCTCCACTTCCATCATACCTATGGAAGTTTGTTATGTCATCATCGCTATCAGTTTGATAATTTGATGGAAGGAAATCTGATAGGGCATATGACTTCTTCTCTTTGATTTGGCCTCTTAACAACTGTTGTAGGGCCTTCCTATCTTTTAGAGTAAAAGACTCATGTTCTCTTTCCCCCTCTATGATTGAGGTTTCCTTGAGTTTTTGGATTTACTTGATCTTTTCCGAGCCCTCTCTTGTTTCTCGTGAGAAGAGCATGATTCTACCACCTCAGCTTCTTGGCTTAGTGCAACGATTCTTTCTCCTAGTTGTTTAAACTCTCTTCGTAGAGAAACAAGCGACTCTTCTTTATTTTTAAAACCCAGTTTTGAAAATCTTTTCGAAAAAGAACTTGACGAGCAAGAAGCTCGGCTCGACATTTCGTAGGATTCATCTGAACTTGACATGTTTGTGGACTTGAAATTTAACATGTGCATAATTTCAAAAATGTTAAACACCACGTTTTTGCAAAGTATTGGAGTTCACTTTTAAATTGAAATTCCTTAAGGCTCGAGTCCCACCGGGCGTGCCAATTTTGAAAACATGAAAATTTTCATTCCAAGCTTATATAGAGACCTGAAATGAGAATTTCGACTCTACTTGATGAGCGAGCGTGCCAGCTAGTTTACAAAAACTAGCAAAGTTTTAAAAATCTGACTTTTGTGGCGATTGGGCTAAGCAAACTCTTTTCGCTTTAGACCTTCTTAAACCGATGCTCAAGGGTCAGCCTAAGCGCTTAGGAATTTTAATTTTGAAAAGAGTGAACTCTAATTCACGTGAAATCTTAGTGTTTTTAAAGTTGCAAAGTAAAGATGAAATGTGCTTTGGTTTTGAAACTTGAAACTTACCAAGTTCTGAAAAATAGAACTCACTCTATTTTTCAGATCTTGTTCCCAAATTTTTCTTGGTATTATAGGGATCTCCAAAATTCTTAAAACTTTTACAGGTTGTTTGGGGATGTGTTGGGATCCTAAACCACCTTTTATCTCGAATTTTGGGATAACAGATTCAGATAATTAAAATAGGAATTGGACCTGACTTCACTATTTCAGGAGATTCTGTGATAGAAATACAGAGTCTCAAAGAATCCTCTATATCTCGGTGTATAAAACTCTAAATTTTATAATTTTAGTCATTTTGGAAAGCTATAGATGTTATATTTCTAATGAGACTAATTTCAGCCAATTTTGATTCTTGTGAACAGAGATATGAGACTTTTACCCAACCCCTATCTCAAGAAAGCTGACTGTGCAAAAAACATAAATAAATTTATCCGATCTTCCCTAATTTTATTCACAAGGTTACACAGGTCTAAAATTCTTGAAAATTTTATTTCTAGTGAGCTCGTGTGTGTAGGTATTGTGCCTAAAATTTCAGCACATTCGGATTATATAATATAGAACTAAAATTGAAACAATGAAGTATGTAGATGTAGAAAACAAGATTTCAGTTTCATCGAACATACGTGCAATGCATACTCACACGAAATTAAATTGCAACAACACAACTCCCGAAATTAAATTGCTAAAAATAAAGGAATTGAAATACGTATATTAGCTTAAGCATAGGGGGTAGAGAGTATAGAGTGTTTATAGAATATATCAGGATAGAATCGTATAATCAAATAATTAGAGTGCATGTGTGTGAGCTTAACAATTCATCAATGAAATGAAAATTCTGCAACTCTAAGCCTTATTACAACGTGGGGGGAGATAATGCTCAATTAATTAAACCCCATATTAAATTAAGCAAATGAAGAAGAAGTGTTTAGGATAGAATTTGAAATGATACTTACTTGTTTGGCAAAACCTAGTCGGAGATTTCAAGATTGAAATCCGACCAATGGCTCATTCTTCTTACTTCAAGGCTCTCTTGCACTCACCTAATTCTACCCTTCTTCCCCACTCCCTCTTACCTTCACCTTGCAGCCACACGACCCTCTCTTGGGAGCAGCCTCCTCTTGGTGGAAATTACCCTAGCTATTTCTCTCACCAAGTGCCAAGATCTCACCCACTCAAGATACCTCTCACCCCCCCCCCCCCCTCCACCTTGGCCCTATTTATAGGCCAAGGGGCTGCTTCTAGCCCCTTCTTTGGGGCGGGTCTTGGATGATCCCCATTTGATATTCAACCCACTTAAGGTGGTCCCCTTTGTGGTCAATTGGACCAGCCCCATGTGGGCTGGTTTTTGGTGTAGTCGGCCTTGACTAGGCTCCACCAAGAGCCTTGCTTCAACCGGCCCATGCTATGTGCTAGGCCTTAGCTTGATCGTTCTACTTTAATCATTTCATATTTCTTGATGAAATCTGATTTCTTTCAGCTGCACCTTTGATTTTGGATTGGTCTTGGGTAAATGCATTTCTTTTGGCCGGATACACCATGTTGACCGGCCCATCATCTCACCTTGGCTTGACTTTATGACTTGATTATTTGGCGATTTTTAGAACTTGATATGAGGTACTTCATATTAGCCGTGTGTATGCACTTGCCAGGCTTCTTCTCGATTTGATAAGCTCTGTCCCATTTTGAGTTTCTTGATAAGCTCGGCCCCATCTTTGAATTTGAACTTGATCTCATCTTGATTTGATAAGCTCGATCCCACATTTGAATTTGAACTTGATCTCATCTTGATTTGATAAGCTCGATCCCATATTTGAATTTGAACTTGATCTCATCTTGATTTGATAAGCTCGATCACCCATTTGAATTTGTACTTGATCTTCATCGTCATTCTGATAGGCTTCAATCTTATCTTCTTTGCTTTTGGGAATTGATCTGGATCCAAAGTTGGATTGGGTCTATCTGCTTTTGTTTTGAAACTCATGGACTATTGAATTTAAAACCTTTATTTTGAAAACTTCTTAAAACCTTTAAAAGTTGGGTTTTTCAACTTGGAAAATCATAAAGGTTTTAAATTGACTTTTGAATTTTGGGGAATTTTGAAAATATTTTTATTTCGGGTGTTTAAAGTAACCTACGAAGAGATGTCTTGATGGAGTGCCATGATTCATCTTAGGCTGGATACTCGAGTGTGGAACAAACACGAGCTTTGTTGGAGAGAGCCTATTACTAGCCCAACATGGGAGACGATGTGGCTGCCCACGTGCGAACTTGCCTCATTTGCCAACAAGACAAGGTTGAGAACCAAAGGCTGGGAGGACTCTTGGAACCGTTACCTATTCCAAGCCGACCATGGAAGAGTGTATCAATGTACTTTATCTTAAATTTGCCTAAGTCCAACAGTTGTCAATCCATCTTGGTGGTAGTGTACAAGTTGTCAAAGTATTGGGTGTTTGTGGTAGCCCAGTTGAAGAACACGGCTAAGCACACAACAAAGCTCTTCATCAAACATGTGGTGAAGTATTAAGGAGTACCTTGCAGCGTTGTTAGAGACCGTGATACCCGGTTAATAAGTAACTTTTGGCATGAGCTCTTTTGGTTGTTGGGGGTGGAGTTATTATTCTCAACAAGCTATCACTCACAAACGAATGATCAAACGAAAAGAATTAATGCCTTATTGGAGTGCTACCTTCGACACTATATTTGTGCCAACCAGAAGGATTAGACCGAGTGGATGGATCTTACGCAGTTTTTGTATAACTTACAGGTTTGCGAGTTTACCGGTAGGAGCCCCTTTGAACTAGTCACAGGAGAACAACCCCAAATTCCTCACTCATTGGTTGCAAAATACATGGGAAGAGTTCAATCAACATACTCGTTCGTGACTGACATTTAAGAGAAGCGTGATCTGGCATACATGGGCCAACATTAAACATCGCACTACCGTGTGTAGTGTAGGTGATCACCTTCTCGTGAAACTCTATCCTAAACACTCATTTTTTTCGTGAGCAACACATGGCGTTATCTACAAGTATGACGAGCCTTATAAAATCATCAAACTGGTAGGAAATTGGGCATACATGGTGGATATGCCGGACCATGTTCGGATGCATCTTATCTTTTATGTGAACAACCTAAAGGCTTACAATGCGGATACATAAGATCATTAGTGCAACAATCCAATACGGACACAACTTACTTGAGGCCTCCGAAGAGCAAAGAGGTGGAGTTGATCTTAGAACATGTACCTAGGATGGACGACGGGTCCATTGGATGTGCCTTAAGAAATTCTTATGGAGAAACCCCTTTTGCTTGTAACATTGTAAAGTCACCCCAATAAAGTTGTAGTGTGTAAGGGGACACAACACTCATCCTATTCAATAAGGTGCTCTTTTGAGCTCTTTGCCTTCTTTATGAACTCAACGTTCTTGCTTCCACACTGCACACGAATTTGAGTGAAGGCTGGCTTACACCGGTTTTAAGTGCCGGTCACGGCCAAGGCCTTTGTTCATGACAAGTAGGTCCAGATAAAAAAAAAAAGAACTAAGCTCGCAAAGTGGTGAGTAGGTCAAGATGGCCATGGAATATTCTAATTCATGACACTGCCGCCACTGATATAAATTGCGAAGAGTCACATTCCAGTAGTGGGGCCTCAACTGCGACGGATGACGGTCCCTGTCATGAGACGCCTTCTGGGATATAGCTACCTCTACGGTGTCACCCACTGCTTTTGGGGAGTTGTGTGTGCAGTAGAGAGGCTCGCACGCATGGGAGACACCATCCAGCTGCCGTGCCATCTTCAGACCTCATTGCTTGAGACCAGGATACAACTAAATGTAGTCCCAACATGGAGTCTCTTCTCTTATAGCTCACCACACAGATGACTTCGTTGCATGCGAACTAAGAGCATGTTAATCAGTGGTCGGTTGAGATGTAGGCCAACTTGGAGAAAATGGATTTGCAGGAGGCTGATCCATGTCATTTGAGGGAGACCCGTGCTGTCACGTCTGCTAGTGCGCTTTAAGCTACTAGCACCCACCTCACGTCTTGGAAAATCAAAATTTTAAAACCAAAGCATTTCCAAGGTTCGTTAATCAGAGGGCAGTCGAAAACTGTATCTTGTACATTTGAAGAGTATTCTCAAACTGCGAAGATTCCAGAGTGCGATGAACAATTGGTGGGCAATTTATATCTTTGAGTTGCTAAGAACTTGTAGTGGACGATGATTCAGTCCACTACTTTGGAGCACGAGAGAGAGTCAATCTCTTTTTGAATGCAGTTAAGATGGCAACTACATAAGCAATTTCTTCTCACCAATAGAAACTGTTGAATGCAACACACCAAATCTTTTCATGAATACTGAAAGAATCAGGGTATTATTGCTTAACATTGAGAAAGTCACCAGCACAAATGGAATTGCAGAGACGGAACCTGACGATTATCTTAGAGGCGATCACTGCGATGAAATCATTTGTTGACTAGAGGCGACATGAGGGTGGTACACACCGTTCAATGAAGCGGATCAGGTATGAGTGCAAAGGTGGCTCAAGCGGTCAACAAAGGAGTGCCACTCGACAGTAGGGTGACCAAGGTCATTTTAGAACTCGCAAGTGGTGGGTTCAGTTGAAAACTAAAGTGGAGCTTCATCTTGGAGTCGCCTCTAGTCTTCACAAGCTAGAGGCTTGAATGGAGTGGAACCTTACTATATATGCCAAGGTCCTCATATGAGACTTTCTATGATTCTAGCTGAAGACGGTGTGGTTGAGGAGGCCGACGACTATGACAATGACTATGCAAAGGAGCAGGCCGAAACTTTCCAACTCTTGAACGCGGTTCAAGTGGAGTACGATTAGCATCGCAACCTCATCTTTGTGGAGGCGAGGATAGGACGGTGCATGATACGGGTTTTGGTAGACTCGAAGCTTCACATTCCATCTTCTTTGTTGGCGTCGCATGAGCGATTGTGTTGAGAGTTTCTATATCGCACCACCATTTGAGGTCTGTGAATGAGGAGGCTAGTCATGCAGAGGGGGGCTGACGAAAGATTGTAGACTATGCTTTCGTTGCTGATCGGGCATCCTTGACCTTCGTTGTTGGAGGGAGTGTTCGTTAATCCTTGGATATGATTTTCTCCCTACGATCAAGATAGTAGTGGAGTAGTATCGTCAGGAGCCTGATGCTGCGTTTGGAGATTAGGATATCACATGCACGTCAGCGTGGCCACCGCTCGTGGTGTGACAAGATTGTTGCAGGGTCAAGGACGCACCCTATGTGCAGCAAGAAAACACTACACAGCTGGTGGTCTCCAGGATACCTTAGCTTAGAGATGACACCTTCCTGACGGCACCTTGTTGTGCAACATGAAACAGCGGCGTAACCGGATAGCACCACTGATGTTGTGGTTTAAGATTAACACTCCATTTGCCCAACACAGATAGAATGCATAGTTGAGTGGTCCTGAAAATGTCAAGGAAAGGCAAGGAGTTCGTGGTGTATGTCTCCTTGGGTCGCCCATTATGGTCAAAGCCACCGTTGGTAGAGCTCGGTTTCCAAAGGAAAAGACCGCAAGGCGATGTGGATTCTTTCTGATAGGCCCTAAGGTAGGCCAAGCTTCGTTTAACGTAGTTCCTTTGAGGACTTGCTCTTAATGAAAAATACTTTGCATTTACGTGAGTTCTTTTATCTCTATCTTTGAAAACCTTTCCACAAAATGGGTCAAAGAGTGGGTTTGATTGAGTCTCAATAGTTAAGAGTCTGATTGGCATCAAGTGCCAACATCGGTTACCGGTGTCTGTCTGGTAAAAGATATGCTATCAGAACCTAATAGGGGCTAAGCCAAAATCCGGTTGGAGATTTTGGTTGTTGAACAACACCGGGTACTATTGGGAGGCAGTTGTAGTAAGATAAGCAACTTCAGTAATCAAACTAAGACAGCGGGCCAAGACTCTCTCTACTGGGTCCCTTATACTCCCACCATAGTGCAGACTAGGTCAGGAGCCCCAATAGAGAACCATGAAGTTGTCATCCCTAACCATGTTGATTGGGTGACTCACCTAGAGAAACAAGTACGACGTCTTCGAGCCGAGTTGGAACGAGCTTATGGAGACACACTCCCCACTAACCCCAACACTACTCCTACCCCACTGTAGGTGGTGCTGACTACAGAGGCCTACAAATCCTTCTATGGCCGGCAAACCATGATGTTGCCTCTATCGAGTCTAAGGTATAACTACCTAAAAGGTCAGAACCTAAGAACATTGTTGGTCTAAGAGCCACAAAAGTTATGGAGAACTTTATCTATGACTTAGACACCTTCTTTGAAGCCACCCAAACCCCGAAAGAAGACTGACTCCTAACCATTGTGTTCTACCTAGCGGGTGACACGAAGCTGTGGTGGAGGATGAAGCAATGAACGATTGGGCCTAACAGACTGCCTACCATCACTTCTTGGGTGGGGTTGAAGGATGAGATTCTACACTAGTTCATGCCCACCTACACAGATTGACAAGCAAGGGAGTTCATTTTTCAGGTGAGACACACCGGTAACGTAAGGGATTATGTAAGAAAATTTTCTTTCACTCTATAACATTGAGGATATGAACACAAATGACCAGTTATTTCTTTTTGTGCATGGGTTCTAAACTTAGGCGTAGACTGAGATAAAATGTCACCACCTTGTGAATATTTATAAGGCATGACCATTGCAGAAGGCCTAATGGGCTTCCATGAAAATAAAGGAGATGGAAGGATGAAGGAACTTCTAGAGAAAGTGATCGAACTGGTCGAGGAGGTCATGGATGTGGAAAAGGTCGAGGTGGACTAGAGCTAACGCTCTGAGTACTCTACCTCTCTTCATTTTGAGAGTAATGAGAATCATCCCTCCTAAGAAGAAAATACTTTGCTATAAGGGGCACACGGACAAGTAGAGAAGAGAGGATGTGTGTAAGCTAACCGAATGTAGCCGAGTCAAAGGTGGTCCAACCATCAATGACGCTATGGTTGCCTGTGATGATAGTCTTGCCAATGCCATCTCCAATCATCATCACATACTTCTTATTCTTGCCCACCATCACATACTTAGCTCTTCACGTATATCACATAGTAACCTTCCCCATCACATACTTACCCTCGAGAAATTATCGCTCCCATCATTGGCCAGCATAACCAACTCCCATATCACCACGTTACTTCTCACATGGGTGATCACATTGATGGGTTGTTTTGCCACATGAAAGATCCTCGTCAGAGTCCTCAGTCACACAACAGAGAGTATGAGGGCTAAAGAAGACATGAACAACAAAAACAACATAAGGAGAAGAAGAAGAAATGGATTTCATGGTTACCCTCAAACAGATTACCAGAGAAGATCAGTTGTATTTCTTTTTCTCCATTTTTCTGTTATTCTTTACTGTATTCACTATAGTATTTATAGTGAAAATCTTTCTATAAAAACCAACTTCATCTTCCTTATCTTTCCTGTTCTAGGTTTTTCGTTACAAGCATTTTGACCTTATATTTTACCGTATACATTTTTATCTTTTAGGTAACATATCCATGGAATCTGGGAAGATAGCCTATCTTTCCGTTTTTCATGGGTTTAAAGCCGAGAATGGCCAAATCTGACATTACATCTCCCACTTTACCGTTTGAATCATGCTTTATCACACACTGATTTTTACCTCCCACTTTTTGTGGTTTAACCAAGTCATGTCAGTTATGATTGCAAATATAATTGCAATCAATACATGTGTGATTTTTCATATACAACACATTCTTTCCCACATAACAATCATCATTATTTAATTTAATACACTTTAAACAAATCTCAAACCCATGTTTGCAACATGCTTTAAGAAAAGATTTTTTGTTATGCCTTTGGTCAAGGGGTCTTCCAATATATCATTAGTTGGCATATATGATATGGATATCTCATTTCTTTTAACCATATTATGAGCATAGTGGTACTTAACCATTATATTTTTACTTTGAAAGCTATTAGGTCCACTCTTAATCAAAGTAATTGCTATATTATTGTCATAGTAAATGACAATTGGCTTGTTGGTTATATCCACCATCAAATCACATATCAAGTAGCTTATTCAAATGACACTCGTTGCAGCCATACAACAAATAATATACTCAACATCTTGTGTATGCAATGCTACACTCTACATACAAATAAAAATATTTGTCTAGAGGTTGATTTACTGTCATCTTTGCTCCCAACAAAATCAACATCTCAGTATCCTACCACTTTCAGTTTATCAAGTCTTTTGTTCCTTTAAGATATCTTAGAATAATTTTCACAACTATCCAATATTGCCATCCAATATTACTTTGATATCTACTTACAAAACCAAGAATGAAGCTAATATCAAGTCTTATATACAATATAACATACATCAAGCTACCAACAACTTGTGCATAAGTAACATTAGACTTGTTATCTCCCTCACTAGGACAATCAACCTTACTCAATTTTACCCTTTCACAACGGGTGCAGTTACATGCTTGCATTTACCCATTTTAAACTGCTTTAGGATATAATTTATATCTCTCTCTTGACTTAGGCATAAGAGTTTAGGTTCTCTATTTTGATAAATCTTTATTCCCAAAATATAGGACGTCTCTCCCATATCATTCATTTCGAACCTTGAGTTTAACCATGATTTTGTTTTGACAATCATCTCATTATCATTCTCAGTCAATAATATGTCATTTACATATAATGATAAAATAACAAAGTGGCTCCTACCGTTCCAAACATATATACAATGGTCAAGTTCATTAGCCAAAAACTCAAGTTCAATTATGGTATTTTGAAAAATCTAGGTGACTGTTTAATACTATATCGGAATTTTTTCAACCTATATTATTTATCCTTTTGGCCTTTAACACTCTATCCTTTTGGATGTTGCATAAATATGATTTCATCTAAATTTCTATTTAGAAAAGCAATTTTTATATCTAACTGATGTAAATTCAAATCATAATATACTGAAATTGCCAAAATTATTCTTATGTATGAAAATTTCATAATGGAGAAATATGTCTCAACATAATCTATCTCCTCATTTTGCGAGAATCCCTTTACAACCAACCTCACTTTAAACTTTTCGATAGAGCCATCAACATTATATTTCTTTTCAGAACCCATTTACAACCTATGAATTTCATTTCTTTTAGCAAATCAAACAATTTGCAGATTTAATTTTTTTGAATGGATTCAATTTCTTCATCCATAGCTTTCTCCCAATCTAATAATTCATATGAGTCAATAGCCTGCTGATATGTCAAGTTATCAATCAGCTTATCTAAATCCACTGAATTGCATAATTCCTCTACAAGGTAAGTGTGATAATCCCTTAAGTAGGATGGTGTGACATTAGGTCTTTTATATCCACTTAAAGTTTGAGTTTATTCAAAAAGATCATCATTATCTATGGGTTCAAATGATGAAGGATCTAGATCTACTAGATCATCAACATATTCATCATCATTCTCAAGGATGTCATTCTTTGTCTTCTCTAAGAATTCAACATCCATGCTTTCTATTAATCCATGGTCCTTATGATAAACCAATATCTTTTAAAACCTTTAGGATATACAAAGAATACACATCTCAAGGACATGTTGTCTAGCTTATTCCTAGACTGATCAAAGATATTCACATGTGTGATAAATCCCACCTCTTGAGATGACCTAGGTTTGGTTTTCTTACAAACCACATCTCATATGGTGTAAAGAATACAACCTTACACAATACTCTATTTATTATATACACGACTGTACTTATAGCTTCTTTTCAAAATACCCTTAGAGAAACATCTATTAATATAGACCTTGTCATATTCATCAAAGTCTTGTAATATCTTTCTGCTACATCATTGTAAAAGGAAAACATGCAACATATAATAGATAAGACACCAATAGTCAATCATCAAAATGAAATTTGCAAAATATTCAGTACTAAACTGGAAATAACTCGAGGTACCAAGAAGCAATTTCAAACATTGCTTAGGACCCCATAATATGAATATGTAATTATGCCTTAAGATAGGAGTAGAATCGTTTGGGTTTCAGTCCTCCCACCTTTGTGGTGGCTTCTGACTGTGTGTTTATTTTTTTTTCTTGGCAATCTCAGGAAGTATTTTTCCTTTTCTCTTTTTTGTCCTCTTTGAACATAGGATAGTCAAGTGAGACCTTGTCCTTTGTTACTTTTGTTTTTCGTAAGGGAAAAACCTTATGTTAGAAAATTTTTCCAACATACTTTTTCTTTTCTCTTGTTTTTTAAATACTAACGGCATACCACTTTTGCAGATAGCCAAATGAGTTGCTAGCTCACAACTTGCATGGCGTGCTGCATAGTAGAGTATATATGCTTCTGCCTCGTTTGTCAACAAGACGAGATGAAGCTTCTACGAGCCACATGATTGCAGTCCTTGCCTACACCAAATCGGCTTTGGATATTTGTGTGGATGGATTTCATAACTTGCTTTCTTGGAGTCGATGGACATGAGTTATCTTACTGGTAGGCAGATTCTCCAAACACGTTTATTCTGGCTTCAAGAGAGTACAACACCAAGAAGACTGCACATCTTTTCATTATGTTAGGAAGTTTTTTTGTGACCCTAAGGAGATTGTTAGAATCATGATATGAGATTTACAAACTGATTTTAGATGGAGTTGTTTGGGGTAATGGGACACACTTTCGGTTCTCTTTGTCTCACCATCCCCTGACTGATGGTTAGACCGTGTATCAAAATGTGCTCCTTAAGGAATATCTTTGGCATTATCTATTTGTTAGTCAATTAGTTGGAGGAACTTGGTCGTTCGAGATGGCATTGGGTTGTCAGCCACTTAATCCCATGAATATAGAAACTGGTAACTCTAGTTGTATACAAGTTAGGACCCTCCAGTGTACCTATGTGACGATAAGGAGACATGTTTGACTATGTGAAACTGAGCACTACATGCACCTTTGTAGAAAACAAGCATACTACTGTTGCCCAATCGAAGCCATCGCAAATTCCTCACTTAGAATATTGATGTTCCGTATAGAGAAAACCCCAAAAAGGACGGTTCTCATTTATCCTCTAGCTCAATATTTGATTTGTGAAAGACATGTTGCCTATGTGAATGACCTTTAACTCCATCGCTGTACCTTCAGGTGCATTAGACATAAGATTGCAACATAACTGAACCTCAATTTTTGGTGCTTGCAGTACAAAGTTTCATTGTATATCAAATATGGAACCCATTATTGGCATTGAAGCTTTGATGCTTAAATTGAATAAAAAAGGTTAACACCAAGAAGAAAGTGTTGAGTTTCATATGAAAACCTAAGCGTCTCATTCTCTCTTACATTGTTATCCTGTACGAAAATCCAAACATCAATGTTACTCGCAAGAATCAAGCAATGGTTGCTCAAAACTACAGTTACTAACCCTATGTGTAGGTGTGCAGTGATGAGGGGCTCGACACCACCAAGGATTGTGATAATATTTGCTTATGTAAGAGCTTTCTGCTATTAATTCTTAAGGCAAAGTGTCAAGGTTGTCATTTTTGGGTCTAACGCGTTTTTTCATTATTTTGTTCTGAAATGCTCTGGCTAGTGAGAGGCCATTCTACATGCTTTTCTCATTCCACGAGAGTCCAAAGAATGAGGACTATGGATCTTATTTCTTTTCTTTGCTTTTCTTGTTTACAAAAGGAGGTCGGAGCCTAAGGCACATGGATGTACAGATTTCTTGATATTACAAGGTCCACTAACCTACAAGGTATTTCAAGATGTTATATCACTTGATGAATATGTCCCATCATTTACTTTGAAGTCATGCAACTGCTTGACCGCATAAGACAAGATGGACAATAGAAAAACACAAGCAGTGGACCATTGGAGTCATGCTTTACTCTTGCCTCCTAAACTTTCAGGACCTTGTTACCTGAATTCATGAGTAAATTAGTTCAATTACCTAGCAAGCTGCATTTGACAACACACTCGCGGTGTGCTTATATCTGCGACTTAAATAGATCGATAAGAAGAAGAAAGAAGTTTGGTGGAACGATTGCCCCAGTTGGTGAAATTCAATAATAAAATAAGCACTCAATATATACCATGATGTTTATGCTTCGAAATTGTTCATGCTGAATAAAATAGAGTAGAAGCATTTGGCAAAATCTAGGGTTTTGGGTGCACAAGTTCCACAGCTTTGAATCCTCCTGACAGAATTATTAATAAAAGCAGATGCAGAGCATTTGTTTGTATAAACAAAGTGAGGGATGCGTTGGCTCGAGACTCCTTTGCCAGTTTTTGGCCCTTGTCATATGCTGCTGAACTAGAGTTACTGATATCGCCGATATTTACAAAATATCACAATATTATGGACAATCTGGAGGTTGCCTATTCTATAATATAGAATATATTATGATATGTTCAAAAAGTACTTCTCGCAATTTGAACACCAACTATTTCCAATTATATTTGATTTTGTAAGTTTCTAAAGCTATTGTATGAACCTTTAAACAAAAAATATGTTGAATGTTGCTATTTCTTATATGTGTTTGTGTACACATATTGTATGTATGTATGTATATTCACTTTCATCAAGGGAACAATCAAATAAGTAAATGTGATGACTGTAGCAATTGTAGTCTCTCTACGTTAAGAACTGCGCACTTTGGTTTATGCAATTAGCAAAATGGTTCCTACTAAATCCCGGGTATCACCTTAAGGAGGTGTACCTTAATTAGACAAGATGGTATGGCTTCCTTTCCCAAATGCATATTCTAACAGTACATATCCCTATGCAAACACAAGGTAGGAAGTATGAGAAAAATTCACCAAATGCCCCAACCTCCTATCCACGCTACCAGTTTCTAAACAGAGTCTTAAGGTTTCCTATCAAATTTAATCGAGCAAGCTTATTATTCATCACATACTACAGGTTTGATATGGCTGAAAATAATTAATCTGACGAGACTAGGATGATCCACATAGTTATGTCCACAAATTACTCTATTGTATGTAATGCAAAATGTGAATAAACAGGTAGGTTGTGTCTGGGAAGCTCATGGACGTAGTGCAAATGACCGTATGCATGAGGGAGTACTAATGTTTCCGTAGCCACTAGAACATTGTGTATTATGGACTCTCAAAGCATATAAAATACTGCTAAACAATGATAATTTTGTGTTTCTTAAAGAAGGGAATTGTGGCCTTCAAGGTTAGTCGAGCGTCACTGGAAGAGGTACAAGGTCTTTTAATGTGGTTCTTTTATTACAATATGAATGCAAAATAAGCAAGTTTCATATTTCACAATACAGAATGTAACAATGGAAACACTAAATTAGTAAGTTGAAATCTTTTAACATCAGTAAGTATATGATAATTTTGAACCACCGTACCATGGTTTTGATTTTTAGGCCGTTGTTTTGGTTATGTAAAACTCCGCCCATGTAAGGGATCATCCTTGCATTGCCGGTCCCAAGCCCGGATAAAGGAGGAGGGTTGTGTTAGGCTTCCGACAGCCAGCGTAAAACTTTGTCGGATTTTACAACATGGATTACAAAAATTATGAGCATTGCTTTGGGGCGTCCCCGCCTAGCGACGTGCTGCAGAGCCCGAATGCAGTAAGAAGTAAGCAAGGGCCACTACATTTTCGCCCGAATGTAGTGAATCAATTGCAGAGAGGGTTCCCACATCATGGACAGGTGTGGGTAAAGAAGTTAGTCCCGTTACATTGCCGCCCGAATGTAGTGAAAAATTTTCAGAGAGGGTCTCCGCATTTTGATTATGGACGGATGCGGGGGGTAAGGAAGCTAGTCCTAGATAATAAGATTCGTATTGGTTCTTGGAATATCGGAACATTATCGGGTAAGCTAATGGAGGTGGTAGATACTATGATTCGGAGAAAGATTCATATTCTATGTTTACAAGAGACAAAATGGGTTGGAGAAAAAGCAAAGGAGATAGAGGATACAGGTTTTAAATTATGGTACTCAGGTAAAGAAAAGGCTCGAAACGGAGTTGGTATTATCATAAATAAAGATTTAAAGGAGAGTGTAGTAGACATACAACGATATGGTGACCGAATCATGACGTTGAAATTAGTGTTAGGAGCAGAGGTTTTGAATATAGTTTGTGCTTACGCACCACAAGTAGGACTAGAAGATAGTATAAAGACAGTTTTTTGGGAAGAGTTAGATAAGGTGTTTCAAAAGATTCCACAAAGGGAGATGATTTGTTTAGGAGGATATTTAAATGGACATGTCGGTAAAGAGGCATTAGGATATCAAGGGATTTATGGAAACTTTGGTTTTGGGGATATAAACGAGGAAGGTAGGGAGATTTTAAATTTTGCTATGTCATTTGATCTCTTTGTAGTCAATACAATCTTCAAAAAACGAGATGAACATTTAATTACTTATAAGAGTGGCTTATCACAAACACAAATTGATTACTTTATTTGTCAAAAAAAAGATAGAGCGTGTTGTAAAGATTGTAAGGTAATTCCAGGAGAAAGCTTAACCACCCAACATCGACTTTTAGTTATGGATTTACAAATAAAAAAGTGGACAAAGAAGAAAAGAGTGCATCGAGCTATTCGGACTAAATGGTGGAACCTCAAAAGCGAGAAAGAAGATATATTTAAACAGAAAGTCCTTCAAGGAGATGTTTGGAATTATGTTGGCACACCCTGTAATATGTGGAACAATATGGCTATACATATTAGGAAAGTGGCGAAAGATGTGTTAGGGGTATCTAAGGGAGGTGTACCGGCACAAAAAGAAGCTTGGTGGTGGAGTGAAGTAGTACAAAATAAAATCAAGGCAAAGAGGGCATGTTACAAATTACATTATGCTAAGAAAACTAGTGAAACTTTAGAAGCTTATAAGAAAGCAAAGAAGGAAGCGAAAAAGGCCGTTAGTGAAGCAAAAGCTAAGATTTGGGATGACTTATATAAAAAACTCAACTCAAAAGAGGGTGAAAGAGATATTTTTAGGATAGCTAGGGCTAGAGATAAGAAAACTAAAGATCTTAATTATGTTAGATGCATAAAAGACGAGGATGAAAAAATTCTAGTGGCAAATGATGATATAAGAAATAGATGGAAAAACTATTTTTATAATCTTTTTAATGAAAATAAAGATGTTAGTATTAGTTTAGGAGATTTAGCCAAGTCAGAAAAGTATATAAACCACAATTTCTACCGACGTATTCAAAAGAATGAAGTCAAAGAGGCTCTTAAACATATGAAGAGTGGTAAATCGGTAGGACCAGATAATATTCCTATAGAAGTTTGGAAAATACTAGGAGAAATAGGAATCACTTGGCTCACAAGGCTATTTAATGAAATATGAAAAAACCAAAAGATGCCCAAGGAATAGAGAACAAGTACACTTATACCCATATATAAGAACAAGGGAGACATTCAAAATTGTGCGAATTATCGAGGTATCAAGTTAATGAGTCATACTATGAAATTATGGGAAAGAATTATCGAACGTAGGTTAAGACAAGTATCAAGTACAACACATAACCAATTTGGATTTATGCCAGGCAGATCTACTATTGAAGCGATTCACCTTTTGAGACGTCTTATGGAACATTTTAGAGCAAAAAAGAAAGACCTTCACATGATATTTATTGATCTAGAAAAAGCTTATGATAGGGTACCGAGGGAGGTTCTTTGGAGAACTTTGGAAAAAAGAGGTATCCCATTGACATATATTAACCTTATAAGAAACATGTATGATGGTGCAAAAACATGTGTGAGGACTCATGGAGGAACGACAGGCTTCTTTGAAGTTAATATTGGGTTACATCAAGGATCAACTTTAAGTCCATACTTATTTATAATGGTGATGGATGAGTTAACAAAACATATTCAAGATGAAGTACCTTGGTGTATGTTATTTGCAGATGACATTGTATTAGTGGAGGAGTCTAAGGAAAAAGTTAATAGAAAATTAGAACTATGGAGAGAAACATTAGAAAGCAAAGGCCTCCGACTTAGTAGAACAAAGACAGAACATATGGAATGTAAGTTTGATCATTTGGCTACTTCAGAGGACATAAAAATTAAAATTGGCACACATTGCATTCCCCAAAAGGAAAGTTTTAAATACCTAGGGTCAATTTTTCAAAGTGATTGATGGAGATGTTACACATAGAATTAATGCTGGTTGGTTAAAATGGAGAGGAGCATCAGGTATTCTTTGTGATAAGAAGATACCATTAAAATTAAAAGGTAAATATTATAGAGCAGCAATTAGGCCTGCCATGTTTTATGGTTCTGAGTGTTGGGCAGTTAATCATCAACATGTACAAAAGGTGTCTGTGACAGAAATGAAGATGTTGAGATGGATGAGTGGTCATACAAGAAAAGACCGTATACATAATGAGGTTATTAGAAACAAATTAGGAGTGGCACCAATAGAGGATAAAATGAGAGAACATCGTTTAAGATGGCTTGGACATATAGAACGAAGATCAGAAGAAGAACCTGTAAGAAAGGTAGAAAAACTAAATTTGAAAAGTATTAAAAGAGGTAGAGGACGACCACAAAAGTGTTGGAAAGAAACAATAAAGAATGATCTAGCTTATTGGGAGTTAACTGCTAACATGGCACACGATAGGGATCTGTGGAAACAAAGAATCCATGTAGCCGACCCCGTCTAGTATGGGAAAAGGCTTAGTTGTTGTTGTTGTTGTTGTTGTTTTGGTTATGTAAGATCTAACGGTCGATATTCATTTTCAAACGAATTTACCTTGTTCGCAAATGTATCAATGGCAGCCAAATGTGTGCCTCAACCCTGCACCTCAATACCTGTACTTAGACCTCGACCCTCAGCTGGAAGGCGAAATACCGGTACCTTGTAAATTAAATGTTTCCTACTCTATTGCTGCACTCTTGCTCAAGAATGTGAAGAATGGGTGATTCAGAGCTTTATGAGCTATAAGCCGATCCGAGGGATCAAAGATCAGGGGACCTTGCAATAGATCTGTTAGTGGTCCGCTTGAGTGACCCCATGCTTGAAATGAGGTCCTGCAGCACAAAACAAGAGCTGGCACACATAGAAAAAACTATTTTTATAAGCTTTTTAATGAAAATAAAGTTGTTAATATTAGCTTAGGAGAATTAGCCAAATCAGAAAAGTATATAAATCGTAATTTTTACCGACGTATTCAAAAGAATGAAGTAAAAGAGGTTCTTAAACATATGAAGGATGGTAAATTGGTAGGACAAGACAATATTCCTATAGAAGTTTAAAAAATACTAGGAGAAATAGGAATCACTTGGCTGACAAGACTATTTAATGAAATATAGAGAAATCAAAAGATGTCCGAGGAATGGAGAACGAGTACACTTATACCCATATATAAGAATAAGGGAGACATTCAGAATTGTGTAAATTATTGAGGTATCAAGCTAATTTTTCATACTATGAATTTATGAGAAAGAATTATCAAATGTAGGTTAAGATAAGTATCAAGTATAACAGAGAACCAATTTGGATTCATGCAAAGTAAATCTATTGTTGAAGCGATTCACCTTTTCAGACGTCTTATAGAACATTTTAGAGTAAAAAAGAAAGACCTTCACATGAAATTTATTGATTTAGAAAAAATTTATAATAAGGTACCGAGGGAGGTTCTTTAGAGAACCTTGAAAAAAAAGGTATCCCATTGACATACATTAACCTTATAAGAGACATTTACGATGGTGCAAAAATGTGTGAGGACTAATAAAGGAATGACAAACTTCTTTGAAGTAGGATCAACTTTAAGTCCATACTTATTTATAATGGTGATTGATGAGTTAACAAAACATATTCAAGATGAAGTACCTTGGTGTATGTTATTTGTATATGACATTGTGTTAGTGGAGGAGTCTAAGAAAAAAGTTAATAGAAAATTGAAACTATGGAGAGAAACATTAGAAAGCAAAGGTCTCCGACTTAGTAGAAGAAAGACAGAATATATGGAACGTAAGTTTGATCATTTGATTACTTCAGAGGACATAAAAATTAAAATTAGCATACATTGTCCCAAAAGGAAAGTTTTAAATACCTAAGGTCAATTTTTAAGAGTGATGGAAGAATTGATGGAGATGTTATGCGTAGAATTAATGCAGGTTGGTTAAAATGGATTGGAGCATCAGGTATTCTTTGTGATAAGAAGATACCATTAAAGTTAAAAGGTAAATATTATAGAGCAACAATTAGACCTACCATATTTTATAGTTCAGAGTGTTGGGCAGTTAATTATCAACATATACAAAAGATGTCTGTGATAGAAATAAAGATGTTGAAATAGATGAGTGGTCATACAAGAAAAGACCGTAAACATAATGAGGTTATTAGAAATAATTTAGGAGTGATACCAATAGAGACTAAAATGAGAGAATATTGTTTAAGATGGTTTAGACATATAGAAAGATAATCAAAAGAAGAACTTGTAAGAAGGTATGAAAAACTAAATTTGAAAAGTATTAAAAGAGATAGAAGACAACCACAAAAGTGTAGGAAAGAAACAATAAAGAATGATCTAGCTTATTGTGAGTTAACTGCTATCATAATTCGGTCACCATATCATTGTATGTATACTACACTATCTTTTAAATCTTTATTTATAATAATATCAACTCTATTGTGAGCTTTTTTCTTTCCTGAGTACTATAGTTTAAATCTTATATTATCAATCTCATTTTCTTTTTCTCTCACCCACTTTGTCTCTTGTAAACATATAATGTGAATCTTTCGTTGAATTATAGTATCTCCCATTTGCGGTGAATGTTTTGATATTACTAATATGAATCTTATTATCTACGACTAACTTTCTTACCCCCACATGAAAATGTAGAGACCCTAGCTGTAACTTTTTCATTATATTTGGTCGACATGGTAGTGGTACTAACTTCTTTACTTACATTCATCTATGATGTGTGAACTCTCTCTACAATTGATTCCCTATATTCGAGTAAAGATGCGGAAGCATTTGCTTATTTTTAACTGCATTCGGGATATGAAGTGTATCACTAAGAGGAAACGTCCAAATGGAATGGTTATAATTTTATAATCTATGATGCATAAGTTGGACAAAATTTTATTGGGATAGGTCATTCAGGAATGATTCCTTCCATAAGCCGTGTCTAAATAAGTATATATACCACTAAAACGGTCAAGTTTAAATAATATATATATATACCAATATAAAATGTGGAGAAGGAACGAACACGATTATGTATAATTATTTCTTGATTTGATGTGACGGAGAATATGAACATGTGATGTACAGCCAGAGGAGTGTCTGACCACGACCATGACGTAACACCCGTATCACCAGCCAATGTTGATTGCCAGCCCATTTCGATGCACATTGAGGACTGCCATTAATGGCCAACATGGAGACGGATACCTGCCCATCACGCTCATCAACGCATACTACCGAATTAAGCCGAACCATGTCTGGAAGAGTGTATAAACAAAGAAATGGGTTCTTTGAGCAATCGCTGTGCCGTGAGGGTTGCTGAACGATAGCAATGGTATTATTCAAATCCGCATTAAATCAAAACGCAAAACGATGACACAGTTTGGCGTTCTCATGCTCATAACGGTGGGCGAAGGGGCCGTACAACAATAATCTTGACTAACTGACATTTTATTTTTCATATTCTTTCGCTTTTCTATAAATATTTTGGTGTGTATGTTCATTGGCACTTCAAGGATCGGAAGCGATTAAAGTTAGAGAAGACACGGAGTGCGAATAATTTTCATCTGGTATTCCAAAACTGTGTGCAACTAGCAGTGCACAAGAAATTTGCAGCTTAATGGAAGTATACGAAATCGCTCTACTGTAGATCCGGTGACAAGTAACTTGGTAGTGCTGGTAGAAAAGGCGGCGTGATCCTTAAGAATGTCACGGGTCCGGGTCAATTGTGAGCAAGTTATAAGGGCATGAATCACGGGCAGATCATACATTTGTAGCAAATTTTACAAAACTACCCTGTAGTTTTTTTAAGTTTTATATTTTAGGATCTCAACTTCTTGTCTTTTCAGTGTAAACATATGGTATTTTTTGTTAATCAAACAGAAAAGTGAGGTTTCCATCGAGAGGAACATAATATTTTTACAACACGTATAGAAAATTAATGTAGTTAGCTATAAGATCTTTACTTCATTACTCATTGAAACTTTGAGTTCATAACTAATTAACGATGAAAACTTCATGTTCTTTAAAAAATATTATAAAATTAAAATGTTAAAGTGTAAAATATAGAAACCAAAAGATTCTTTTATAAAAAATTTCTTTATATATAAGGTATGTCAAGACCTTAATATCTCATGGATCAAGCCTCAGTTCTTCTATCAATTTTACGGTTACATTTGCAATTTTACTACTAACATATGATTGTTTTATGTTTTCTTTTTAAAGGAAAAGACACATGCACACAAATACACAAATACACACACACACACACACACACACACACACACACACACACATATATATATATATATATATATATATGAAAACAGGATCTTGTATTCTTCACACATTCATACTCAATGATACCTTTTACTTTTACCATTTAAAAATATATAAGAACATTTAAAAAGGTATAAAAAACACCTTTATCTATCCTCCAAAAATGAAGAATAGACGCTTTGTGTTAGAGAATGAAGGATTCAATCACTATATGTGTGTTTTTCTAAAGACAAATAAGCTCTTCATGAGTGCTACGTCCCAATCAAATCTTGAATATTAGTGTTGTAGATCATGCGCAAGTTTTATTCATCTTTTTGCTGAAGCGATCGAATTAGTATTGGCGGACAGCATGTGATCCAACCAGCCTATGCATTTAATGGGTTTCGCACCATTGTTTGATTGTAGTCTTCATGCACCTGTCTCTCTCTCATCGTGTTTATGAGTACCGATATAGAGCATGCACAGACAAGTCAGGCTGGTTGTTTGAAGCCCATCCTTGCTAAAATAAAACAAATCTTGCTTTACTATAACAAATAAATAAATCTCTAGTTCAAGCTTAGCTTGATTCATGATTTGATACTTCACTCAGGTTGACTTGGACTGTCAAAGTACAATGTAAGTAAGTTGACATTCTATTATGATATAACCTTTTAAATATATGAAGATTGGTAAATTTGTAGGACTAAATAATATTCCTATAAGAGTATGAGAAATGCTAAGAGAGACGAGTATTATTTGGCTTATAAGATTATTTAATAAAATATGAAAAAACTAAAAGATACTTCAAAAATAGAGAAAGAATACGATTATACCTTTATACAAGAATAAAGAAGATATTTAGAATTGTGTAAATTATTGAGGTATCAAGTTTATTGGTTATACTATAAAATTATAGGAAAGAATTACTAAACGTAAGTTGAGACAAATATCTAGTACAATAGAGAACTAATTTAGATTCCTACTAGGAAGATCTACTATTAAGGTTTTTCATCTATTGAGATGTATGACAATAAGCCTGCAAGTCAAGATCACATCTATTTAAAGGGCATGTTTATTTGTTCTCACTCCTCTAAATATATCCTTGCAAGGTGGTTATGGTGATGAGGAGTTTGAAGGAGTTGAAAATTGTTGATTGAATGACATGCTTTAGACAGTTTTGCAATCTTCTTGCTCAGGATCTATAGTATATCTAGTTGTACCACCACTTTTATGAGTCTTTCTAACCTTTAAATAAATAAACTGTGAATTAGTTTTCTAATTTATCAAGTTATGCAACAATGACTAGTATACACAATGAGGTTACAACAACAACAACTAAGCCTTCTTCTATACTAGATGGCATCGACTACATAGATTATTTATTTTCATAGAAATCAATCATATGACATGCTTACCGTTAACTTAACATAAGCTCAATCATGTTTTATTATTTTCTTCTAATACTTTTGTGGTCTGCTTCTTCCTCTTTTAACATTTTCACAATCTAGCTTCCTATACCTTTTACCGAGCTTCCTTTAATCGTCTTTCTATATTTTCAAACCATTTAAAATGATTTTCTCTCACTTTTTCATTGATTGGTGCAACTCCAAATTTGTTTCTACTAACATCATTATGTATGTGATCTTTCCTTATGACCACTCATCTATCTCATCATCTTGATTTCTGTCATAGACATCTTTTGTACATGGTGATGATTAACTATCCAACACTCAAAACCATAGAATTAATTACTGCTCTATAATATTCACTAGGGGTATCTTCTTGTCACATAGAATACATTATGTGCCTCTCCATTTAACCAACCTATATTAATTTTATGCGTAATAGCTTCATCAATTTTTCATCATTTTGAAAAACTAAATCTAAGTATTTAAAAATTTTCATATCAAAGATGCAATATGTGCTAATCTTAATTTCTATGTCATTTAAATTAATCAAAAAATCAAATTTACATTTCATATATTGTGTCTTTGTCTATTATGTCAAAAGCCTTTACTTTCTAAGTTTCAATTTTTTATTAACCTTTTCCTTAGAATCATCTACTAATACAATGTCATCCGTAAATAATATACACCAAGAGAATTCATCTTAAATATATTTTTTTTATCTCCATGCACTCATCAACGATACATTCTTAATTGTAATATAAAGACTCTTATGATGTCCAACTCCACACTGTAGGAGACCTCCAACCCCTCTTCCTAACCAATCACATGCTTCTTGATATATATTACAGGGGCCCATCACACAACCTCTTGGGGTCTACAAGAAAAAACAATCTCTAGGGAGATCCACATATGTAAGGTTATATGTTCATGCATTACAATCACAAAGCAAAACTATTATAGACATTAACCTACCATTACATTCCAATCACAATCCCTACAGATCAGTTAAGTATGAGATATTTAAAACATGTTCCAAATCAATTATATTTCAAAACACTCACTACTTCAGCTAGTTTACAATACTAAAACACGTTTCCACTTAGACATATCATACTATATGAATCGAGCTACCAAATGCAAACTATATACGAGACCAATATGACAAGTAGTAAAACGGGTTCATGTCACCAGACACACCCATCTATAATCTGTATTCTCCCTGATGCCACTTGTCCAAATAACTAAAATATGGACCTCAACTATGTACAAGAGACGTTTCACCTTATGGGACCTACAAACTAGCGCTTGCCACTTTGAAAATTTTGGATCATATGGATAATGTCTTGCCTTAAGCCTTAACTCAAGCACATATGTAATGTATTAATGCCATTGATAAAACAGTTCCAGTACACCCAATAAACACCCCTATATAATAATTTAAAAGCTTTAATCATGCAACTCATAATAACATGCATAGCTAGAAACAAGCAAAACCATAACATGCACACAAAATGAGATCCAATTCTTAAGACATTAATCCTCTCCGAATCATCTTAATTTAGTCTGCAAACCATGTTAAAACATTGTATTCATCCAACTTTGCCTCCTTATCCAGTTGAACCATATTTCATTTGGTAACATTTTGACTTGAATTTGCAGCCACATGATCAATGACTACTCTTGGTTCGCACTTGGTCTTCAAAATGAAGTTGAATATCTTTGACTGTCTTAGCCTTGATCGTTTCCAATTAAGCCTATCTATTGTTGGCGCCCGACCTCAAATGATCCACGCAAGAGCCAATACAATGAAATCCCAAGTAGCAGTTTTTCTTTAACCAAATGTTGAGTCTGCCGAATTGTAATATATAAATTTTATGTATATGTATATTTATGCACATAAGATATTTTATACAGCACATGCCTATATTTCGGTTTATATACATAAAATGAATGGGTTACCTAGGGCGTGGTTCAAGGCCAAATAGTTGGGTTTTAGTCAACCAGGTTAATCTCTCTCTCTCTCTCTCTCTCTCTCTATATATATATATATATATATATATAGTTGCGTTGATGTTTACAAACACGCTTTAAAAAATTGTTTCTAATAGTTGGCAATGCCATCTCCCAGCTAATTAAGATACTAGTTCTCCACCCCCATGAAGTAGGGAAACATGTATAGCCGGTAAGTAGATCTATAAGCCTTTAAGCCATCACCTCCACATTAAAGGAGTGAACGAGTTGCAAACATAATTTGAGAAGCATGGAGGGGTTACAGCCAGCTCAGCTGCGTGTTACAACCTTTATAATAATAAAGATCACGTGGAGAGGCCGGCGGTTTACCGGACACCGGTAGAGGGTAGCCAGTTGTTGCCATCGAGGAACTGGGCCACCGTGAAGTTGGCTGCCTGAGCATATCAGCCCCGGCCACGTTACTCGAGCACCGAGAGCAGCACCGGCCCCGTAGTTGAGGTACTCGCCATAGTAGAGAGTGGAGAGCGCGAAGTCGCCGTTCCACTCTAGCCATCCCCTGGTGTGGACGATGGGAGAGATGTAAGTCTGCATGATCACGATACGGGAGTAGGGCTTCAACGGCCGGCCCAGGTAGGTGTAGGTGGTGGAGTTGGACTGCATCAGCTGCGAGACGTTGCCTGTGATGTTGCAGAATTGGAAGGAGAAGCCAGTATTCTGATTGGGATCCTTGCGTCCTTGTGCAGTCACGGAGTTCTTCCGGGCCACAATGAGACAGTTCTGGAAGACGGCATGGGCGTTCCCGAAGATGAAGTCGACCATCCCCCACACCTAGCACTCTCGATAAACCTGGCGAAGAGAATGCGCGTACAGCATGTCCTGGTAGTCCACGAACGAGACCCTGTAGAACACGGAGAGATCGGAGTCCACCCTCGCTGCCACCGCCTGGTGCTTTCCGGCCCTGCCGTGTTCTCGAAAGTGATGTCCCGTGCGATGAACCCCGCGCCTGACACCACTGCATGTGTTCACCGAATTAATTAAAGCATTAAAGATTGTATTATCGTCGAGCTGGCCGTAATGGTGAATCGAATTAATTAACTAGTGGATGCAGTCATAATCAGTGGGCACCCGCAATGCATCATAAATAACCGTACTCGGGCTGGCTACTCAGTCAGGAGATCCCAGTTAATGCATGTTCGTATTAGTTTAGGGGAGTCAATCAAATGAGAAAAATATATAAACTATAATTTTTTATCGATGTATTGAATAAAATGAAGTTAACGAGGCTCTCAAATATATGAAGATTGGTAAATTTGTAGGACTAAGCAATATTCCTAGACAAGTATTATTTGTCTTATAAGATTATTTAATAAAATATTAAAAAATTAAAAAATACTTCAAAAATAGAGAAAGAATACGATTATTCCTATATACAAGAATAAAGAAGATATATACAATTGTGTAAATTATTGAGGTATCAAGTTTATTAGTAATACTATAAAATTATAGGAAAAAATTACTAAACCTAAGTTGAGACAAATATCTAATACAATAGAGAACCAATTTAGATTCCTATTAGGAAGATCTACTATTCAGGTTATTCATCTATTGAGATGTTTTATGAAATATTTTAGATAAAAAACAATAACCTTCACACGTTATTTATTGATATAGAAAAAGCTTACCATAGGATGCGAAGAGATATTCTCTAGAGAACTTTAGAAATGAGAGGTATTTGTTTAACATATATCAATCTTACAAGAGACATGTATGATAATAAACAAACATATGTTATAATCCATAAAGAAATGACAAATTTCTTAACGTTAATATTAGATTATATCAACGATCAACTTTAAATCCATATTTATTTGTATAGTTATTTTATGTTGATTTCAATATTTAATTTGAACTATGAGTTACTTTCTTGTATTTTATATATGTCATGTATGATAGTAAGTGTGCAAGTCTTCCTACATGTGTAAGATCACATCTACCTAAAGAGCATGTTATTGGTTCACACTCCCCTAGATATATCCTTTCAAGCTGTAGTCAGTTGTCGTGAGTTTGAAGGAGTTGAAAATTGTTGATTGGATACTTTTGTAGCTGCATGGTATCAATGGCATGCTTTAGACAGTTTTGCGATCTTCTTCTTCAGGATCTATAGTATATCTAGTTGTACCATCACTTTTATGAGACTTTCTAACCTAAACTAAATAAATAAATTGTGAATTATATTTCTAATTTATCGAGTTATGCAACAATGACTAGTATACATTATGAGGTTACAACAACGACAACTAAGCCTTTTCCTATACTAGATGTGGTTGGCTACATAGATTATTTATTTTCATAGAACTCAATCACATGCTTACAGTTAACTCAACATAAGCTAAATCATGTTTTATTATTTTTTTTAATACTTTTGTGGTATTCCTCTACCTCTTTTAACATTTTCATAATCTAGCTTCCCGTACCTTTTACCGAGCTTCCTTTGATCATCTTTCTACATTTTTCAAACCATTTAAAATGATTTTCTCTCACTTTTTCACTGATTGGTGCAACTCCAAATTTGTTTCTACTAACATCATTATGTATATGGTCTTTTCTTATGACCACTTCACTAGGGATATCTTCTTGTCACATAGAATACATTATGCACCTCTCCATTTAACAAACCTATATTAATTTTATAGCTTTATCAATTTTTCATCATTCTTAAAAAGTAAAGCTAGGTATTTAAAAAAAAAATTGTGAGTGACACACCCATCTATAATCTGTATTCTCCCTGATTGCACTTGCACAAATAACTAGAATACGGACCTCAACTCTGTACCAAGAGATGTTTCACCTTATGGGACCTACGAACTAGCGCTTGCCACTTTGAAATTTATGGATCATATGGATAATGTCTTGCCTTAACTCAAGCACATATGTAATGCATTGATGTCAATGATAAAACAGTTCCAGTACACCCAATAAGCACCCCTATATAATAATTTAAAAGCTTTAATCATGCAACTCATAATAACATGCATAGCTAGAAACAAGCAAAACCATAACATGCACACAAAATGAGATCCAATTCTTAAGACATCAATCCTCTCCAAATGACCTTAATTTAGTCT
Organism: Brasenia schreberi; assembly: GCA_036023115.1. NCBI lineage: Eukaryota > Viridiplantae > Streptophyta > Magnoliopsida > Nymphaeales > Cabombaceae > Brasenia > Brasenia schreberi. The sequence goes on along the minus strand of JAYKKT010000090.1, from coordinate 47,604 downwards.
GCAAACCATGTTAAAACATCGTATTCATCCAACTTTGACTCCTTATCCAGTTGAACCATATTTCATTTAGTAACATTTTTACTTGAATTTGCAGCCACGTGATGAACGCCTACTCTTGGTTCGCACTTGGTCTCCAAAATGAAGTTGAATAGCCTTGACTGTCTTAGCCTTACATCGTTTCCAATTAAGCTTCTCTATCGTTTCCAATTAAGTAGATCTATAAGCCTTTAAGCCATCACCTCCACATTAAAGGAGTGAACGAGTTGCAAACATAATTTGAGAAGCATGGAGGGGTTACAGCCAGCTCAGCTTCGTGTTACAGCCTTTATAATAATAAAGATCACGTGGAGAGGCCGGCGGTGTACCGGACACCGGTAGAGGGTAGCCAGTTGTTGCCATCCAGGAACTGGGCCACCGTGAAGTTGGCGGCCTGAGACGGGTCGCTGATAGCGTGGAACCCCGGCCACGTGACTCGAGCACCGAGAGCAGCACCGGCCCCGTAGTTGAGGTACTCGCCATAGTAGAGGGTGGAGAGCGCGAAGTCGCCGTTCCACTCTAGCCATCCCCTGGGGTGGACGACGGGAGAGATGTAAGTCTGCATGATCACGGTACGGGAGTAGGGCTTCCACGGCCGGCCCAGGTAGGTGTAGGTGGTGGAGTTGGACTGCATCAGCTGCGAGACGTTGCCTGTGATGTTGCAGAATTGGAAGGAGAAGCCAGTATTCTGATTGGGATCCTTGCGCCCTTGTGCAGTCACGGAGTTCTTCTGGTCCGGCAGAGGCTTCCGGGCCACAATGAGACAGTTCTGGAAGACGGCCTGGGCGTTCCCGAAGATGAAGTCGACCGTCCCCCACACCTGGCACTCCCGATAAAACTGGCGAAGAGAATGCGCGTACAGCGTGTCCTGGTAGCCCACGAACGAGACCCTGTAGAACACGGAGAGGTCGGAGTCCACTCTCGCTGCCACTGCCTGGTGCTTTTCCGGCCCTGCCGTGTTCTCGAAAGTGATGTCCCGTGCGATGAACCCCGCGCCTGAGACCGCTGCATGTGTTCACCGAATTAATTAAAGCATTAAAGATTGTATTATCGTCGAGCTGGCCGTAACGGTGAATCGAATTAATGAACTAGTGGATGCAATCATAATCAGTGGGCACCCGCAATGCATCATAAATAACTGTACTCGGGCTGGCTACTCACTCATGAGATCCCGTTTAATTATCTAATTGTAATCTAACTTAACTGAAGCGGATATAGACCAGGCACGACTATGCCTGGTTTTGAACTCATGCATATTGAATCCTTCCGATCACCTGACATCTGGGAGGTAAAATGGGAGGATAGCATAATTACCGTGAGGATGGTTAAACTCAGAAAAGATAAAGACGGAAGCAGGCTCGGATGAAGAGAAAGAGGACGGAACCATCCTACACTTGAAGGTTCTATCCGGAACAGGAATATGAACCAAGTTGCACGACCGACAAGGAAAAGCGGCGGCCAACTTTCAATTCAACTCCTGAGGTAAGTCGGTGGTCCACACAGTGAACTCACAGGAGCAGAGGAGGTGGACTGGACCGTCTGGTCTACGGGTGTGAATGTGACTCAACCACTAATCGGCAGGGCTATGGTTTTCACTCCAAATTAGGATGTGATTAGCATCCCAAAGCAACTAACCTGTTGTAAGAGTTAGGAATCAATGGAGACCAAATTAAGCAAACTTGCTCCATGCTGTGCGTGGGAGTGCAGGACGCAGGTTTCCAGAAACGTCGTCGAAGACAGCACTTGAACTTCGAAATCCCAAAATCCCTTGGGGACTAGACGACATGAAAAGTCCGAAGCTTCCAAGCGAGAAAGCGACAGGTCAAGGATCGTTAGACCCGAGATCAGGGCAAAACTCCCAGCCCTGTTAAACTTTTCTTTTCATTTATGTGTGTCGATGTGCATTTGTGTGTGTGTGAGAGAGGGAGAAGACAAGGAAAAACAGAATTGAGATTCTTGCGGAGTGGTTGGGATTCTTTACCGAAGGTGGCCGTGCGGAAGGTGGTCCAGCCGTCGATGAAACTTCGCTTCCCCGAGATAATCGTTACGCCCATCCCGTCCCCGACGAGCATGAGATTGGCTTTTTTCTTTTTTATGTCCACGTTCTCGTTGTAAGTCCCCTTCTTCACGTAGATCACGTAGCGACTCGAGCTCTCAACGGGGGACGCCTTCACAGCCTCCATCACCGTCGCGAAGTTGCCGCTACCGTCTTTCGCCACCACCGCGTTGGCAGCAATGCCTGAGGGCGGTGCCTGAAGCAGTCTGCGCTCCGCCTGTCCCAGCCATCCCGGATAACCGCCCCCAACATCGTTTCCCAGAAGGCGCCTATTGACGCCAGAGATCGATCTCGGAGGGCCGCTCGGAATGGATGAGACCGAGGTAAGGATGTTGCCTACAAGACTTGTGACTTGCAGGAGGGTGCCCTGGAGGAGCACCTTGACGGAGCCATCAGTGCCTTGAAACCCATCGAGGCACGTGTCCTGGTTGCTCAAGGCAGCGCTCAGCCAGGTCTTGAGGTTGTGAGAGGAAGGGGGGGCCTTGTTATTGTTGCTATTGGAGGATGAGGAGCCGTTTGCCTTAGACATCTCGGCCATCACCTGGTTGAGCTCGTCGACAGAGTAGTCGACGAGGTCGACGCAGTCCTGGATGGCGCTGGTCTGCCGCATGTCGCCAAAGAGCCCGACGAAGGTGGAGACGAGGGAGAGTGCGCTCCCGAACTCCTGGATGGCCCCCTGCACTAACGTCGATAATCCTTGAAGCTGTGATGCATCCAGACGCTCAACGCCGGAGTCAAGAACAGGGTTCAGACTTGATTTTCTAAGGGAACTGGAAGCAGTGGCGCGTGCGCATGCGAAGATGATCAATAGGGAGTGCAGGAGGAGCATGGTCGCTAGTGCCGTCTTCAAAGAACCCATATTCGAACCTTCCTTCCTGCTTCGTGCTCGCTGTTCTCTCTCTCCTCAGTGACAGAACGCAAGGTTGATATTGAGAGAGAGAGAGAGAGAGAGATGTTAAAGGGTATCGTGTGTTTAAAGACGAAGGAAGGGCAGGTGGGAGGGTGCAGTAATGGCTGGGAGCTGTCGGCATATCGTCACGGTCAAAAGGTTTGACATGTGATGGGCACTCAACGAAAACCGGGTAAGTCACCCTTTACTCGAGTTCACCCTTGTTCGACTGAGTTTCTAAGTTCAAGGAGACAAAGGCAATGTGTGCAAATAATAAGTTTATTAATAAAAAGAGTGCTGTGTGTTTCCCTTAAACGTTACACCAAGTTCGCAAAGTATTGAATAAAAAGAGTGTTGTGTTTTTTTTATAAGTTACAACTTGGTTGGAGGTGATTGTGCAATATATAATGTTATAAGAAAAAAGAGTTGTCTCCAAGAGGAAGCCCTAAAAGACTTCTAACGAAGTTGATGGGGATCCCACAAGGGACCCGAATCTATAACCATAGTCAAGTTTTGGGTATTTGGAGGGTCACATTCTCTCCCACTAAATCCGTTGGCATTCGCGACAACGTTGCAATGCACCAATGGTACTTCGCAAGTGTCTCTGAAAATTACCTTAGAGTCGGGGTTAGGTCCATGGTCTCATTTGGACTTCAAGGACACGTGGAACCTAGATGAGTCATGGCCGTAGGTGTAAACACCTTAAAATATTTTTCAAAAACAAATCCAAACATACTTTAAATTTTCAAAACAAATCTAGGCTTATTTTAATTTTTACGATTTGAACACAACCTACGAATTTCATAAAATACCAAAAACACAACATTTTTAAACTTGAAATTACAAAATCGAGTTTTGAAAATTAAAGAGATGCTGATGGAGTAAAGCAGGGATCAAAAGGAGATAAGGATGAATCTACAAAAGTAATATCGATGATTCAAGGTCAGATCTAGCAAAGCTCGAAGCAAGGAATGGGCCAAGGTACGATCAACCGTCCAACCCCAATCTCAAGGCCTCATACCATACCAAGATTCAATCCAATTCAATTCAAAGTAGAGATTCAAATCAAAGCCCAAACAAAGTTCAAACTCAAGTGACAACTCAAGGCACGGACCACACTCAGCCAAGAAGTCAAGTCCACGGCTAGGAGGTCAAGTTGCGGACTTCATGCGCCAAAGTAGCTGAGGGACGACCACAAGCTTCAACAAAAAGTGGGTTGCACTTGATCACACCTAAGTCAAGACTAGAGGCAAGCCACCATGGTCGAGTAAGGGGCGGGCTAGGGTGAGTCAAGCTCACCTAGCCAAGTCCAATGAAGAAGGTGGTTCATGTGGGTTGCACCAAGCCCACATGGGCTAAGAGGGGACCACCCTCTAAGCCTACATGCACCCCATGTGCACGAATGGGTCAAATATTTGAATCGAATTGGATTGGGATGACTCAAAGGCTCAAATCGTGGAAGGCCTTAGAGACCCTCCTTTAAATCTATAAAAGAGGCCCTTGGGGCTGGGTTTAAGGCATTGAAGGAGGTGAGGAGAGAGTGGAAAGTCTGCAACCAAGTGAGGAGGGGAAGAGAGAGAGAAAGAGGAAGAGAAAAAGAGTGAGAGGGAGGAAGGAGAAGAAAAAGCTTGGAGGTGTCGCCCCCTCCAAGCTGTGTTCACCAACTTGCCAAGAAGCATCTTCAATCAAGGTTGATTCTCTCTCTCTTTGAATTTCATTGATTCCTTACTTCCATTCAATTAAGAAAGGGTTGTAATTAAGGAGCAACTGGCTCTATTCATTAATGTAATAACTAGATGTTATGTTGCTCAATGTCTTTTGTTCATTAGATGCCTATTATGTGTTTGATTTTCAGTTTCTTCTACCCCTCTATACGTTATGAGTTCTTATATCTCTTAATCTCCTCTATGCTTAAGCTATACCTTCATTTTCTTCAGTCATTTGCATTAGAATTGCTATATATTGTCTTTCAATTTTGAACGAAATGCATTCATGTATGTTGTAAACCCGAAAATATGTTTTTTGCATCCTGCATTCGTCTGATGTTTGATTTTTAATTCATTTCTTTATGTTCCGAATGCTCTTAAACTTTGCACACCTAATCTACACACACAAGCTCACTTCTAATAAAATTTTTAAGAATTTTACGGTCGTATAACTATATAAATAAAATCAAAACAGATCATTTAAAATCGAAACAAAATCTATAAAACCTATACTTCCTACAACACATGTTGGGTTATCATCTCATAACTTTGTCTGTAATAAACCAAATTCATTGAAATGATCGAAAGTCTGTGCATCAAGATACAAATATTTTTCTAAACCTTTGTATTTCTGCCACAAAACTGTCCCAAATGTCTTATCAATGGTCAATGTTTGATTTAATTGTGCACATTTATAACACTTAAAATTAAAATAAAATTAGTTCCTAAATCTCCATATTAGTCTTTATTTATTGTAAAATTTTCATGATTTTTGCAGATTCAGAGGCTATTGAAACAAATGTGAAAACAAGTCTCTAAAAATAAAACCAGTATCTGTTTTTCAGGACTTTGAAATATTTTTTTCCAAAAGCAAGTTCACGAGTTTGGCTAAGTTTTTGAGAATTGGAAGTGGATTTTAAACACACCAAACAAGTAGTAATCTGTGGAGCGCTTAGAGTCCCACACCCGATTAGAGCCTTTATAGAAATTTGAGGTGCTCCGAAACATCAAAATAGAGTTAAGCTAGGATCGAGCCATAGGAATAGTGTAGGGAAAGTGACTAGATCTGGAAGAATCTATCAACCCCCATACTTAGCTAAATAAACTAGTAAGGGGGTGTTCGTTTTGCTCGACTCCCCAAAAGCATGCATTTCATAGCATGAATAAGAGTAAAAGTGTTGTGTTAACCTCATATGATTTAGAACATCTTTCAAAACTCCCTATAAACATTTCTATCTTAAAGTTGATACAAACTTTACCTAAACATAGACACGTCTTAGAGGGATCTTAGAAAAAGCAAGGTTAACACCACCATAACTCTCGAATCTCTATCCTTCTTGGTTTCTCCCATCTTTGCTAAGATCCCGATCATGTTTATCGATGATGAATTAGAGAGACCCAATACAACCCACAACCATGCTTTGCACATAAAGATGGTATTGAATCACCACACTCTCAAAAAGTGCTTGGTTGATGGGGGAGGAGGTCTAAACATTTTTTCTCTCCATGTGCCCTTCCAAATAAGAGTACCCATATCTAAGCTTAAACCAAGTTCTATTGTCATCACATAATATGATGACAATTCATCCCATCCCTTAGGCTCTAGAGAGTTACCCACGGAAGTTAGTCAATTGTTTCATGTCTTAGACATAAACCCCATTACAACTTATTGTTAGGGAGGCCTTTGATACATTCCTTTCGAGCAGTTCCTTCAACCTTCCACAAATGCGTAAAATTTCATGGGATAACCAAATGGTGGTAATCCTTGGAAGAGATAACCCACATCTCAAGAGAATACAAAACTTTTCTTATTTATCAAGTGGCTCATCGGGTGAGATAGAGAGAGCCATGGAGATGCCCAATTCACACAAAGTCGTCCACCTCTTAGGAGAGCCCAACAACCCCCCAAGGTCATCCATCTCCTAAGAACTCCTAAGTCATCCAAGTCCTCCACTCCTAAGGTCATGTGTATCTTGGGGAAGTCAAAACCTTCTACCACCCAAGTCTTATGCCTCCTAGATACATCTCGAAAAACTCAAGTGTATAATCATGATATAGACGATACACTATTCCAAAGCCATCCCTTTTACCAAAATTTTTCAAAACTTAAAAAGCTTTGGAATATGGTATACACCATACTTGGGTCTATAATCATGTGGATAATCTCTAGGCTGAATCTAGATGGTAGGGATGATTCTATAAGCCAATCTTGTGGTAGATATAGCTGCAACAAAGAAAATTTCATGGTTGGCAACCGGTGAAATATATTATAAATGACAATATTATGTGAAAAATGATCACTTAACAGAAGGCATATAACAGATATCGGTCATTGTTGGGAATGAGTTTTATTTTTGTTTCTACAAAAAGATACTAAGGAAAAGAAAAAACAAAAACAACAAATGTCATTGATAACTGTGTTTGTTTCATCCCTCCGAGGCAAATCATGCAAGATGAACTTTTATAGGTCCATTCTATAATTAAGATGGAATATCAAAGAGAAGCAGTCATCTATTTGGTGCAATGTCCGTTTCCACTAAATAAATTTCTCACCTAGAGGAGCTTTCCACGAACAACATTATGACTTGTTGAAGGATGAGATGTTTTCTCCATCAAAAGGTGAATAATCATACAAGATTTCTAGCTTTCATGCATGCTTTTATTTCTTGAAATCTCTCCCATCCATCAGATGGCTGAAGTATCCCTCTATTTAAACTTCACAAATTGCTAATAGTGTTGCCTTTTTGTGAGGCTCGCTAGCTGCATGTATTGTTTTTTATCACTTCAATGCGTCTTTCTGCAACTTGGTGCCATTCCATTCCATAATGATTATTATGTAGCTTTTGTTGTAGATTTGCTAGTTATCGTAGTATTAGATCACAATACAATCCTCATTTATGTGAAAACTTAACTGTTCAAAAGGTCCAACTGAAACTTTTATACGGTGGCATAAGAATTTCAGTTTCTGAAAATAAGCAACTTCCAAAGTGGAACGCAATGTACTCTGGTCATGTTTCGTTTCATTTCATGGCAACCGGACTCGTTGGGTGCTAGTTTTGCTCATAATCAAACTCACTAGTAGTGCAACAGCCAATCTGTAGACTTGTTTGGCATAGTTAATGGTGCTACTTTAGGTCTTGGAATAACTTTCCTTCTGTTCAGATACACTTGATTTTAAAGGGATTATAAGATTGTGGAGGTTGGTCCAATATAAGCGTTTCTCATCACACTAAAACTACGGGATCATGCTCCCTCAACAGAGAATCTGCCTTTGAAAGAGTTCGAAGAACTCAACTATTACTACTGCCGCCGCTGCTGCTAACAACAATAATAATAATAGCTCCCGTCATTCTTGCTTGCTTTTCAAAGTTACATGGTACTTATCTGGCACGATCTCTGAAGCAATGGAGCTGGGTGCTACTAATAAGGATTATTATTATTAGTAGTAGTAGTAGTAGTAATAGTAGTAGTCATGGTTATCTATAAGATCTTCCTATCTAAACAATGTTCCTACTGCAATTTACCAGCAGTCATATTGAATATCTGTTACATGGGGACCTGTCAGTATTGGTTCTTAACTGGTGACAATGAATTAACAATGTGGGGTGCTCTTATAGAATATTTTTTGTTAATTAGCGATTCTGGTCGATCCTCACTTTCATTTTTTTCTCCACTCTGTAGACCGTACTGTACACAAGCTTTCCATTATCCAAGTGTTAAAGGGAGTACATTCTCAATTAGTTCTGTTTGACGATGATCCGAAGTCATTTTGTTCAGCAAGTAAATCATACGAGTTTAAGCTTTCACTGCTCGGAACAGACTCAGCTGCAATCGTTGTCCGGCCCAGTAACACCAAGGCTAGGTCTACAACAATGATTTGAGCCTGAGACCATTCAGTAGGATTCACGTTGAGAAACTGTTCAAAAAGGAAGAGTGGATATTTGGTTTAGATTTGGTTTTCTCATGTCAGCTCCACCAAGATCAGATGGTTTGGGCTCCCACTCGATCGTACCTGATCCGAAATAGAGTAGCATTGTAAATTTCTCAAATTTTAAATGTCCTAATATAAAGACTCTTCATTGATTCATGATAGTGAATTTTCTCTGTGGCCACAGCGGATGTAGACGAACAACAAAAATTTCCCTCTCTAAACCATGTAAATCTTTTACCCTTGAGCAACGGTTTAAGAAGACCTAAGTAAAAAAGAATTTACTTGTCCACAATCGCTTTAGAAGTCAGAAATCATCTTTATTAGTTTAAGTAAACTAACTGGCACGCTCGTGCATGACACGTGAAATTGATTTCAAGTCTCTATATAGACTTTGGAATAAAATCTCACATCTACATCGATGAAATTGATTGCCAAGGAATTGGGCAAAAGACTTTCACCCATTTTCTTAATTTCCAGACAAAGAAGTTCTGAATTTGGATCTTATCCTTGCAAACTGAACCCTCACGAATCAATCTCTCTCTCTCAATAGGGAGGGATGGGCGGATACACCTATACCCAGCTCCTTACCCGACGATAACGGACATAGGGTTGGGTCTTTTGTTCCCCGCTTTGCATTTTTCAAGTTTCAACGTTAATAACATAGATAAAATTAAAAGTATGTTTTAGTTAAATCTCATTGGTTCATGTATATACAAACAAACAAACATATATATATATATATATATATATATATATATATATATATATATATATATATATATATATATATATATATATATATATATATATATATATATATATATAATAGATCTTTGTTCATCTCGTCTAATATGTTTATCCATTGTTTTTTAGGTATCCATGTGATGTAAATGTTTAAAAAAATTAAGTAAATATTGTTATTGTACTTATACTTTCAAAAAAAATAATGGCAAACAAATTCGTTGTTTTTTTAGGTATTCACATGATGTAAACCTTTTTAAAAAATTAAAAAACATTATTATTGTTCTTATGCCTTCAAAAAATTAATGAAAAACAGCCTTGGTGATTGATGCATAAATAAAAAAACATGACTGACGTGATTGATGCATAAATAAAACTATAACCAAATGACATCATTTCATGATCAATGGACTCTCATCCTAAAGCGAAGATCGAGGGACGGGATCAAAGGAGATGAAGGAGGGTTTGAGATTAACGGAGCACAGAGTTTAACGAGAGAGATAGGAAGGTCGCATCTCCCAGAGCCTCAGCATACCAGCCACAAATTCACTCCTCCTCTTCGCACTCTTCTTCTCCTTCCTACAAATGGTCATGGATGACGAGGCAAAGCACTCATTTGATTAGGAAGCTAAGAAGTTCAATTTAGGAGAGTTATTTAGAAAATCGTACGTGGATCGGTTAAAGATTTAAGTTGAGCAATATATTTTGGGGAGCCAATATACGGCCAAACTTGGTTGAAATACATAGACTAGACGATGGTTAGAGCATGATTTGTCCTCCTGAATTTTATTCTTACAGGAAAATGTTGGCTGACTCGACTCTTTTTTATTTCCTTATATTATAATATTAAAATTTCTTTTATGTCAAGTAGAAACTAGAACTAACCTCACATATGCTTGAACTAAGTAATGTAATTGATAATAATAAGGTAACTTATTTGATAAACATAAACCAACCTATAATTCAAATAGAAAATCAAGCATCAATCTAATGGACTCTCCTAGCATGCATGCAATGTAATAACATGGTGGATTCTCTCAACATGCTTGCAATGTGCTGGACAAAAAGGAAAATGCCAATAAAACTTTGGATAACTCATGTTTAAGCAAATCAACAAAGAAGAAAGCTAAACTAATCTTACAAATGCATGAAGTATCACAGTCTATAATAAGGAGAAATATGATTGAAATTATGAACCCCACATGTAGTTAAGGTACTAGTCAAAACTATGGCCCTACATTCAAACATCATTATTTTACAAAACTAATTTCATATTATCGACTTGTTTATGGCCTGGTTGATATGGATTTGAATATTTGGATCCAGATATGAACTATGGATAAGATAAGTGTTGAAGTTGATCAAGGAGTCATGGAATCAAAATAATCTCATGGAGTCCTAACCGTACCTCGCATGCCTACTGACCGCTGCTTTTTTACTCCACTTGATTCTTGTTCCACTTAATGTTACTTTATTATGATGTTCACACCATTTAATGCAAAGCTGGAAGCATCATATTTCTCCATAAAATGGTTGCCGTTTATAGATACCAAACTTGTAATACCAAGTTCGCTTGGGATTGTATTCCCCAAATATGGTTGCCGTTTCTCCATAAAATACGACAGTTTCGAACACCCAAGTATGATAAATGGGTTAAAAAAAAAGTTTCCTCACGTTGGAAATCAAATTGCTTCAAAGGGTCGCTAATAATCGTTAAATGACCAACAACTCTTCAATTGGTTAATGCATTCTGACAAAGGATAGGATCAAGCATAAATAAGTCACCAAATTTGTAGCAAATATTAGCAGCCAAACTCTTACAAGATATCTGCGTTAATTGAGGAGTAATTGATCGATGATTTAGTGACCTAACCCCTTTTTAGGGAATAAATAAAGAGGCAAATCACTGATTTTTGGTTAAAATGCACAGAGCTCAAATAAGAGAAAATCCTACGATTATCAAGTTGATTAAGAGTTTAAACCTAATCTTCCGGCCGTAAACGGCAAACCAACATTATCTTCAATGGGTTAGAATCAGATTACTTGAATGATGGATCAGCTTGGCTCTCAATAGATTAGTTGCAGTTCTTTGTGGGGTATTTCATTACCAAGCTTGCGGACTATGAACTCATTGTAATCAAAAGTAAGCCTAAACACTCAGAAACAAGGGATGTACAATCTCACTTTTTACTTGATTAAGAATTTAAGTTACAATTTCATAGTCCTCGACTCGCAATTAAGCACCTCTTTAGACTTTTGTTAATGTGTGTTGTACTTCAACAAAAAAGAGAAGAAAGCTTTCTATGCAAACAACTAACTTTTCAAGTTTACACTGCTAAACTAACACAAGATATATCACAGTAACAAGTAAGAAATAATGAAATTAACTCTATTTAATATGCACCGTGGATTGGTGGTTTTAGCTTGACGGAAGAAACCCTCTATTTAATATGCATCGATCCAAAATAAAAACAATAAATCAAATAAACGATAAAACATATATCAAATCAACAAAATACTCCACTCAAATTATTGAAATCCTTTTTGAATCAGCCCCTTGTATCTTTTTCTCTTTTTTTCCTCTTTTTCTTCCTTCATTTTTTTTCAATTGGATTTGAAACACTAGTTCAATATCATGCATTGGATCGAGCTTTAAGTTAAAATATATACACATATGACCTTGAAATTTAAAATTCCAACCACATAAATCTTATAATTTTCAAATTATTTGAATTATAAATGATCATATTCAAAATACCTTTAAATTTAAGAATTTTGAAGAAGTATTTCCTTCATACAAGAAGAGGCCTTAGCCTAACACACACTCCATTAACCCCCTCCGCTTGAGAGTTGAACTCCCCACCAACAACACTGCGTCAATATGCCAAGCTACTTCAGTGGGTGCTTTGAGGAAGTTGCTTAAACTCAATAACCAAAACCACTTGTAACGTCTCCAATCTTGGAGCTCAGTCTGTGCTGCCCGCCGAGATGAATGGTGGGACCACACGGACGATAGTGATTTTTCATCACCATCGGCTGGTGATAAGCGTTATGTCAGAGTTTCTTCCCCCTAATCCATTCTTTTAGATTTCTGATATTACCCTTCAAGTGGCAACGGCAAGGACTCATAAACTCATGAAGTACTAAAGTACCCCTAAGTGATGAAATCTCTCACCAAATCGTCATCAACTCTACTTTCAGGTTTTGAAACGTGTTGCTTCATGAAAACCTCGAGTTGCTAAGGTAGAGGATTAACATGAGAGTAGTTTGAATGTTACCGATGTTTGTGAGTGTGTGAATAGCAAAAGAGATATGTGTATAAGAATTATGACATAGACCACTTATGGAGTTCACTCGAGTAATTAAAAGAGTTTGTTTATAGTGTAACGTGAAGGTGGTCATTCTCGGTAACTTTATCAAAGGAATGACTTGATTGACCATCCAACCATTACTTGTAACGGGTGTTATAGTGTTGATTTGTAACAACCAATCTATTACCTGTTAGGGATTAGCACCATAATGACTGGATGAGGCTCCAAACGAAAAGCCAAGCCAAGAAACTCGAGAGGGACAGAGCCAGTATTACTCTATAAATATAGAGCAGCTCATAAAGATCAAGAACAGTGAAAACAAAAGAAATGAAAATCCTCTCTAGAAATCTAATTGTGTGGAAACCGAAAAACTCAAGATCCATACCTATGATTCCATTGCTCGACAGAAGGAAGTTGATGATTACCATAAGCAAGGAACTCAGATCATTGCAAATGTTCGTCGAGAACGCCATCAAAAAGTTGTTGCGTACCAAAAGCAAGGAACTCAGATCCTTGCAGAAGTTTGGCCAAGAACTTCTTCAGAGGAAACCTGGGAGAAGGAGCCAACCTTCTTCTATAAATATAGAGCAATGCACAAAGATCAAAAACGGTGAAAACAAAGAAAGAAAATCCCTCTTTGGAAATCCATGGAAACCGGAAAACTCAAAATCCATACCTCTAATTTTGTTGTTCGACAAAATAAAGTTGTTGCATACTAGAAGCAAGGAACTCAGTTCGTTCCAGAAGTTTGCCCAACATGCCATCAGAAAGCTATTGCGTACTAGAAGCAAGGAACTCAAATCCTTGGAGAAGTTCGGCCAAGAACACCTTCAATGGTATTAAGGCCTCATTCATCCTTGCGATATGCAAAAAATGGTATGCTTAACAAAAAAATAAACGAGAAGAAAGAAGGAAGAGAACTCTCTGTTACAAAAAGTCAACCCAAGTCGAGACTCGACAGAAGTAGGCAAAAGTCGGCCTAGGTCAAGATAGGGCAGAGGTAGACAAAAGCCAACCCAAGTGAAGGAAAACACAGAAGAGTGCCTTGGCCAGAAGGCCACATGCGGAGCCCTACTCTTCTCTCTCTCTTACTCTCTTCCTCTAGAAAATTCTCTCTCTCTCCTCCCTTTATATCAGTTAGAAGACCATCCACCGATTTTGGAAAGCGTGGGAAAAATCAGCGGTTTTTAGAAAACTACCTCAGGTATCGGATTGAAAAGTTCATTATGCTCTGACCTATTTTTAAAAATTACAAACCATAGAGTAAAATTACCAAAATATCTAGATATTTTCAAATAAAAAGATAATTTTACCCTCATACAAGTGAAAAATTAGTTTTTCCTTCAGACAGTTTATGAAAATTATGAAAAACTAAGAGACTGAATTACTTTTCTACCCTTAGCCAATAAACATTTTATAGTATTGTCATTGTAGCAAAAGACAAAGTTTTCCCTATCTTTTGTGAAAATTATAGATTAAGACTTGTATATAAGAAAAAAGGATAAGGAAAGTTTTTCTTAAAGAGACAACAATGGCAACAACCTTGTTGAAAGTCATTCACACTGATTTATGTAGACCCTTCAAAGTAACGTCACATCAAGAAACTTGAATCTGAGGCACTTTGACTCATTTTAAGAATATATGTAGGAAGTTGAAACTCAACTAGGGCATTCAATCAAAGTCTTAAGATCATATAACAATGAAGAATATACTTCTACAGAATTTTTAGAATTATATAAAGACTTTGGTATTTTAAAGTAAAATACAATGCCCATAACACTTCAACAAAATGGTGTAACTCAAAGATATAACATGACCTTATTAAATATAACAAAGTCTATATTAATAGATATCTCTCTATCAAAGATATTTTAGGGAGAAGTAGTAGGTACAATAGTGTACATACTCAATAGAGTACCATGTAAGGTTTTATTCACTACATCATATGAAATATGGTTTACAAGAAAACACAACCTAAGTCATCTCAAGAGGTGAGATCTATTACTAATGTAAAGATTTTGATCAATCTAGAGATAAGCTAGATAGTAAGTCCTTAAGATGTATATTCATTAGATATCCTAAAGGCTCAAAGAAATATTGATTTTATCATAAAAAACCATAGATTGATAGAGAGCAAAGATGTTAAATTCTTATAAGAAACTAAGAATGACATCTTAGAAAATAATGATGAATATACTAACGATCTAGTAGATCTATATCAATCATCATTCAAACCTATAGATGATCTTCCTATAATAACCAGAACTTTAAGTGAACATAAACGACATAGAGTCACACCATCTTACTTAAAGGATTATCACAATTATCTTGCAGAAGAAGTGTGTAATTCGGTAGATTTAGGTGAGTTGACTGATAATTTGACTTATCAGCAAGCTATAAACTCATCGGAAGCATCAAATTGGGAGAAAGCCATGGATGAAAAAATTGGGTCCATTAAGAAAAATTAAGTTTGGGAACTAGTTGATTTACCAAAAGGAAGGAAAGCCATAGGCTGTAAATGGGTTCTGAAAAAGAAATATAAATTCGATGGTTCAATCGAAAAGTTTAAACCGAGGTTGGTTGCAAAGAGTTTCTCGCAAAAGGAGGGATAAATTATTTTGAAACATATTCTCCTGTTGAGAAATTGACATCTATCAGAATAATCCTAATGACATTTACATATTATAATTTAGACTTACATCAGTTAAATATAAGGAATGCTTTTTTAAATGGAGATTTATATGAAATCATATATATAAAGCAACCCAAACGATATATAGTTGCAGGCCAAGAAGATAAAGTATATAAGTTGAGAAAATCCTAAATAGCATGAAACAGTCACCTCACCAATAGTATTTGACTTTTCAAAATACCATTATTGAACTTGAGTTTGTGGCTAATGAGTTTAATCATTATGTATATGTCTAAAACAGCATGAGCCATTTTGTCATCTTATCATTCTATGTAGATGACATATTATTGACTGAGAATGATAATGAGATGATTGTCAAAACCAAGTCATGGTTAAACTCAAGGTTCGAAATGAAGGATATGGGAGAAGCATCCTATATCCTTGATATAAAGATTTCTAGATATAGAGAATCTAAACTCTTATGCCTAAGTAAGAAGAGATATATTGGCTATATCATCAAGAAGTTTAAAATGGGTGGCTGCTATTACACTCGTTGCAAAAGGGATCAAATTGAGTAAGGTTGATTGTCCCGATGAAGGAGATGATAATTCTAACGTTCCTTATGTATAAGTTGTGGTAGCTTGATGTATGTTATATTGTGTACAAAACCTAATATTAACTTCGTTGTTGGTCTTATGAGTAGATATCAAAGTAATCCTAGATAACAGGAGTCACTTGAAATTTATTATAGCCTGAACAAAGGCGTGAGTTGAGTGAAGCAAAATGTATTTTGAACGAAGTGAAGCTCGTTTGGTTGAGCGAAGCAAAATATTTTCTGAACGTTATGAAGCTCGTTTGGTTGAGCGCCATGTGTAGGAATGCTCCCACGTTATGAAGCTTCGTCTTTCCTGTCGGTTGTGAGAAGGTTGGGGCTCCCTGACCCACTGTTCTTAAATAGGATTTTAACATATCTCAAAGGAACAAAAGACTTGAAATTGTATTTTTAAGCAGATGAACTAAAAGTGGTAGGATACTTACATGCTAAATTTACTGAGAGCAAAGATGACAACAAATCAACCTCACCACAAATATTCTTATTTAGAGGTAGAGTTGTTTCTTAGGCATATAAGAAACATGGCTGTGTAATATTGCATACAAAAGAAGTTGAGTATGTAGCTTGTTGTATAGCTACAACAAGTGTCGTCTGGATAAACTGCTTCATAAGATATTTGAAGCTGAAAATAGCCGACGAGTCAGTTGTCATTTGTTGTGACAATAATGTAGCAATCACTCTAATCAAGAGTGGAGCTAACAACTCTAAAAGTAAATATATAATGGTTAAAAAACACTATTATGAGAAAGGAAATATCCATCTCATATATACCAACTCATCATACGTTGACAGACCCCTTAACTAAATGCATAACAAAGGATATTTTCTCAAAACATGTTACAAACGTGGGAAGACATAACAATCATGAAATGACATTACTAAGAAAACCCCATAAATGAGAGGAAAACCAGTATGTCAATTCACTTGGCTCGAATGGCGAAGTGAAAGATACAACATAAAGGTGACCATTCTCGACAACCTTATCAACAGTAACTTATAGCGGGTTACGATTAGCACAACTCGATAGACTCCAAACGTAAAGCCTAGTCAAAAAATCTAGGAGGAAAGGAGTAATGCTGCTCTATAAATATAAAGCAACACATAGACATCAAGAAGAGTGAAAACAAAAGAAAGAAAAACTCTTTGGAAATCGGGTTGTGTGGAAACCCAAAAACACCAGAAACAAAGAACTCGAATCGTGGCAAAAGTTCGCCGAGAACGCCATTAGAAAGCTGGTGCGTACCAAAAGCAAAAGCCGGATCCTTGCGGAAGTTTGGCAAG
Source organism: Brasenia schreberi (assembly GCA_036023115.1). NCBI lineage: Eukaryota > Viridiplantae > Streptophyta > Magnoliopsida > Nymphaeales > Cabombaceae > Brasenia > Brasenia schreberi. The sequence goes on along the minus strand of JAYKKT010000090.1, from coordinate 30,408 downwards.
AACTCCATATATTAGAGTGAGAATTTGGCTCGATTGCTTAACACGAATTAAGCTATCGTCCTTTTTTATAAGCTACTTTATTGACTCAAACTATAATTCAATAAGTAGATCCTTTTAACAAGTTCGACCATGAATAAAGTACTCAAAACACACAATTTAGGCTCTTCTAATGATACTCCACAATGATATCACATGTTTGTTCCACTTGTGATATCATTTATGCACACATTTTTTTGTTATTTCTATTAACAAAAGAGACACTTACGGTGCAAAAGTTGAACAACCAACTCCAATTCTTTAGAAATTGGAACTGTTACGAGTTCTTTCTTCTTATCGTTAAATGCTTGCAAACTGCTAGCAAAGAAAAGAGTTGGACCTCGGTCAGTATCTTCAAGTGCCCCTCTCCTCCATTTAGGAACTTTCTTGGGGTTTGGGGTGGGTTGGCTCTGTGGGGGTAGGGGCGCAATGGGGCGTGCAGCCCATGAAACGTATATGGATGGTCATCGTAGGATGTCTTCAACGACGTGCCACCTGCTTTCCTTTGCGTACTGCAAGGTCACCACAGAGATCTCTTTACTACAGAAACAATGGGGTAGGGGTGCAATGGGGCGTGCAGCCCATGAAACGTATCCGGATGGTCATCGTTGGATGTCTTCAACGACGTGCCACCCGCTTTCTTTTGCGTACTGCAAGGTCACGAGATCTCTTTACTACAGAAACAAGTGCTTCCTTTTGTTGAAGGTCGACTGTCGGAAACCAAACGTGATGATCAAACCTGTTGCTTTTGCAGATGTTGGAGACTTCCCTTCGAATTTCTTTTCTCCTTATGCTTTCGTGTGCTTTCAGTTGAATTTGAAGAGGCAGCTTGCACGATCGTTGGTGGGCAAGGCAGTGATTATTGGATGGGATGTACGTATAGACGTGCACGCCTACATTTCCTCTCTGATGAAGGATGAAGCCCGAGCGTTACGCCATTCTCCTCGTGCGGCCCCGGCTGTGCTTCCCGGCAAGTTCCTGTGGAGAAAACCGAAGAATAAACAAAGGGTACTCGTGACTACGTTCTGAGTGCGTCTCGGTGGCGTCCGGACTGGCTCTTAGCTTAGCCGTTCTTGAAAGTTCCGGTGCACTCTGTTGTTGAATGCGACAACATAGAGAGAGAGGAGAGGAGGCATCATGTGCAGGTTTCTCGCTGTACTATTCTGCGTTTTGGTGTCCCATTTGGGCTTCGTACGCTGTCAGACAAATCAGTCAGACGGTGAGACTTCGACCCTGTGAATGTCCGTCTTCATGGAATATTGCCCTTTCACTTTCAACGATGAATGCATGGATATAGTTATGATTCCTTGGCGGGCGGTTTGGTCGTTTGGCATATACAAGAGAGTTCCCTTGCCACGTGAACTCGTATCACATCTTCTCACTTCGCCAACATTTGATCAAATTGTTAGTGACATCAGTGAATTACAAAATAAATAGTAGCATTTGTGCTCCATGGAAGATTTGATATCAATAAATATCGAAACAACTAGCATTTTTTTGCTCCAGCAGAGATCCTCTATGTGGATTAAACTCTTATCGCGGGTTTGATTAAATTTTCTCTTTCCTGTATCTGTTCGTGATTGGGTGATGCCATCATTATTTTCTCTAAATTAGGAAGTAACCATTTTCTTTAATTCATTTATTCACATGTAATTTAGTTCTGTTGCATGATACATGCAGTTGACGCCCTCAACAATATGTATGCGAGTCTAGGTTCTCCCCCTCAGTTGGCTGGATGGAGTTCGAGCGGAGGGGATCCCTGCGGTCAATTCTGGAGCGGCGTTACCTGCAATGGGTCATCGGTGATAGAAATGTAAATAATGCTATATTTTCTGTGACCATTTCCAACGTTTTTCTGCTTTTTCCCCCTCATTCAAGGACTTATTAGCTAAGAGAATTTTCTGCCCGATCAAATCGTCCTTAACAGAAAAATTCAAAGCAGGGCACTCTCTGTATCGTTTGGCGGAGCTTCCAACATCCTTCCTGTATTTCTTTTGTTTCAAGGTCTTATTCGTTGAAACGAATTCTGCTTAAACCTATGTTGTCCTTAGAAGAAAGAAAGAAAAACCAAAGGGTTACCTTTCTGGCATTATGTGTGTGTGCGGGCGCATATGTATCAGGTGCTGACGAGTTTACTGTTGTTTCTACCATCTGTTTATTTGAGTATCTGCAGCAAACTGTCTGGTCTTGGTCTAAGTGGATCGATTGGCTTCAACCTCGACAAATTGACTTCCCTGATTAACTTGTGAGCGTCTAACATTAGAGTCCTTGAATTTCCATTCCATCTTCAGGGACAACTTTTTACCTGAAAGTGTAATCTGACCATGTCACTTCGTTAAGGGATTTGAGCAAAAACAATGTCACCGGCCAAATTCCATATCAACTTCCTCCAATTTCTCAGCAAATGTAAGTTGAATATAGTGATTTATACTGTCACCAGACAAGCTTCTTGCAGTTTTTGAAGTTGTTTATGCAATATTTGTGTAGAAATCTTGCTGAGAATGGTTTGAGCGGAAGTATTCCATACTCTATTTCGCAAATGCTTAATCTCACATACCTGTACGTGGCATCCTAGTGGGTCATTTTTCTTTCCTTCTCTATTAGGTCTTTTTTTGTAGTTTCACTTGCTTATTATTGAGTAAGCTATATCTGGACGATTACAGAAATCTTAGCCATAATCAATTTCAAAATCCGCTGGATGATATCTTTGGACAGCTTACCAAACTCATCATGTTGTAAGTTCAAGCTTTGTTCTCCTTATGCAACAAGTATGCTAACTGACAAACTGGCTTTAGCCCTCATATGAAAAAAATCTTTGTTGCTTCTGGCAATGCAGTTTACAGTCATTGTGCTGTCTAAACAGTGTTCCCTTTCTTATCTCATTGCACTCTTCACCATTCATGTTTCTGCCTTATCTTTGATTTTTTTTATCATTTCTACTTCATGGTCCTTTTTGTTGATCTCAACGAATTTTACTTTGTTACTGAAAAAGAACTAGTGAAATCCCAGAGTTTTAATAGGCTTAAAATGCTTAGTCCTTTTATTGCTCACAAGGATTATAATCTAACTGTAAGTTTTCAAGATAGTAATTTTCCACTAACTATAATGAACAGTTTGTCTAGATGTTCCTCAGAGAGAATATGACCTGTCTTCTTGCAAACGCAACTTTTCTTTCCACAGGCCATGCATGTCATTTTCCTTACTTTTATAACAAACGTTCATTGTTCTTCTAATTTACATTAGTATTCTTCTATTGTGCTTCAGGGATCTATCCTTCAATGATTTGCCTGGAAGTCTTCCATCAACTTTCAGCTACTTGTCAAACCTTACTACTCTGTTAGTAAATTCCAGAAGCATGATAATTAATGTCATTTTGTTTTTGTAATTTGCATAATCTTACTATTCTTCATCCACAGTAGTCTGCAAAACAACCAGTTGACGGGTACTATTGATGTCCTTGCCCATCTCCCCTTGGAAAGCTTGTAAGTTGAACATACGTTCAGAGTGTGTCCAACGCTTTCCGAAAGCAGTATGTCTATATAATGCCACATACACTTCTGGTTTCAGGAATGTTGCATATAATCATTTTACAGGTTTGATACCAATGGAGTTGTTAAATATTAAGAACCTCCAGTAAGTATTATAAGATTCATTTACAACTGTTTGTTTAACTTCACTCCACCGATTTGAAGTGCTCTTCTAAATTTATGTATCTGAGAGCTCCCAATTTATTAAAATGTTACCCGTAATTGTCAAGATGAAGTTAAGCTATTACTCATGGAACTTTTGCAGAACAGAAGGTAATCCTTGGAACACAGGGCCGTCATCTCAAAATGCATCATCACCTAGTGGTAATAGCAACCTATCTGGCAGTGGACGAGGAAAGAAGTCAGGTGCAAGTGGTGGCACTGTAGCTGGAATCACGATATCCCTTTTAGTTCTTGGAGGGGTTGTAGCTTTCTTTCTACTGAGGAGGAGATCTAGAATTTTCCTGTATGAAGAAAAGCTTGATGAAAACCAGCCGTTTAGTCTTCTTGGATCAAATGAAATTAAAGGCAGTCATATAAATGCCTCTATCTTAGGTTTACGTTCTGCCAATTCTATTGTTCTCTTAGTCTATCCATCTTAAGGGTTGTTTATTGCGTTGAAGTATGTGGTGTTCATCAAATCGTCTTTGTGAATTACTTGTTCTTGTAAACCTGGGGTGTCAAGTGTTGCAGCATTCATTTTCATGCAAGCTATTCAACAAACTCGGGTTTGTTTGGTCGCGTACTCCAGGGAAAATGGATAGCAGACAGAAGACTAATTTGATCTCACAGGCATTTCACCCTCATAAGAATTGCAAGCTTAAAGGCGTAAATTCAACAAGCTACTTGTCTAAAATACATTGAGGAGATGCTGCATTGTTCATCATGACCTTGGCATAAAACTTAGCAACATAATCTGTTCATGATATGGGTTTCCTATTAATGCATGTGTAATTAACTGAAAACATGGAAGCACTTGTAATTTCCTATTCAGTTGCATCAAGTTGATATCTATTTGAGGTTTCTGGTAATATTTCTTGGTTTTCAAATTGTATGCAGGAAACTGGATCTAGTCATTTTACTCAAACCTCTAGGTAGTAGTCACAACACAAGTACAAGGAGGCTGAAGCCTTTTGTGATTTGTTTGATTTTGTTTTTTAGACTTTCATCTAATCAGATGTAAGATGACCACAGGAGTAAAGCCGATTGCAGGGATCTCTGGTTGGCTTGGTCTAGTTTCAACCTTGGAATGAGCATCCATGTGTTTCAAAAATTATGGAAGAATCCAAATTGTGGGCCAGATAAGAGCAAAAAGTATGGAGATACTTAACGTCCTACATTCACAGAGCTACTAAATGTCCCTGGCGTGCACATCATACCGACTACTTGATTCTGCTTCAACTCCCACTCATCCCAGGATCAATGATTGACCTAACTAGAATTTTGAAATATGAAATCAGCAAACTTTAAATAAATTTTTAGGAATAAAAGTTTGAGCAAAAGAAGCAATGGGTTGATTTTGGAATATTTAAATTTATGAAGATTCTGAATATCTCCAGAAACTCCTACACTAAAATATATGTGCCTTGTGTTCAAAATTTTGAGTTTTCACCAATTTGTTATGGACTCAGTGGGAGGGTAACATCAACTATAAAATTGCATCAATGTATCCCTCCAAAGTTTATCCAAGCTTATGCTTTAGGAGAATGACGATATGCCTTGAACAAGCGAGGTTATATCATCTTTATGTGCTTGAAATGACTGCAATCATTAAAGGTTTGCAAAATTATACTTTATACTTTGATAATTGTGATTATTGTCCACTTCCTTCACAAACTAAGGATAACTTAGGGATTATTTGGCTTGACAGCGTATGCATTTGGCTTGCATATACAAAATCCTTGTTTGTGTATATAATTTAGAAGTTAGGGATAATAAAGGTTTATACTTTCAAGCTTGATGGCCAGATCACTACTCATTGCTGTGGCATTCGAAACTTGAAGCTTTCCATGTATATCAAAGCTTAAGTACGAATAATCAAAACCAGGCTTGTCCGACACTAACTGGAGTCATCTACATGGATTCATAGCCAGCATTCTGCTGAATCTCTTTTTATATTAGCATCTAACTCCAGAAAAGCAAGAAAGGTTGATGCATGAATATTACTTATTTTGCGTACTTTTGCTCTTGTTCTTGGAGTCTGTGGCTTGATTAAAATTTCTTCTTTTCAAGCTTTTCCATATTCATTTCCTGTTTCAATTATTCAAAGAGAAATTTATATTTTTTTCATAGAATTAAAGTCCATGAAGTCATCGGTTTCAACAACACCAGTGATACTACAGCCAGTTCCATCGATGACTCTTAAGCCACCACCTATTGATCGCCACAAGTCATTTGATGATGGCGAACTTCCGAAAAGAAACATCACAGTCAAGAGAGCAGATGCAAGTCTAATCGATGCATCAGTGTACTCTTCAGTGGACCTCCAAATGGCAACACATAACTATAGTATCAATAGTCTCATTGGCGAGGGCTCATTTGGTTGTGTTTATAAGGCCTGCTTCGCTGATGGAAAGGTGCCCCTCTTACATTTGTTGCTGATTCTGCTTTCAAATTGATCTCTTTTTGACATAGACATATTATAATCATTTATATAGCAAAACTTTTATGACAGAAAAGGACATTGACTACTCTAAATTGTAAGATTTAGATTCTTGACACCACCCTCAAGTTGGGGAGAGAAAATGTCAAACGTTCTCAACTTCCTAACTGACAAATTGTATGCTATACAACACATGCATCACTTGGAATCCTTTTCCTTTATTCTTTTTTCTTATAAAATGATCTATATAGATGAGTTTTGTTCTTTCATGAAAGATTGAGTGAGAGATGCTTTGATGTGCTGCCATTTTATCAACAAATACTTCAGAGACAAACTCTTTGACAAGGTCCTTAACCATCAACCATATTGCTTTCACATATACGATGCCTAAGTCTCTGATCTGCTTCTGCACTTGATTAGTCACAACACTTAGTTCATACTTTTGTACGACATACTATCTTTAATATGCATTAACCTGAAATAGGCATACTTGGATAAACCAGCTTAATTTGCAACAAAATGCACATCTTCATCGAAGTCCACATGATCTGCATATATCTAAACTTTCCTGAATAGATTTTCAAGTACTTAGGATCTAATACACATTTTTCTAAGCGTGGGAGCACAGATGAAGCAACTTGCTAAACTAACCTTTGAGTATCTACCTATGTGCATAATATTTCACCTTCCAAGGGTCACAACTTGTAATTTGTCTCAATAGGAGTGTTATCCCTGAGCATCCTGGAATGCCATCTTTTTCTAGGTAGCCAAGAATTCCTTAGATCTTAACCAACTCCAAAGTATTCTTTCCTTGTCATGACTATGTCATTGGCATACAATCAACAACGTAAACCCACCTTTTCATACTGTGTTGCGTGCCTTACATGCACAGGTTTGAATGGTTTGGTTAAGAAAAAGGTTATGAAAAGTATGATGATTTTATTTACTCAGTTATGATCATTAGAAGAGGAGTCTTTGTGCAAGAAGATAGCATATGACTCAAGTGAAACAGATTTAATTTTTGCATGTTACTGATTTTTCAAACACAAAGTAGTTGTCTTATCTCCCGGATTTTGCACTGAAAGAGGAGTTCCTTGGGCCACAAAAAATACAAGACTTTTTCAGTTTATTGGATTTGGGAAGGGTGAAAGAGGTTTATGTAAGTCGCATAAAAGGAAACACCTAAATTTCAAAACCAAAAGGTCTCAAGGGAACTCAAGGAGGAAGCACTGGAGGGATGACCTCCTAAACGTATGTTTCCAGCTCTTTGCGACATCCTGCTACTTTTTTGTTTTGCTCTCACTAGCATTGGTATTTGACAGTTGGATAAGACAAAGACCGTATACATAATAAGGTTATTAGAAACAAATTGCGAGTAACATCAATAGAGAATAAAATAAGAGAAAATCGTTTAAGATGGTTCGGATACGTAGAAAGATGACCTAAGGATGCTCTCATAAGAAGATATGAAAATTAGATTGTGAAAATATTAAAAGAGAGAGGACGACTAAAAGTGTTGGAAAGAAACAATAAAGAACGATCTAATTTATATTGAGTTATCTGCTAGCATGGCACATGATAGGGCTCTATGGAAAAGGCTTAGTTGTTGTTGATTATGTTGCTGAGTTTTGTGATCATGTATGTCATGTTATATTAAATGTTTTTGTTAGTGATTTTCTTTAAATGTAAATGTTGAATGACATACAATATTTTTTCATTTGTCTTTCTTATTTTAGATTTTAGCTGTGAAGAAGATAGACTCATGTTCACTGCCAAATCAAGAACCTGATGAACTCATCGAAGTTGTATCAAATATATCTCAGTTACGCCATCCAAACATCACTGAGCTTGTTGGATACTGCTGTGACCTTGGTCAACATTTCCTAGTCTATGAGTTTATGAAGAATGGCTCACTGCATGATTATCTTCATCTTGCTGATGATTCCAATAAATCATTAAGCTGGAATGCTCGTGTGAAGATTGCTCTTGGCACAGCTAGGGCATTGGAGTAAGTTGGAGACTGGTTTGTACCATGGTTAACTTAAATTCCTTATGCTTTTTCTTGGAATAAAACAAGATCTATTGTTAAATTAATACGTGCTAGGAATTCTCTCTTGAATATACTCTACATGATGGTACACATGGCACTGAAAATATTTTTTACCAAGTGACATTTTCTATTGTTTTGTACTTTCTGCTGTATTGGTACTTCACGTTTCCTACAAGAAACCGCTTTAATGTTTTCAGAATATAGTTTACAACTTTCTGCGTTTGTACTAAAGCTGATTCTTCTTTTCTCCATTAATGATGTTTGTTTTGTTCTAATGGTTGAATTATTTCATTAATGGACCACTTGCATTCCAGGTACCTACATGAGGCTTGCTCACCTTTGGTCATGCATAAGAACTTGAAATCTGCCAACATTCTTCTCGATGTTGAGCTTAACCCTCATCTCTCAGATTGTGGATTGGCCAGCCTTGTCCCAAGCAGAGACCGCCAGGTCTGAATCTATTCTGTACATTTACATGTCATGCATGAATCATATCTATGTCTTAATATGTTATGATTTCTAGAACCGTTTCCCTTTCCATGCATGAATCATTCTGATATTTTAAACATGTCTTGGGACATGGATTTTGGGACTGTCTGAATCTCCAATTGCAAATTACAAGAAAGCAATAGCTAGATTCATTTAGTTTGCATATGCCCTGGAGAATCACTGCCTTGAAACTGTCAGTCGCTCATGCCACAGAGACCACCATAGTTAAAAACCACTGTGTCGGATAAGTTTTGGTTTTGGTATAGATCATCAGCAAGAGATTCTTTAGTTCAAAAATGGAGACTCAGGGGCATTTGAAGTCCGCGAAAGTAGCCATGAAATTTGTGCTATGGGTGTTGGTCTTTCCGCCTCTTCCTTGGTGCTGATTATTCTTAATGTCATGTTTCTTCTTAAATTTGTTTTTGGTTTCTTCTCAATCATATTCAGTTTGCTAGCATTTTTCAGTGTATCTTTTTCGTCATAGATTAAATTGGAGTTTTTCATAAGTAAGCTTCTCATAATTGTGCATGATGATGCATCCATACTTCCCATGAATTGGGCAACTTTCTAATAATCATGGCAACTTGGAAACATTCATCCAGATTCATACCCTCAATTTGATTTCATGAGCAAAATCTGCAATTTATGCACGCACTTAGCAGTTTCTCAGCATGGATTCCAAAATCATCATAGTTATTAATAAGATATTTACAGTGGTCGGCATCTTCAATTTTGCACTGGCCCTCCAAAAGCTCCTTGGCCGTAGCAAGTTTTGACTAGAGACTAAAGAGGGTAGAGGATGTGACCATGGCACACATGTCTAACACGATTCCACTTGCTACCTAGTTTGTTCAATGATCTTCTCATTATGCTCTACAAAACATGTTGTTTTGCTGACAACAACAACAACTAAGCCTTTTCCCATACTACATGGAGCAGCTTCACCAAAGAATACAAGAACAAATTAACGTGAATGGAATAAGTGAAAGAAATAAAAGTATAGATGTAAAAGGTAACACCATGGCACACAAGGGACTTGTCTTGAGAATGGCTTGGTTTGACTTACATTCTAATCCTTTCTAGGTTACTGTCACTAGCATTGTAGTATTTCCACCAAGTCAAGGAAATCGGTCTCACCATTCTCATCGAATAACACTAATGCCAGGTAACTGCCAAAACTGCGAAACCCCGACACTTACACTCAATATGTCCAGTCTAAACCCAAACAAGGTTAGAATCCTGGGCATTTGGGGAAGGCACTTTGTTCCAACAATCGCAAAATTTTCTGAACGGAGTTGCTAAGTTCGACACTTGCTAAAATAACTTGCTATCCATGGACTTGGTAACTCCAATAATTGGCAAAAATTCAGAAAATTTGTGGTACTTGGTCAGCCACACTGCGCTTCGGCCTGCTACCCACCTGGTAGGCTTGTAGCAGGTTATGGTACGAAAAAGCACCGTGAGTGCGCTCCCGCCACCGACCCGGTAGGCTTGTAGCAGATTAAGGTGTGAAAAAGCACCCAGGCAGTTGACTGAAACTTGTTAGTCTAAAGGTTCAAACGCAAACACCAAAAGGGGCACTTTGGTTTCTACACTTACCCCCAGGACAAGCGACAAAGTGAGGTGCTCTCATCAGTTGCTATTTATGCACCACCTGCCACTCACCACGGCCAATACCCTTAGGCATTGACTACACAGGGGCCCGGGTTTCTGTTTAACACTGCAAATTTTCGTAAGAGTCCAGTACATGCAACACGTGGTCCTTGTCATTAGCCACTCGCTAGGCAGACTCCTGGGCACGGAGCGGGTGATCCCTAAACATGTCGAGTCCCCAGTTGCTGTGAGAACCCTTAGTTGATGAGTTATGTGAAGAAAGTTATGCCACAAAGCTGGTCTTGACATAATGTACTCCTACGTATTTATTGAACCGAAACTGTTGCATACAATGATCTTCATATGTGCCTGATATCGAGCTTTTGAGGAAAGACGGTGAAAGATGATAACGAAAAGGGTGCTACTTCTGTGTGGACCGCAGAATAGACGAGTGAAAGGTGCTCCCTTACTTTTTGACTGGACTCTTTATTCACTGGTCTTGCTTGAGACACAAGTTTGTGGTAGGCTCTCAAGTATGTTTTGTGCCTCTCTCAGAAAGCCCATTCCAAGAACTACTCTGAGATGTTTTCTACTCATAAAAGGTGATCATACTGAGATACTCACTCCCACCTTATTCAAGGCACTGGAGAAGCTTCTAAGGTCTTTCCTGGTGCAAAGCTTGCATCAAGCCCATTACCTAAGAGTTCATGCTTAGTAACCACTGCTTTACAGGTAGCTTGTCCAACATCTACCTCCAAAACCGAACCAGTTGAAACAAGTTTTCCTCCTCGCCCACTTTGTAATGCATGGTGTCAAAATAATAATGACTTGAATCAAAATGATGTCAGTTCTGACAGGAGAGAGAGAGAGAGAGGTGAAGTCCTGCATTTTTCATCTGTTCAATCCAAGTCCTATAGGATGCTGCTCATCGAACATGAAGTGGTGTTTTCTTCTATTGAAGCCCCTTTACCAGAAGTAAAGTAGCGTCTTGCAATCTGGATTCTCCGTTCAATCCAAGTCCTGTGGGATGCTCATCGAACATGCACCGGTGTTTGTCCTTCATTGAAGCACCTTTAACAGCTACAGTAAATTAGTGTATTGCTGTCTGGATTCTTCATAGCTGATATCTGCATAATTAGTGAAGCCCTTTATATGTGGACAGCCTCTGGAACCTGGTACTCTGGAAGCCGGTAACTTGAGTAGTGGATCAAGAGATTTCTCTAGGGTGGGTCAAATAGTCCATCGAACTTTAAGGTTGGGCTAACTATACAATGTAGAAACGTATTTAACCTTGGACTGTAGTTTTTCCATTGATATTTCAAGTTTCAGGTGGAGTGGCCGCCCCACCTCGGTTCAATGTATTATCAGATTCTTGTGTAGCACAACTGGAATTTTCTTCCTTCAATACTCTTCGAAGTGGGTGCGAATATTTCTTAACCTCAACAGGTTGAAACTTTGTTAGTCCATCCCGTGTGACAAATTTTCAGGACAGATTGCACTTCAGGAAATTCTGTTTTCATTTTGCACGTACATATACTTCAACTGTACATGTTTGTTGAGTCCATGTTTTTCCGCATGTCAGGATACATCTACAATAAAAGCATGGTTCATATTTTATTTCAGGGATTACATCGGAATTCTTGTTTAGGCTACAATTCTCCTGAGGTTACAACTACCGATCAATACACACTCAAGAGTGATGTTTACAGCTTTGGAGTGGCCATGCTGGAGCTCATGACTGGTCGAATGCCATTTGATAGGTTAGTTGAATACTCTAAACTCATTAGTTTTGAGTTCAGAAAATTGTAATGTTCATGACCCCGAAAGGATCTATTACACTATCTGCCTCTATGGCAGGGGGTCATCTTAGAACCCTTCATTCTTCGAGTTTACTGAGTTATTGATTAAGATGGGCCAGGATCGTCTGAATTCTGGTCCTGATGGTGTTTGCACTTCTTAAAAACGACTAGAATCTATGACATCTTTTACCTGGATCAGAAGACAGATGTTACTTGCAACTTTCTGAGTCAGTAACCCGATGACATTCCTATTCCATTATAAATAGTTTGTTCATGGGTACCTTTCCTTTTGGCGTCATCCCAAGGGGGTAGATGTACACGTACAACAAGTCAGGCAGATGATATAAGCAAATTCAGACTGCATTTACCCAAAGTATGGAAACAAGTTGGTCTGTACTAGCTAACTGACAGGGAGAACTTGTGGCAGTTCCCGGCCCAGGCACGAGCAATATTTAGTCAACTGGGCAACACCTCAGCTTCATGACATTGATGCTTTAACGAAAATGGTCGATCCAGCTCTAAAGGATCTGTATCCTGTCAAATCGCTCTCCCGATTTGCTGATGTGATTGCCTTGTGTGTACAGGTAACCATTTTCTCCCTTTTGTGTTTTGGTGCACTTTCGGCGTTGTTTTAGTTCTAAACGGGGTTTAAGTAGGCTGGCACCTGCGTATTGAACCTCTGAACCTGAATTAGAAAACCCCCTAACCATCGGGCTATGCCATCTCTAGGCCTCCATTGAACAGTTAAACGTAGCGTCTTCAGTGTCCCAATTGTCTCTGAAATGTTCTTACTCCTAGTTGGTATGATGGGATTTTTTGACATGGTTTTAAATCTTGAATTTTATCTCTGAACTGGGTCTAGGCAGACACTTACCTGGGTCTTGAACCTCTGAACCTGAATCATTTGAAACCCGCTAGCCATCTGGCTATGCCTTTTCTAGGCTGCCATTGAAAAATTGATATAGCCTCGCCGGTGTCCCAATTGTCTTAGAAATGTTCTTATTCTAGTTGGTAGGAAAATATGATGGAATATATTTCTTGACATGGTTTTACATCTTGAGTTACCGAGTCTCCGAAGTAGACTTCAGAAAGAGACATCATTTTGCGTTAATTATTGTCAAGTTTTCAAAATGGAGGGTAGCATCTGGCTACTTTCTTGTGCATTTTCCAAATATTGTTTCGTGTATCTAAATCATTTGAATCTGTTCTGCATTTCTTGCAGTCGGAGCCTGAGTTCCGTCCTGCAATGTCTGAAGTGGTGCGGTCTCTTGTAACTTTAGTGCAACGTGCAAACATGAGCAAGCGAACGACCGGAAGCCAGACTATGAATTCACGTTTGGTTGATGATGCTGATGATTAAGCAGCACCAGAAGGCCATCAAAGTAGATACCGTTATTGGCCCTCCTAAATGAGACCATGAAAGCATGTACTGATTTCATACTGTCAATTATTTTGTGCCTCATGCTCTGTATTAACTTGTTCTGCCCATTATTGTTACGGTTTGGCGTTGTATTAACTTGATCTTCCGAGGTAGCATGTAGGTTGTGTTATTTGAAACATACAGATGAAGGACCTCGCAAGAGCTAAATAATGACTTTGACTTACTTTTACCAGAACATCTATTGGTTTATGCTCATTAGCCTCACATTTCTAACTCCGGATGCCTGAATGAAAAGTTCCTGCAAGAGGCAAAAACTGATCATTATGGGATTTGGACATGTACGGAAGCTTTGATCTGATGCAACCTGGTAGAACTCATGGCTGTTGTTGAATTCTCAGACCAGTGCACTCCCCTTTCTTATCCTTGTTACAATCTCTGAATTTTATTCTTTCCCACCGCTAGTTGTTCGTTTCCATCTAGGTGAAACGGCTAGTTAGGCCAATTTGAAAATAAATCAGGATAAAATGTGAATTTATTTCCTATAAATATGAAGCCTATATGGCCATAAACTCTCTTGTTATCCGTTTTTACAGTGTCAAACACGTTTTTTCCTTCATAAAAACTTATTTTTCTATTGTGCGAATTTACTATGTCAAACTCCTCTTTTCTGCACCCCAATGGCATCAAATAATAATTCTATATTAACATCTACAACAATTGCAAGAACTCATAATAGTTATTGGTCACTTATGAACTCTTAATCGTTTTCTCCTTTGTCTTATCTTGTGTCCTCTCCATTGTCTTATTCTTTTATTTTATCCTTTGTATTATCCTTTATCTAATCCCTTTTTTATCCAATGTCTTATTTCTTATCTTATCTTCTGGTCTTATCCTTTGCCTTATCTCTTGTCCTATTCAATACTCTGCGACTCAATCCTGTCACGGTGCAGTAATTTCTATGGTTGAAGATGTCGGATAAGCGACATCCACATCCCCCAAATCCTAGAAGGCTGCACGGAAGTAAATGTAACAAAATTGAAGCAGATGTGCCCCTCGTAGAGCCTGATAGGATCGAGCCGTTTTCTGACACCCTGTTGTCGGAGGGCTGCCTTGCTTTCAATGATTACTACATCCGATGAGTCATGGGTGCCCCTCCGTGGGTGTTGAAGGAGGCACGCGAGTGCCCCCACAAGAGAGAGTAATAGGAAACTCGGTCATCATAGAAACATGGATAAAGGCTCGGCTTGTATAACCTTTTATTCAATTAATTAATATATAGTGCATATATACATATAGTAAATACTAACGTCTTTCGATGCATAAATAGTCAACATTTAATTTTTAAGATCAAAGATTTGAATTCAAAGTGATTGCATTTTTTATTTTGCATTAAATGAGAAATAATTTGAATTTCCACCTAAAAAAATCGATTGATAGAGTTGTTTGAGTAAGATTGTATAATTTAAACTTTAAGTAGCTAATGTATACATTGCGGTACAGATCTATAATGTATATACTAAGGCAAGTGGAATAGCTTTAAACATTTGACTTAGGAGCTAATATACCCCTGATTGTACCTTGAGAAGAAAAATATTTTAATACTAAAATTCAACATAAGATGTCATAATTCTTGGACAATATCATCTATATCATACTTGTCATATCGGATAAGGAGGCATGCAGTGATTATTGCATGGACGCATTAGCCTAATTTTAAGTGTCTCTCTCATTTTTTTTCTTATATTGGTGTCATGTGTCATTTTTTTATCCTTTGTCTTATCCGTTGTTCTTAATCGAAAACTCTTTTTCTTCTCAATTTTATGTCCATAGTCCAAGTTTATAATCTCTTTCTTTTGTTTTATCTGCCAGACAATGCACTTGCAAATAATGTACACCAAGGTTATTGTCATGAATATGCTTTGTTACTTTTTGCATAGCTAAAGTAAAGATAAATAGAATGAGTGTCGACCCAAATGCGATCCTATGTTAACATAAGAGAAATTAATCTACCTCTAACCCACTTGGTTACTTATATCTTCACAAACCTTTATCATGTTTATCTAAATTTTGGTACTCCTTTGTCCTTTTTTCTCCATAGTTACCCAAGAAATATCTATATCATAAGGGGATTACTACTGACGCACACTCCATTTAGTATTCACATATCCTATTTTCAAAAAATACAAATTATCCCTCGTCTTAACCTTTGCCTTATCCTTTTGTCTTATCCATTGCCTTATCCTTTGTCTTATCCTTTGCCTTTTCCATTGCCTTATCCTTTCTCTTTTCTTTTGGCTTATACCTTGCCTTATCCTTTGCCATATGCTCTGTCTTATCCTTTACTTTATCCTTTTGTCTTAATCTTTGTCATCTCCTTTTGTCTTATCCTTTGTCATCTCCTTTGTCTTATCCTTTGTCTTATCCTTTGTCTTATCCTTTGTCTTATCCTTTGTCTTATCCTTTGTCTTATCCTTTGTCTTATCCTTTGTCTTATCCTTTGTCTTATCCTTTGTCTTATCCTTTGTCCTTTGTCTTATCCTTTTTGTCTTATCCTTTGTCTTATCTTATCCTTTGTCTTATCCTTTGTCTTATCCTTTGTCTTATCCTTTGTCTTATCCTTTGTCTTATCCTTTGTCTTATCCTTTGTCTTATCCTTTGTCTTATCCTTTGTCTTATCCTTTGTCTTATCCTTTGTCTTATCCTTTGTCTTATCCTTTGTCTTATCCTTTGTCTTATCCTTTGTCTTATCCTTTGTCTTATCCTTTGTCTTATCCTTTGTCTTATCTTATCCTTTGTCTTATCCTTTGTCTTATCTTATCCTTTGTCTTATCCTTTGTCTTATCTTATCCTTTGTCTTATCCTTTGTCTTATCTTATCCTTTGTCTTATCCTTTGTCTTATCTTATCCTTTGTCTTATCCTTTGTCTTATCCTTTGTCTTATCCTTTGTCTTATCCTTTGTCTTATCCTTTGTCTTATCCTTTGTCTTATCCTTTGTCTTATCCTTTGTCTTATCCTTTGTCTTATCCTTTGTCTTATCCTTTGTCTTATCCTTTGTCTTATCCTTTGTCTTATCCTTTGTCTTATCTTATCCTTTGTCTTATCCTTTGTCTTATCCTTTGTCTTATCCTTTGTCTTATCCTTTGTCTTATCTTATCCTTTGTCTTATCCTTTGTCTTATCCTTTGTCTTATCCTTTGTCTTATCCTTTGTCTTATCCTTTGTCTTATCCTTTGTCTTATCCTTTGTCTTATCTTATCCTTTGTCTTATCCTTTGTCTTATCCTTTGTCTTATCTTATCCTTTGTCTTATCCCTTTGTCTTATCCTTTGTCTTATCCTTTGTCTTATCCTTTGTCTTATCCTTTGTCTTATCCTTTGTCTTATCCCTTTGTCTTATATCCTTTGTCTTATCCTTTGTCTTATCCTTTGTCTTATCCTTTGTCTTATCCTTTGTCTTATCCTTTGTCTTATCCTTTGTCTGTATCCTTTGTCTTATCCTTTGTCTTATCCTTTGTCTTATCCTTTGTCTTATCCTTTGTCTTATCCTTTGTCTTATCCTTTGTCTTATCCTTTGTCTTATCCTTTGTCTTATCCTTTGTCTTATCCTTTGTCTTATCCTTTGTCTTATCCTTTGTCTTATCCTTTGTCTTATCCTTTGTCTTATCCTTTGTCTTATCCTTTGTCTTATCCTTTGTCTTATCCTTTGTCTTATCCTTTGTCTTATCCTTTGTCTTATCCTTTGTCTTATCCTTTGTCTTATCCTTTGTCTTATCCTTTGTCTTATCCTTTGTCTTATCCTTTGTCTTATCCTTTGTCTTATCCTTTGTCTTATCCTTTGTCTTATCCTTTGTCTTATCCTTTGTCTTATCCTTTGTCTTATCCTTTGTCTTATCCTTTGGTCTTATCCTTTGTCTTATCCTTTGTCTTATCCTTTGTCTTATCCTTTGTCTTGTATCCTTTGTCTTATCCTTTGTCTTATCCTTTGTCTATCCTTTGTCTTATCCTTTGTCTTATCCTTTGTCTTATCCTTTGTCTTATCCTTTGTCTTATCCTTTGTCTTATCCTTTGTCTTATCCTTTGTCTTATCCTTTTGTCTTATCCTTTGTCTTATCCTTTGTCTTATCCTTTTGTCTTATCCTTTGTCTTATCCTTTGTCTTATCCTTTGTCTTATCCTTTGTCTTATCCTTTGTCTTATCCTTTGTCTTATCCTTTGTCTTATCCTTTGTCATCCTTTGTCTTATCCTTTGTCTTATCCTTTGTCTTATCCTTTGTCTTATCCTTTGTCTTATCCTTTGTCTTATCCTTTGTCTTATCCTTTGTCTTATCCTTTGTCTTATCCTTTGTCTTATCCTTTGTCTTATCCTTTGTCTTATCCTTTGTCTTATCCTTTGTCTTATCCTTTGTCTATCCTTTGTCTTGATCCTTTTGTCTTATCCTTTGTCTTATCCTTTGTCTTATCCTTTGTCTTATCCTTTGTCTTATCCTTTGTCTTATCCTTTGTCTTATCCTTTGTCTTATCCTTTGTCTTATCCTTTGTCTTATCCTTTGTCTTATCCTTTGTCTTATCCTTTGTCTTATCCTTTGTCTTATCCTTTGTCTTATCCTTTGTCTTATCCTTTGTCTTATCCTTTGTCTTATCCTTTGTCTTATCCTTTGTCTTATCCTTTGTCTTATCCTTTGTCTTATCCTTTGTCTTATCCTTTGTCTTATCCTTTGTCTTATCCTTTGTCTTATCCTTTGTCTTATCCTTTGTCTTATCCTTTGTCTTATCCTTTGTCTTATCCTTTGTCCTATCCTTTGTCTTATCCTTTGTCTTATCCTTTGTCTTATCCTTTGTCTTATCCTTTGTCTTATCCTTTGTCTTATCCTTTGTCTTATCCTTTGTCTTATCCTTTGTCTTATCCTTTGTCTTATCCTTTGTCTTATCCTTTGTCTTATCCTTTGTCTTATCCTTTGTCTTATCCTTTGTCTTATCCTTTGTCTTATCCTTTGTCTATCCTTTGTCTTATCCTTTGTCTATCCTTTGTCTTATCCTTTGTCTTATCCTTTGTCTTATCCTTTGTCTTATCCTTTGTCTTATCCTTTGTCTTATCCTTTGTCTTATCCTTTGTCTTATCCTTTGTCTTATCCTTTGTCTTATCCTTTGTCTTATCCTTTGTCTTATCCTTTGTCTCTATCCTTTGTCTTATCCTTTGTCTGTATCCTTTGTCTGATCCTTTGTCTTATCCTTTGTCTTATCCTTTGTCTTATCCTTTGTCTTATCCTTTGTCTTATCCTTTGTCTTATCCTTTGTCTTATCCTTTGTCTTATCCTTTGTCTTATCCTTTGTCTTATCCTTTGTCTTATCCTTTGTCTTATCCTTTGTCTGTATCCTTTGTCTTATCCTTTGTCTTATCCTTTGTCTTATCCTTTGTCTTATCCTTTGTCTTATCCTTTGTCTCTATCCTTTGTCTTATCCTTTGTCTTATCCTTTGTCTTATCCTTTGTCTTATCCTTTGCTTATCCTTTGTCTTATCCTTTGTCTTATCCTTTGTCTTATCCTTTGTCTTATCCTTTGTCTTATCCTTTGTCTTATCCTTTGTCTTATCCTTTGTCTTATCCTTTTGTCTTATCCTTTGTCTTATCCTTTGTCTTATCCTTTGTCTTATCCTTTGTCTTATCCTTTGTCTTATCCTTTGTCTTATCCTTTGTCTTATCCTTTGTCTTATCCTTTGTCTTATCTTTTGTCTTATCCTTTGTCTTATCCTTTGTCTTATCCTTTGTCTTATCCTTTGTCTATCCTTTGTCTTATCCTTTGTCTTATCCTTTGTCTTATCCTTTGTCTTATCCTTTGTCTTATCCTTTGTCTGTATCCTTTGTCTTATCCTTTGTCTTATCCTTTGTCTTATCCTTTGTCTTATCCTTTGTCTTATCCTTTGTCTTATCCTTTGTCTTATCCTTTGTCTTATCCTTTGTCTTATCCTTTGTCTTATCCTTTGTCTTATCCTTTGTCTTATCCTTTGTCTCTATCCTTTGTCTTATCCTTTGTCTTATCCTTTGTCTTATCCTTTGTCTGTATCCTTTGTCTTATCCTTTGTCTTATCCTTTGTCTTATCCTTTGTCTTATCCTTTGTCTTATCCTTTGTCTTATCCTTTGTCTTATCCTTTTTGTCTTATCCTTTGTCTTATCCTTTGTCTTATCCTTTGTCTTATCCTTTGTCTTATCCTTTGTCTTATCCTTTGTCTATCCTTTGTCTTATCCTTTGTCTTATCCTTTGTCTTATCCTTTGTCTTATCCTTTGTCTTATCCTTTGTCTTATCCTTTGTCTGTCCATCCTTTGTCTTATCCTTTGTCTTATCCTTTGTCTTATCCTTTGTCTTATCCTTTGTCTCATCCTTTGTCTATCCTTTGTCTTATCCTTTGTCTTATCCTTTGTCTTATCCTTTGTCTTATCCTTTGTCTTATCCTTTGTCTTATCCTTTGTCTTATCCTTTGTCTTATCCTTTGTCTTATCCTTTGTCTTATCCTTTGTCTTATCCTTTGTCTATCCTTTGTCTTATCCTTTGTCTTATCCTTTGTCTTATCCTTTGTCTTATCCTTTGTCTTATCCTTTGTCTTATCCTTTGTCTTATCCTTTGTCTTATCCTTTGTCTTATCCTTTGTCTTATCCTTTTGTCTTATCCTTTGTCTTATCCTTTGTCTTATCCTTTGTCTTATCCTTTGTCTTATCCTTTGTCTTATCCTTTGTCTTATCCTTTGTCTTATCCTTTGTCTTATCCTTTGTCTTATCCTTTGTCTTATCCTTTGTCTTATCCTTTGTCTTATCCTTTGTCTTATCCTTTGTCTTATCCTTTGTCTTTGTCTTATCCTTTGTCTTATCCTTTGTCTTATCCTTTGTCTTATCCTTTGTCTTATCCTTTGTCTTATCCTTTGTCTTATCCTTTGTCTTATCCTTTGTCTTATCCTTTGTCTTATCCTTTGTCTTATCCTTTGTCTTATCCTTTGTCTTATCCTTTGTCTTATCCTTTGTCTATCCTTTGTCTTATCCTTTGTCTTATCCTTTGTCTTATCCTTTGTCTTATCCTTTGTCTTATCCTTTGTCTTATCCTTTGTCTATCCTTTGTCTTATCCTTTGTCTTATCCTTTGTCTTATCCTTTTGTCTTATCCTTTGTCTTATCCTTTGTCTGCTATCCTTTGTCTTATCCTTTGTCTGATCCTTTGTCTCTATCCTTTGCTGCAATCCTTTGTCTTATCCTTTGTCTTATCCTTTGTCTTATCCTTTGTCTTATCCTTTGTCTTATCCTTTGTCTTATCCTTTGTCTTATCCTTTGTCTTATCCTTTGTCTTATCCTTTGTCTTATCCTTTGTCTTATCCTTTGTCTTATCCTTTGTCTGTATCCTTTTGTCTTATCCTTTGTCTTATCCTTTGTCTTATCCTTTGTCTTATCCTTTGTCTTATCCTTTTGTCTTATCCTTTGTCTTATCCTTTGTCTTATCCTTTGTCTTATCCTTTGTCTTATCCTTTGTCTTATCCTTTGTCTTATCCTTTGTCTTATCCTTTGTCTTATCCTTTGTCTTATCCTTTGTCTTATCCTTTGTCTTATCCTTTGTCTTATCCTTTGTCTATCCTTTGTCTATCCTTTGTCTTATCCTTTGTCTTATCCTTTGTCTTATCCTTTGTCTTATCCTTTGTCTTATCCTTTGTCTGTGATCCTTTGTCTATCCTTTGTCTTATCCTTTGTCTTATCCTTTGTCTTATCCTTTGTCTTATCCTTTGTCTTATCCTTTGTCTTATCCTTTGTCTTATCCTTTGTCTTATCCTTTGTCTTATCCTTTGTCTGGCATCCTTTGTCTTATCCTTTGTCTATCCTTTGTCTTATCCTTTGTCTTATCCT
Source organism: Brasenia schreberi (assembly GCA_036023115.1). Taxonomy (NCBI): domain Eukaryota; kingdom Viridiplantae; phylum Streptophyta; class Magnoliopsida; order Nymphaeales; family Cabombaceae; genus Brasenia; species Brasenia schreberi. The sequence goes on along the minus strand of JAYKKT010000090.1, from coordinate 9,056 downwards.
TTGTCTTATCCTTTGTCTTATCCTTTGTCTTATCCTTTGTCTTATCCTTTGTCTTATCCTTTGTCTTATCCTTTGTCTTATCCTTTGTCTTATCCTTTGTCTTATCCTTTGTCTTATCCTTTGTCTTATCCTTTGTCTTATCCTTTGTCTTATCCTTTGTCTTATCCTTTGTCTTATCCTTTGTCTGCTATCCTTTGTCTTATCCTTTGTCTTATCCTTTGTCTTGTATCCTTTGTCTGGATCCTTTGTCTTATCCTTTGTCTTATCCTTTGTCTTATCCTTTGTCTTATCCTTTGTCTTATCCTTTGTCTTATCCTTTGTCTTATCCTTTGTCTTATCCTTTGTCTTATCCTTTGTCTTATCCTTTGTCTTATCCTTTGTCTTATCCTTTGTCTTATCCTTTGTCTTATCCTTTGTCTTATCCTTTGTCTTATCCTTTGTCTTATCCTTTGTCTTATCCTTTGTCTATCCTTTGTCTTATCCTTTGTCTTATCCTTTGTCTTATCCTTTGTCTTATCCTTTGTCTTATCCTTTGTCTTATCCTTTGTCTTATCCTTTGTCTTATCCTTTGTCTTACCCTTTTGTCTTATCCTTTGTCTTATCCTTTGTCTTATCCTTTGTCTTATCCTTTGTCTTATCCTTTGTCTTATCCTTTGTCTTATCCTTTGTCTTATCCTTTGTCTTATCCTTTGTCTTATCCTTTGTCTATCCTTTGTCTTATCCTTTGTCTTATCCTTTGTCTTATCCTTTGTCTTATCCTTTGTCTTATCCTTTGTCTTATCCTTTGTCTTATCCTTTGTCTTATCCTTTGTCTTATCCTTTGTCTTATCCTTTGTCTTATCCTTTGTCTTATCCTTTGTTCTTATCCTTTGTCTTATCCTTTGTCTTATCCTTTGTCTTATCCTTTGTCTTATCCTTTGTCTTATCCTTTGTCTTATCCTTTGTCTTATCCTTTGTCTTATCCTTTGTCTTATCCTTTGTCTTATCCTTTGTCTTATCCTTTGTCTTATCCTTTGTCTTATCCTTTGTCTTATCCTTTGTCTTATCCTTTGCCTAATCTTTGCTATCCTTTGTCTTATCCTTTGTCTTATCCTTTATCCTTTGTCTTATCCTTTGCTGTGCTATCCTTTTGTCTTATCCTTTGTCTTATCCTGGTCTTATCCTTTGTCTTATCCTTTGTCTTATCCTTTGTCTTATCCTTTGTCTTATCCTTTGTCTTATCCTTTGTCTTATCCTTTGTCTTATCCTTTGTCTTATCCTTTGTCTTATCCTTTGTCTTATCCTTTGTCTTATCCTTTGTCTTATCCTTTGTCTTATCCTTTGTCTTATCCTTTGTCTTATCCTTTGTCTTATCCTTTGTCTTATCCTTTGTCTTATCCTTTGTCTTATCCTTTGTCTTATCCTTTGTCTTATCCTTTGTCTTATCCTTTGTCTTATCCTTTGTCTTATCCTTTGTCTTATCCTTTGTCTTATCCTTTGTCTTATCCTTTGTCTTATCCTTTGTCTTATCCTTTGTCTTATCCTTTGTCTTATCCTTTGTCTTATCCTTTGTCTTATCCTTTGTCTTATCCTTTGTCTTATCCTTTGTCTTATCCTTTGTCTTATCCTTTGTCTTATCCTTTGTCTTATCCTTTGTCTTATCCTTTGTCTTATCCTTTGTCTTATCCTTTGTCTTATCCTTTGTCTTATCCTTTGTCTTATCCTTTGTCTTATCCTTTGTCTTATCCTTTGTCTTATCCTTTGTCTTATCCTTTGTCTTATCCTTTGTCTTATCCTTTGTCTTATCCTTTGTCTTATCCTTTGTCTTATCCTTTGTCTTATCCTTTGTCTTATCCTTTGTCTTATCCTTTGTCCTGATGGTTTGTCTTATCCTTTGTCTTATCCTTTGTCTTATCCTTTGTCTGTATCCTTTGTCTTATCCTTTGTCTCTATCCTTTGTCTTATCCTTTGTCTTATCCTTTGTCTTATCCTTTGTCTTATCCTTTGTCTTATCCTTTGTCTATCCTTTGTCTTATCCTTTGTCTCTATCCTTTGTCTTATCCTTTGTCTTATCCTTTGTCTTATCCTTTGTCTTATCCTTTGTCTTATCCTTTGTCTTATCCTTTGTCTTATCCTTTGTCTTATCCTTTGTCTTATCCTTTGTCTTATCCTTTGTCTTATCCTTTGTCTATCCTTTGTCTTATCCTTTGTCTTATCCTTTGTCTTATCCTTTGTCTTATCCTTTGTCTTATCCTTTGTCTTATCCTTTGTCTTATCCTTTGTCTTATCCTTTGTCTTATCCTTTGTCTTATCCTTTGTCTTATCCTTTGTCTTATCCTTTGTCTGTATCCTTTGTCTTATCCTTTGTCTTATCCTTTGTCTTATCCTTTGTCTTATCCTTTGTCTTATCCTTTGTCTTATCCTTTGTCTTATCCTTTGTCTATCCTTTGTCTTATCCTTTGTCTATCCTTTGTCTTATCCTTTGTCTTATCCTTTGTCTTATCCTTTGTCTTATCCTTTGTCTTATCCTTTGTCTTATCCTTTGTCTTATCCTTTGTCTTATCCTTTTGTCTTATCCTTTGTCTTATCCTTTGTCTTATCCTTTGTCTTATCCTTTGTCTTATCCTTTGCTATCCTTTGTCTTATCCTTTGTCTGCATCCTTTGTCTTATCCTTTGTCTTATCCTTTGTCTTATCCTTTGTCTTATCCTTTGTCTCATCCTTTGTCTTATCCTTTGTCTTATCCTTTGTCTATCCTTTGTCTTATCCTTTGTCTTATCCTTTGTCTTATCCTTTTGTCTTATCCTTTGTCTTATCCTTTGTCTTATCCTTTGTCTTATCCTTTGTCTTATCCTTTGTCTTATCCTTTGTCTTATCCTTTGTCTTATCCTTTGTCTTATCCTTTGTCTTATCCTTTGTCTTATCCTTTGTCTTATCCTTTGTCTTTATCCTTTGTCTTATCCTTTGTCTTATCCTTTGTCTTATCCTTTGTCTTATCCTTTGTCTTATCCTTTGTCTTATCCTTTGTCTTATCCTTTGTCTGATCCTTTGTCTTATCCTTTGTCTTATCCTTTGTCTTATCCTTTGTCTTATCCTTTGTCTTATCCTTTGTCTTATCCTTTGTCTTATCCTTTGTCTTATCCTTTGTCTTATCCTTTGTCTTATCCTTTTGCTTATCCTTTGTCTTATCCTTTGTCTTATCCTTTGTCTTATCCTTTGTCTTGTATCCTTTGTCTTATCCTTTGTCTATCCTTTGTCTTATCCTTTGTCTTATCCTTTGTCTTGTATCCTTTGTCTTATCCTTTGTCTTATCCTTTGTCTTATCCTTTGTCTCATCCTTTGTCTTATCCTTTGTCTTATCCTTTGTCTTATCCTTTGATCTTATCCTTTGTCTGATCCTTTGCTGTTGCTTTGTCTAATCCTTTGTCTGATCCTTTGTCTTATCCTTTTGTCTTATCCTTTGTCTTATCCTTTGTCTGATCCTTTGTCTTATCCTTTGTCTTATCCTTTGTCTTATCCTTTGTCTTATCCTTTGTCTTATCCTTTGTCTTATCCTTTGTCTTATCCTTTGTCTTATCCTTTGTCTTATCCTTTGTCTTATCCTTTGTCTTATCCTTTGTCTTATCCTTTGTCTGTATCCTTTGTCTTATCCTTTGTCTTATCCTTTGTCTTATCCTTTGTCTTATCCTTTGTCTTATCCTTTGTCTTATCCTTTGTCTCTATCCTTTGTCTTGCATCCTTTGTCTTATCCTTTGTCTTATCCTTTGTCTTATCCTTTGTCTTATCCTTTGTCTTATCCTTTGTCTTATCCTTTGTCTTATCCTTTGTCTTATCCTTTGTCTTATCCTTTGTCTTATCCTTTGTCTTATCCTTTGTCTTATCCTTTGTCTTATCCTTTGTCTTATCCTTTGTCTTATCCTTTGTCTTATCCTTTGTCTTATCCTTTGTCTTATCCTTTGTCTTATCCTTTGTCTTATCCTTTGTCTATCCTTTGTCTTATCCTTTGTCTTATCCTTTGTCTTATCCTTTGTCTTATCCTTTGTCTTATCCTTTGTCTTATCCTTTGTCTTATCCTTTGTCTTATCCTTTGTTCTTATCCTTTGTCTTATCCTTTGTCTTATCCTTTGTCTTATCCTTTGTCTTATCCTTTGTCTTATCCTTTGTCTTATCCTTTGTCTTATCCTTTGTCTTATCCTTTGTCTTATCCTTTGTCTTATCCTTTGTCTTATCCTTTGTCTGCATCCTTTGTCTTATCCTTTGTCTTATCCTTTGTCTTATCCTTTGTCTTATCCTTTGTCTTATCCTTTGTCTTATCCTTTGTCTGTATCCTTTGTCTATCCTTTGTCTCATCCTTTGTCTTATCCTTTGTCTTATCCTTTGTCTTATCCTTTGTCTTATCCTTTGTCTTATCCTTTGTCTTATCCTTTGTCTTATCCTTTGTCTTATCCTTTGTCTTATCCTTTGTCTTATCCTTTGTCTTATCCTTTGTCTTATCCTTTGTCTTATCCTTTGTCTTATCCTTTGTCTTATCCTTTGTCTGTGATCCTTTGTCTTATCCTTTGTCTTATCCTTTATCCTTTGTCTTATCCTTTGTCTTATCCTTTGTCTTATCCTTTGTCTTATCCTTTGTCTTATCCTTTGTCTTATCCTTTGTCTTATCCTTTGTCTTATCCTTTGTCTTATCCTTTGTCTTATCCTTTGTCTTATCCTTTGTCTTATCCTTTGTCTTATCCTTTGTCTTATCCTTTGTCTTATCCTTTGTCTTATCCTTTGTCTTATCCTTTGTCTTATCCTTTGTCTTATCCTTTGTCTTATCCTTTGTCTTATCCTTTGTCTTATCCTTTGTCTTATCCTTTGTCTTATCCTTTGTCTTATCCTTTGTCTTATCCTTTGTCTTATCCTTTGTCTTATCCTTTGTCTTATCCTTTGTCTTATCCTTTGTCTTATCCTTTGTCTATCCTTTGTCTTATCCTTTGTCTTATCCTTTGTCTTATCCTTTGTCTTATCCTTTTGTCTTATCCTTTGTCTATCCTTTGTCTTATCCTTTGTCTATCCTTTGTCTTATCCTTTGTCTTATCCTTTGTCTTATCCTTTGTCTTATCCTTTGTCTTATCCTTTGTCTTATCCTTTGTCTTATCCTTTGTCTTATCCTTTGTCTTATCCTTTGTCTTATCCTTTGTCTTATCCTTTGTCTTATCCTTTGTCTTATCCTTTGTCTTATCCTTTGTCTGTATCCTTTGTCTTATCCTTTGTCTTATCCTTTGTCTTATCCTTTGTCTTATCCTTTGTCTTATCCTTTGTCTTATCCTTTGTCTTATCCTTTGTCTTATCCTTTGTCTTATCCTTTGTCTTATCCTTTGTCTTATCCTTTGTCTTATCCTTTGTCTTATCCTTTGTCTTATCCTTTGTCTATCCTTTGTCTTATCCTTTGTCTTATCCTTTATCCTTTGTCTATCCTTTGTCTTATCCTTTTGTCTTATCCTTTGTCTTATCCTTTGTCTTATCCTTTGTCTTATCCTTTGTCTTATCCTTTGTCTTATCCTTTGTCTTATCCTTTGTCTTATCCTTTGTCTTATCCTTTGTCTTATCCTTTGTCTTATCCTTTGTCTTATCCTTTGTCTTATCCTTTGTCTTATCCTTTGTCTTATCCTTTGTCTTATCCTTTGTCTTATCCTTTGTCTTATCCTTTGTCTTATCCTTTGTCTTATCCTTTGTCTTATCCTTTGTCTTATCCTTTGTCTTATCCTTTGTCTTATCCTTTGTCTTATCCTTTGTCTTATCCTTTGTCTTATCCTTTGTCTTATCCTTTGTCTTATCCTTTGTCTTATCCTTTGTCTTATCCTTTGTCTTATCCTTTGTCTTATCCTTTGTCTTATCCTTTGTCTTATCCTTTGTCTTATCCTTTGTCTTATCCTTTGTCTTATCCTTTGTCTTATCCTTTGTCTTATCCTTTGTCTTATCCTTTGTCTTATCCTTTGTCTTATCCTTTGTCTTATCCTTTGTCTTATCCTTTGTCTTATCCTTTGTCTTATCCTTTGTCTTATCCTTTGTCTTATCCTTTGTCTTATCCTTTGTCTTATCCTTTGTCTTATCCTTTGTCTTATCCTTTGTCTTATCCTTTGTCTTATCCTTTGTCTTATCCTTTGTCTTATCCTTTGTCTTATCCTTTGTCTTATCCTTTGTCTTATCCTTTGTCTTATCCTTTGTCTTATCCTTTGTCTTATCCTTTGTCTTATCCTTTGTCTTATCCTTTGTCTTATCCTTTGTCTTATCCTTTGTCTTATCCTTTGTCTTATCCTTTGTCTTATCCTTTGTCTTATCCTTTGTCTTATCCTTTGTCTTATCCTTTGTCTTATCCTTTGTCTTATCCTTTGTCTTATCCTTTGTCTTATAGCTTGTCTTATCCTTTGTCTTATCCTTTGTCTTATCCTTTGTCTTATCCTTTGTCTTATCCTTTGTCTTATCCTTTGTCTTATCCTTTGTCTTATCCTTTGTCTTATCCTTTGTCTTATCCTTTGTCTTATCCTTTGTCTTATCCTTTGTCTTATCCTTTGTCTTATCCTTTGTCTTATCCTTTGTCTTATCCTTTGTCTTATCCTTTGTCTTATCCTTTGTCTTATCCTTTGTCTTATCCTTTGTCTTATCCTTTGTCTTATCCTTTGTCTTATCCTTTGTCTTATCCTTGTCTTATCCTTTGTCTTATCCTTTGTCTTATCCTTTGTCTTATCCTTTGTCTTATCCTTTGTCTTATCCTTTGTCTTATCCTTTGTCTTATCCTTTGTCTTATCCTTTGTCTTATCCTTTGTCTTATCCTTTGTCTTATCCTTTGTCTTATCCTTTGTCTTATCCTTTGTCTTATCCTTTGTCTTATCCTTTGTCTTATCCTTTGTCTTATCCTTTGTCTTATCCTTTGTCTTATCCTTTGTCTTATCCTTTGTCTTATCCTTTGTCTTATCCTTTGTCTTATCCTTTGTCTTATCCTTTGTCTTATCCTTTGTCTTATCCTTTGTCTTATCCTTTGTCTTATCCTTTGTCTTATCCTTTGTCTTATCCTTTGTCTTATCCTTTGTCTTATCCTTTGTCTTATCCTTTGTCTTATCCTTTGTCTTATCCTTTGTCTTATCCTTTGTCTTATCCTTTGTCTTATCCTTTGTCTTATCCTTTGTCTTATCCTTTGTCTTATCCTTTGTCTTATCCTTTGTCTTATCCTTTGTCTTATCCTTTGTCTTATCCTTTGTCTTATCCTTTGTCTTATCCTTTGTCTTATCCTTTGTCTTATCCTTTGTCTTATCCTTTGTCTTATCCTTTGTCTTATCCTTTGTCTTATCCTGTCTTATCCTTTGTCTTATCCTTTGTCTTATCCTTTGTCTTATCCTTTGTCTTATCCTTTGTCTTATCCTTTGTCTTATCCTTTGTCTTATCCTTTGTCTTATCCTTTGTCTTATCCTTGTCTTATCCTTTGTCTTATCCTTTGTCTTATACTTTGTCTTATCCTTTGTCTTATCCTTGTCTTATCCTTTGTCTTATCCTTTGTCTTATCCTTTGTCTTATCCTTTGTCTTATCCTTTGTCTTATCCTTTGTCTTATCCTTTGTCTTATCCTTTGTCTTATCCTTTGTCTTATCCTTTGTCTTATCCTTTGTCTTATCCTTTGTCTTATCCTTTGTCTTATCCTTTGTCTTATCCTTTGTCTTATCCTTTGTCTTATCCTTTGTCTTATCCTTTGTCTTATCCTTTGTCTTATCCTTTGTCTTATCCTTTGTCTTATCCTTTGTCTTATCCTTTGTCTTATCCTTTGTCTTATCCTTTGTCTTATCCTTTGTCTTATCCTTTGTCTTATCCTTTGTCTTATCCTTTGTCTTATCCTTTGTCTTATCCTTTGTCTTATCCTTTGTCTTATCCTTTGTCTTATCCTTTGTCTTATCCTTTGTCTTATCCTTTGTCTTATCCTTTGTCTTATCCTTTGTCTTATCCTTTGTCTTATCCTTTGTCTTATCCTTTGTCTTATCCTTTGTCTTATCCTTTGTCTTATCCTTTGTCTTATCCTTTGTCTTATCCTTTGTCTTATCCTTTGTCTTATCCTTTGTCTTATCCTTTGTCTTATCCTTTGTCTTATCCTTTGTCTTATCCTTTGTCTTATCCTTTGTCTTATCCTTTGTCTTATCCTTTGTCTTATCCTTTGTCTTATCCTTTGTCTTATCCTTTGTCTTATCCTTTGTCTTATCCTTTGTCTTATCCTTTGTCTTATCCTTTGTCTTATCCTTTGTCTTATCCTTTGTCTTATCCTTTGTCTTATCCTTTGTCTTATCCTTGTCTTATCCTTTGTCTTATCCTTTGTCTTATCCTTTGTCTTATCCTTTGTCTTATCCTTTGTCTTATCCTTTGTCTTATCCTTTGTCTTATCCTTTGTCTTATCCTTTGTCTTATCCTTTGTCTTATCCTTTGTCTTATCCTTTGTCTTATCCTTTGTCTTATCCTTTGTCTTATCCTTTGTCTTATCCTTTGTCTTATCCTTTGTCTTATCCTTTGTCTTATCCTTTGTCTTATCCTTTGTCTTATCCTTTGTCTTATCCTTTGTCTTATCCTTTGTCTTATCCTTTGTCTTATCCTCTTATCCTTTGTCTTATCCTTTGTCTTATCCTTTGTCTTATCCTTTGTCTTATCCTTTGTCTTATCCTTTGTCTTATCCTTTGTCTTATCCTTTGTCTTATCCTTTGTCTTATCCTTTGTCTTATCCTTTGTCTTATCCTTTGTCTTATCCTTTGTCTTATCCTTTGTCTTATCCTTTGTCTTATTTGTCTTATCCTTTGTCTTATCCTTTGTCTTATCCTTTGTCTTATCCTTTGTCTTATCCTTTGTCTTATCCTTTGTCTTATCCTTTGTCTTATCCTTTGTATTATACTTTGTCTTATCCTTTGTCTTATAGTTTTGTCTTATACTTGTGTTATCCTTTTGTCTTATAGCTTTGTCTTATAGTTTTGTCTTATCCTTTTTGTCTTATAGTTTTGTCTTATCCTTTGTCTTATCCCTTTGTCTTATCCTTTGTCTTATCCTTTGTCTTATCCTTTTGTATCCTTTG